>CM038795.1:199148335-199516467 GCA_021764765.1 Vicia sativa | reverse complement strand
GAGACTTATATTCACTTCAAATTTCACGGATTTTTAAGACTTATATTCCTTAAATTTCATCATATTTTTGAAGACTTATATTCACTTCAATTTCATCAGATTATCTTAAGATTTATATCCTTCAATTTTCAGATTTTCTAAAGATTCCTTTAAATTTCATCCAGTTTTCTAAGACTTATATTCACTTCAAATTTCATTAGAATATATTAAAAGATTTATTCACTTAAATTTCATGATTTTTACAAAGACTTATATTCATTAAATCACGGATTTTTGAACCTATATTCACTTCAAATTTCACAAAATTTTTGAAACTTATATTCAACGAATTTCATAATTATCTTAAGATTTATGTTCACCGATTTTCACGATTTTTGGAGACTTATATTCACTTCAATTTCATGATTTTTAGAAGACATATTCACTTCAATTTTAATTAAATTTTAGAACTTATATTCACTTCAATTTTCATCAGTTTTCAAGACTTATATTCACTTCAATTTCATTCAGTTTTTAAAACTTATATTCACTTCAAATTTCGGATTATCTTAAGATTTATATTCATTATTTTCATTAGTTATCTTAAGATTATATTCACTTCATTTTCATAAGATTTTTGAGACTTATATTCACTTCAAATTTCATCGATTTTCTGATTTATTATCCTTCATTTCAAGTTTTTTAAAGACTTATATTCACTTCAAATTTCATTAGATTATATTAAGATTTATATTCATTGAATCATAAGATTTTTAAAGACTTATATTCTTCAATTTCATCAGATTTTACGAAGACTTATATTTCACCATATTTGATTATCTTAGATTATATTCACCCAATTTCATCAAATTATCTTAAGATATATTCACTTCAATTTCATAGTTTTACGAAGACTTATATTCACTTAATTTCACAGTTTTCTAAAGACTTATATTCACTTCAAATTTCATGATTATCTTAAGACTTATATTCAATTTTCATAGATTTTTGAAGACTTATTCACTAATTTCATCGATTTTACGAGACTTATATTCACTTCAAATTTCATCAGTTTTAAAGACTTATATTCACTTCAATTTCATGATTATCTTAAGATTTATATTCACTTCAAATTTCATAGATTTTCTAGAGTGTATTCACTCAATTTTCATAAGATTTTGAAGACTTATATTCACTTCAAATTTCAGTTTTAGAGACTTATATTCACTTCAAATTTCATCAGTTATCTTAGACTTATATTCACTTCAATTTTCAAAGATTTACGAGAGCATATTCACTTCAAATTTCATGATTTTAGAGACTTATATTCACTTCAATTTCATTAAATTTTACGAAGACTTATATTACTTCAAATTTCATCAGTTATCTTGAATTTATATTCACTTCATTTTCACAGATTTTTGAAGACTTATATTCACTTAATTTCATTAGATTATCTTAAATTATATTCACCAATTTCATAAGATTTTCTAAAGATTATATATTCACTTCAAATTCATGATTTTTGAAGACTTATATTCATTTCATGATTATCTTAGATTTATATTCACTTCAAATTTCATCAGATTATCTTAAGATTATTTCACTTCAATTTTCATAGATTTTACGAAGACTTATATTCACTTCAAATTTCATCTAATTTTAAAGACTTATATTCACTTCAAATTTCATCAGTTATCTTGAATTTATATTCATGATTATACGCAGTTTTAGAAGACTTATATTCACTTCAAATTTCAGTTTTAGAGACTTATATTCACTTCAATTTCACCGTCTTTTTTGAAGACTTATATTCATTCATTTCACGGATTTTCACGAAGACTTATATTCACTAATTTTATCTAATTTTAGAACTTATATTCACTTCATTTCACGATTTTCGAAGACTTATATTCACTTAAATTTCATCAGTTATCTTAAGATGTATTTCACTCAATTTTCATAGATTTTTGAAGACTTATATTCCTTCAAATTTCATCAGATTTTGAAGACTTATATTCACTTCAAATTTCATCAGTTATCTTAAGATTTATATTCACTTCAATTTTCATCGATTTTTTAAAGACTTATATTCACTTCAATTTCATTCAGTTTTACGAAGATATATTCACTTGTTCACCAGTTATCTTAGATTTATATTCACTTCAATTTCACAGTTTTTGAACTTATATTCACTTTTCATTTGATTTTCGAAGACTTATATTCACTTCAATTTCATCAGATTTTGAAGACTTATATTCACTTCAAATTTCATAAATTTTCGAAGACTTATATTCACTTCAATTTCATCAGATTTTCTTAAGATTATATTCACTTCAAATTTCATAAGATTTTTGAAGACTTATATTCATTCAATTTCATCAGTTTTTGAAGACTTATATTCACAAATTTCATCAGTTATCTTAAAGTTTATATTCACTTCAATTTTCATAGATTTTCTAAAGACATATTCATTCAAATTTCATTGAATTTCTAAAGACTTATATTCACTTCAAATTTCATCAGATTTTGAACTTATATTCACTTCATTCATCAGTTTTAAGATTTATATTCACTTCAAATTTCATCAGTTATCTTAGATTATATTCACCAATTTCATAAGATTTTTTAAGACTTATATTCACTTCAATTATTGATTTTACGAAGACTTATATTCACTTCAAATTTCATGATTATCTTAAGATTATATTCACTCAATTTTCACTAGATTTTACGAGACTTATATTCACTTCAAATTTCATCTAGTTTTTTGAAGACTTATATTCTTCAATTTCACTGATTTTACGAAGACTTATATTCACTTCAATTTCATGATTTTATTAGTTATATTCACTTCAAATTTCATCAGATTTTACGAGACTTATATTCACTTCAAATTTCATGAATTTTTTGAAGACTTATATTCACTTCAAATTTCATAGATTTCTGAGACTTATATTCACTTCAAATTTCATAGTTATCTTAAGATTATATTCACCAATTTTCACGATTTTGAAGACTTATATTCACTTCAAATTTCATCAGTTTTACGAGACTTATTCACTTCAAATTTCATCAGTTTTAGAAGACTTATATTCACTTCAATTTCATCAGTTTCTTAGAATTTATATTCACTTAATTTCATCAGTTATCTTAGATTATATTCTTCAATTTCATAAGATTTTTGAAGACTTATATTCCTTCAAATTTCATTAGTTTTACGAACTTATATTCACTTCAAATTTCATTAGATTTTAAAAGACTTATATTCACTTCAATTTCATCGATATCTTAGATTTATATTCACTAATTTCATAGATTTTTTTATATTCACTTCAAATTTCATCAGATTTTGAAGACTTATATTCACTTAATTTCATTAGATTTTTTGACTTATATTCCTCTTTCATTCAAATTTTTTAGATTTATATTCTTTCAAATTTCATCGGTTCTTAAAATTTCATCAAATTATCTTAAGATTATATTCACTTCAATTTTCATAATATTTTGAAGACTTATATTCACAAATTTCATGAGATTTTTAGAAGACTTATATTCACTTCAAATTTCATTAGATTATCTTAAGATTTATATTCATTCAATTTTCATTAGATTTACGAAGACTTATATTCACTTCAAATTTCATGATTTTCTAGACTTATATTCACTTCAATTTCATCAGTTTTTGAAGACTTATATTCACTTCAATTTTAGTTTATCTTAAGACTTATATTCACTTCAATTTCATCATATTTTTGAAGACTTATATTCACCATTTCATGATTTACGAACTTATATTCACTTCAAATTTCATCAGTTACGAAGACTTATATTCACTTCAATTTCACTAGATTTTTGAAGACTTATATTCACTTCAAATTTCATCTAATTTTTGAAGACTTATATTCACTTCAAATTTCACCAGTTTACGAAGACTTATATTCACTTCAATTTCATTAGATTTTTTTTGATTATATTCACTTCAAATTTCATAGATTTTACGAAGACTTATATTCACTTCAAATTTCATCAGATTATCTTAAGATGTATATTCCTTCAATTTCATAAGATTTTGAAGACTTATATTCACTTCAAATTCATTATAGATTTTACGAATATCACTTCAAATTTTCAAATTATCTTAAGATTTATATTCATTCATTTCATTGATTTCTTCAAGACTTATATTCACTTGAATTTCATTCAGTTATCTTGGGAATTAATCACTTATCTTAAGATTTATATTCACTTCAATTTTCACAGTTTTTAGAGACTTATATTCACCAATTTCATCGGATTTTCTAAGACTTATATTCACTTCAAATTTCACAGTTTTACAGAGACTTATATTCATCAATTTCACTAGATTTACGAAGACTTATTTCACTTAATTTCATTAATTTTAGAAGACTTATATTCACTTCAAATTTCATGATTTTACGAAGACTTATATTCACTAAATTTCATCAGTTTTTAAGACTTATATTCCTTCAAATTTCATCAGTTTTAAAGACTTATATTCACTTCAAATTTCATCGGATTATCTTAGACTTATATTCACCAATTTTCACAAGATTTTAGAAGACTTATATTCACTTAAATTTCATTAGATTTTACGAAGACTTATATTCACTTCAATTTCATCAGTTTTTTAGAGTTATATTCACTTCAATTTCATCAGTTTTCTTGAATTTATATTCACTTCAATTTCACCAGTATTTTTGAAGATATACTTATTCATCAAATTTACGAAGACTTATATTCTTCAATTTTCATCAGATTTTCTAAGACTTATATTCACTTCAATTTTCATAAGATTTTTGAAGACTTATATTCACTTCAAATTTCATCCAATTTTCAGAAGACTTATATTCACTTAAATTCACAAGATTTCTGAAGACTTATATTCACTTCAAATTTCATTCAGTTTTTAAGACTTATATTCACTTCAAATTCATCAGTTTACGAAGACTTATATTCACTTCAAATTTCATCATTTTATCTTAAGATTTATTCACTTCAATTTTCATGAATTTTGAGACTTATATTCACTTCAATTTCATTAGATTTTACGAAGACTTATATTCACTTCAAATTTCATCGATTTTCTTAAGACTTATATTCACTTCATTTCAGTTATCTTAAGACTTATATTCACTTCAATTTTCATCAGTTTTTACGAGATATATTCACTTCAATTTCATTAGTTTTCTTGAAGACTTATATTCACTTCAATTTCATCAGTTTCAAGACTTATATTCATTCAATTTCACCATTTTCTAAGACTTATATTCACTTCAATTTCATCTAATTTCTATGAGACTTATATTCACTTCATTTCACAAGATTTTCTTAAGACTTATATTCACTTCAAATTTCATCAATTTTTAAAGATTTATATTCCTTCAAATTTCATCGATTTTCGAAGACTTATATTCACTTCAATTTCATCAAATTTCTTAGATGTATATTCTTAATTTTCATAAGATTTTTTGAAGACTTATATTCACTTCAAATTTCATTAGATTTTCGAAGACTTATATTCACTTCAAATTTCATCAGTTTTCTTAAGTTATATTCATGATTTATCAGATTATCTTAAGATTTATATTCACTTCAATTTCCCGGATTTTACGAAGACTTATATTCACTCAAATTTCATTAGATTTTCTTAAGACTTATATTCACTTCAAATTTCATTGATTTTTGAAGACTTATATTCACTTCAATTTTAACCATATTTTCTAAAGACTTATATTCACTTCAATTTCATCTAATTTTACGAAGACTTATATTCACTTCAAATTTCACAGTTTTCTTAAGACTTATATTCACTTCAAATTTCATGATTTTTTTAAGATTATATTACTTCAAATTTCATTGATTTTAGAATATTCACTTCAATTTCATCAGATTATCTTAAGATTATATTCATAATTTTCACCATATTTTCTAGACTTATATTCACTTCAAATTTCATATTTTTCTAAAGACTTATATTCACTTCAAATTTCATCAAATTATCTTAAGATTTATATTCACTTCAATTTTCATCAGATTTTCGAAGACTTATATCACTTCAAATTTCATCGATTTTGAAGACTTATATTCACTTAAATTTCATCAGATTTTCTAAAGACTTATATTCACTAATTTCATTAGATTTTCTTAAGACTTATATTCACTTCAAATTTTCACGATTTTAGAAGACTTATATTCACTTATTTCATCAGATTTTCTAAAGACTTATATTCACTTCAAATTTCATAAGATTTTTGAGACTTATATTCACTTCAAATTTCATCGATTATCTTAAGATTATATTCACTTCAAATTTCATCATTATTTTAAGATTATATTCACTTCAATTTTCATAAGATTTTTGAAGACTTATATTCACTTCAATTTCATCAGATTTTTGAAGACTTATATTCACTTCAAATTTCATCAGATTATCTTAGATTATATTCACTTCAATTTCATCATATTTTGAAGACTTATATTCACTTCAAATTTCATGATTTTAGAAGACTTATATTCACTTCAATTTTAACAGATTTTAGAAGACTTATATTCACTTCAAATTTCATCAGATTTGAAGACTTATATTCACTTCAAATTTCATAGATTTTACGAAGACTTATATTCACTTCAAATTTCATTAGATTATCTTAAGATTTATATTCACTTCAATTTCACCTGATTTTAGAAGACTTATATTCTTCAATTTCATCAGTTTTAGAAGACTTATATCACTTCAAATTTCATCAGATTTTCGAAGACTTATATTCACTTCAAATTTCATCAGATTTTCTTAAGATTATATTCACTTCAAATTTCATCAGATTATTTTAAGATTATATTCACTTCAATTTTCAAAGATTTTTGAAGACTTATATTCACTTAAATTTCATCAGTTTTTTGAAGACTTATATTCACTTCAAATTTCATCAGTTATCTTAAGATTTATATTCACTTCAAATTTCATCAGATTACGAAGACTTATATTCACTTCAAATTTCAAGATTTTTAGAACTTATATTCTTCAATTTTCACAGATTTTACGAAGACTTATATTCACTTCAAATTTCATCTAATTTTTGAAGACTTATATTCACTTCATGTTTCACAGTTTTACGAAGACTTATATTCACTTCAAATTTCATCAGTTTTTTAAACTTATATTCCTTCAAATTTCATCATTTTACGAAGACTTATATTCACTTCAAATTTCATCAAATTATCTTAAGATGTATATTCACTTCAATTTCACCAGATTTTCTAAAGACTTATATTCACTTCAAATTTCATCAGATTTTACGAACTTATATTCACTTCAAATTTCTTCAGATTTTTTGGAGACTTATTTTCACTTCAAATTTCATCAGATTATCTTAAGATTTATGTTCACTTCAAATTTCATCAGATTATCTTAAGATGTATGTTCATTTAAAATTCCATAACATTTTTTGAAGACTTATATTCACTTCAAATTTCATGAGATTTTCTGAAGACTTATATTCGCTTCAAATTTCATCAGATTATCTTATGATTTATGTTCACTGCAACTTTCACCAGATTTTCTGAAGACTTATATTCACTTCAAATTTCATCAGATTTTCTAAAGACTTATATTCACTTCAAATTTTCTGAAGACTTATTTTCACTTCAAATTTCATCAGATCATCTTAAAATTTATGTTCACTTCAAATTTATCAGATTATCTTAAGATTTATGTTCACTTCAATTTCCATAAGATTTTTTGAAGACTTATATTCACTTCAAATTTCATCAGATTTTTTGGAGACTTATATTCGCTTTAAATTTCATCAGATTATCTTAAGATTTATGTTCACTGCAACATTCACCAGATTTTCTAAAGACTTATATTCACTTTAAATTTCATCAGATTTTCTGAAGACTTATATTCACTTCAAATTTCATCAGATTTTTTGAAGACTTATATTCACTTCAAATTTCATCAGATTATCTTAACATTTATGTTCACTTCAATTTTCCCCAGATTTTCTTAAGAGTTATATTCACTTCAAATTGTATTTAATTTGCTGAAGACTTATTTTCACTTCAAATTTCTTCAGATTATCTGAAAACTTATATTCACTTAAAATTTCACCATATTATCTTAAGTTGTATGTTCACTTCAATTTTCATATGATTTTTTCAAAGACTTATATTCACTTCAAAGTTCATCAGATTTTCTGAAGACTTATATTCACTTCAAACTTCATCATATTTTTTGCATACATATATTCACTTCAAATTTTATCAGATTATCTTAAGATTTATGTTTACTTCAATTTTCACCATATTTTCTGAAAACTTATATTCACTTCAAATTTCATCAGATTTTCTAAAGACTTATATTCACTTCAAATTTCATTAGATTATCTTAAGATTTATGTTCATTTCAATTTTCATGAATTTTTTAGATTTATATTCACTTCAAATTTCACAGTTTTACGAAGACTTATATTCACTTCAAATTTCATCAGTTTACGAGATTTATATTCACTTCAAATTTCACAGTTTTCGAAGACTTATATTCATTCAATTTTACCATATTTTTACGAAGACTTATATTCACTTCAAATTTCATCTAATTTTCTAACTTATATTCACTTCAAATTTCTCTGATTTTCGAAGACTTATATTCACTTCAAATTTCATTGATTTTTAGATTTATATTCCTTCAAATTTCATGATTTTAGAAGACTTATATTCACTTCAAATTTCATCAGTTTTCGAAGATTATATTCACTTCAATTTTCATAAGATTTTTGAAGACTTATATTCACTTAAATTTCATCAGATTATCTTAAGATTTATATTCACTTCAATTTCATCAGTTTTCGAAGACTTATATTCACTTCAATTTCATGAGATTTTTGAAGACTTATATTCACTTCAAATTTATTGGATTTTAAGAAAACTTATATTCACTTCAATTTTAACCGATTTTAGAGACTTATATTCACTTCAAATTTCATCTAATTTTCTAAAGACTTATATTCACTTATTTTCACAGATTTTCTAAAGACTTATATTCACTTCAAATTTCATCAGTTTTCTTAGATATATTCAATTTCATAAGATTTTTGAAGACTTATATTCACTTCAAATTTCATCGGATTATCTTAAGATTTATATTCCTTCAATTTTCACAGTTTTCTAAGACTTATATTCACTTCAAATTTCATGGATTATCTTAAGATTATATTCACTTCAATTTTCATAATATTTTTGAAGACTTATATTCACTTGATTTTCAGTTATCTTAGATTTATATTCACTTCAATTTCAACATATTTTCGAAGACTTATATACTTCAATTTCATTAGATTTTACGAAGACTTATATTCACTTCAATTTCATTAGATTTTTGAAGACTTATATTCATTCAATTTTAACGATTTTACGAAGACTTATATTCACTTCAAATTTCATCTAATTTTCTGAAGTCTGATATTCACTTTATGTTTCACAAGATTTTCTGAAGACTTATGTTCACTTCAAATATCATCAAATTATCTTTAGATGTATGTTCACTTCAATTTTCATAAGATTTATATTCACTGAAAATTTCCTCAGATTATCTTAAGATTTATGTTCACTTCAATTTTGTCCAAATTTTCTGAAGACTTATATTCACTTCAAATTTATCAGATTATCTTAAGATGTATGTTCGCTTCAATTTTCATCAGATTTTCTGAAGACTTAAATTCACTTTAAATTTCATCAGATTTTTTTAAGATTTATGTTCCCTTCAATTTTCATCAGATTTTCTAAAGACTTATATTCACTTCAAATTTCATCTGATTTTCTGAAGACTTATATTCACTTCAAATTTCATGAGATTTTCTGAAGACTTATTTTCACTTGAAATTTCATCAGATTATCTTAAGATTTATGTTCACTTCAAATTTCATCAGATTATCTTAAGATTTATGTTCATTACTACTTTCACCAGATTTTCTGAAGACTTATATTCACTTCAAAATTCAACATATTTTCTGAAGACTTATATTCACTTCAAATTTCATCAGATTTTCTGAAGACTTATTTTCACTTCAAATTTCATCAGATTATCTTAAGATTTATGTTCACTTCAAATTTCATCTGATTATCATAAGATTTATGTTCACTTCAATTTTCAAAAGATATTTTGAAGACTTATATTCACATCAAACTTCATCATATTTTCTGAAGACTTATATTCACCTCAAATTTCATCAGATTATCTTAAGATTTATTTTCACTTCAAATTTCAATTGATTTTCTGAAGACTTATATTCACATCAAATTTCATCTGATTATCTAAAGACTTATATTCACTTCAAATTTCATCAGATTATCTTAAGATTTATGTTCACTTCAACTTTCACCAGATTTTCTAAAGACTTATATTCACTTCAAATTTCATCATATTTTCTGTAGACTTATATTCACTTAAAATTTCATCAGATTTTCTGAAGACTTATTTTCACTTCAAATTTCATTAGATTATCTTAAGATTTATGTTCAATTCAAATTTCATCAAATTATCTTAAGATGTATGTTCACTTCAATTTTAATAAGATTTTTTGAAGACATATATTCACTTCAAACTTCATCATATTTTTTGAAGACATATATTCACTTCAAATTTCATCAGATTATCCAAAGATTTATGTTTACTTCATTTTTCACCATATTTTCTTAAAACTTATATTCACTTTAAATTTCATCAGATTTTCTAAAGGCTTATATTCACTTCAAATTTCATTAGTTTATCTTAAGATTTATGTTCATTTCAATTTTCATCAGATTATCGTAAGATTTATGTTCACTTCAATTTTCACCATATTTTCTGAAGACTTATATTCACTTAAAATTTCATCGGATTTTCTGAAGAGTTAGATTCACTTAAAATTTCACCTGATTTTCTGAAGACATATATTCGTATCAATTTTAACCAAATTTTCTGAAGACTTATATTCACTTCAAATTTCATCTAATTTTCTAAAGACTTATATTCAGTTCATATTTCATCAGATTTTTGTTAGATTTATATTTCCTTCAAATTTCATCGGATTTTCTGAAGACTTATATTTACTTCAAATTTCATCAAATTATATGAAGATGTATGTTCACTTCAATTTTCATAAGATTTTTTGAAGACTTATATTCACTTGAAATTTATCAGATTATCTTAAGATTTATGTTCACTTCAATGTTCATCAGATTTTCTGAAGACTTTTATTCACATCAAATTTCCTTAGATTTTCTGAAGACTTATATATTCACTGAAATTTCATTGGATTTTCTGAAGACTTATATTCGTATCAGTTTTAACCAGCTTTTCTGAAGACTTATATTCACTTCAAATTTAATCTAATTTTTGAAGTCTTATATTCACTTTAAGTTTCACCAGATTTTCTGAAGACTTATATTCACTTCAAATTTCATCAGATTATCTTTAGATGTATGTTCACTTCAATTTTCATAAGATTTTTTGAAGACTTATATTCATTTCAAATTTCATCATATTATCTTAAGATTTATGTTCACTACAATTTTCACCAGATTTTCTAAAGACTTATATTCACTTCAAATTTATCAGATTATCTTAAGATTTATGTTCGGTTGAATTTTCACCAGATTTTCTGAATACTTA
The DNA here is from genome assembly GCA_021764765.1 of Vicia sativa. Lineage (NCBI taxonomy): Eukaryota > Viridiplantae > Streptophyta > Magnoliopsida > Fabales > Fabaceae > Vicia > Vicia sativa. The sequence continues at coordinate 199,504,814 of CM038795.1, read as the reverse complement.
TACTCACTTCAAATTTCATGATTTTAGAGACTTATATTCATATCAATTTTAACCATATTTTACAGACTTATATTCACTTCAAATTTCATCTAATTTTCGAAGACTTATATTCACTTCAAGTTTCACGGATTTTACGAGACTTATATTCACTTCAAATTTCATCAGTTTTTTAGATTTATATTTTCTGCAAATGTCATCGGATTTTCTTAAGACGTATATTCACTTCAAATTTTCATCAGATTATCTTAAGATTTATGTTCACCTCAATTTTCATAAGATTTTTCGAAGACTTATATTCACTTCAAATTTCATCAGATTTTCTGAAGACTTATATTCACTTCAAATTTCGTCAGATTATCTTAAGATTTATTTTCACGTTAATTTTCACCAGATACTTTGAAGATTTATATTCATTTCAAATTTCATCAGATTTTCTAAAGACTTATATTCACTTCAAATTTCATCAGATTTTCTAAAGTCTTATTTTCAGTTCAAATTTCATCAAATTATCTTAAGATTTATGTTCACTTCAAATTTCATCAGATTGTCTTAAGATGTATGTTCACTTCAATTTTCATAATATTTTTTGAAGACTTATATTCACTTCGAACTTCATGAGATTTTCTGAAAACTAATACTCACTTTAAATTTCATCAGATTATCTTAAGATTTATGTTCACTTCAATTTTGACCAGATTTTCTGAAGACTTATATTCACTTCAAATTTCTTCAGATTTTCTGAAGACTTATATTCACTTCAAATTTCTTTAGATTTTCTGAAGACTTATATTCACTTCATATTTTATCAGATTTTCTGAAGAGTTATATTCACTTCAAATTTATCAGATTATCTTAAGATTTATGTTCACTTCAATTTTCATAAGATTTTTTGAAGACTTATATTCACTTAAAATGTCATCATAATTTCTTAAGATTTATATTCATTCGAATTTCACCAGATATTCTTAATACTTGAGCTCTCTTCAAATTTCATCATATTTACTAAGATTTATATTCACCTCAAATTTCATCAGATTTTCTAAAGACTTATGTTCCCTTCAAATTTCATCATATTTTCTTTAGATTTATATTCGTTTCAAATTTCACCAGATTTTCTTAAGATTTATGTTCACTTTAAATTTAATCTTATTCTGCTAAGATTTATATTCACTTCAAATTTCATTAGATGTTTTGAAGACTTATGTTCATTTCATATTTCATCATATTTTCTCGAGATAATATTCTCTTCAAATTTCACCAAATTTTCTAAAGCTTTATGTTCACTTCAAATTTCATCGTATTTTCCTAAGATGTATGTTCACTTCAATGTTCACCAGATTTTTAAAAGACTTAAATTCACTTTAGAATTCATCATATTTTCTTAAGATTTATATTCGCTTCAAATTTCAAAAGATTTTATTAAGATTTTTGTTCAATTAAAATTTAATCATATTTTTGTAGGATTTTTAATCACTTTAAATTTCATAAGATTTTCTGAAGACTTAAGTTCACTTAAAATTTCATCATAATTTCACTAGATTTTCTTAAGACTTGAGTTCTATTCAAATTTCATCATATTTCCTAAGATATATGTTCACTTCAAATTTCATCATATCTTCTTAAGATTTATGTTCACTTAAATTTCCACCAGATTTTCTGAACACTTATGTTCACTTAAAATTTCATCATATTTTCTTTAGATTAATGTTCGCTTCAAATTTCACCATATTTTCTTAGATATATATTCATTTTAAATATAATCATATTTTCCTAAGATTTATATTCACATCAAATTTGATTAGACTTTCTAAAGACTTATGTTCACTTCAAATTTCATCAAATTTTATTGAGATTTATATTCGCTTCAAATTTCACCAAATTTTCTTAATATTGATGTCCACTTAAAATTTCATCGTATTTTTATTATATTTTCTTAAGATTTATTTTTATTTCAAATTTCACCAGATTTTCTGAAGATTATATTCACTTCAAATTTCTTCATATTTTATTAATATTTATGTTCACATCAAATTTCACATATTTTCCTAGGATTTATGTTCAGTTCAAATTTAATCAGATTTTCTTAAGACTTATGTTCACTTCAAATTTCATCAATCTTCTTAAGATTTATGTTCACTTTAATTTTCCCTGGATTTTCTAAAGACTTATATTCACTTCAAATTTCATCAGATTTTCTTATGGTTTATATTCGCTTAAATTTTCACAAGATTTTATTAAGATTTTTGTTCACTTTAAATTTAATCATATTTTTGTAAGATTTTTATTCACTTCAAATTTCATCAGATTTTCTGAAGACTTATGTTCACTTAAAATTTCATCATATTTTCTTAAGATTTCTATTCACTTCAAATTTCACCAGATTTTATTAAGACTTCAGTTCTCTTCAAATTTCATCATATTTACTAAAATTTATATTTACCTCAAATTTCATCAGATTTTCTAAAGACTTATGTTCCCTTCAAATTTCATCATATCTTCTTAAGATTTATGTTCACTTAAATTTTCACCAGATTTTCTGAAGACCTGTGTTCACTTCAAATGTCTTCATATTTTCTTTAGATTTATATTCGCTTCAAATTTCACCAGATTTTCTTAAGATTTATGTTCACTTTAAATTTAATCTTATGTTGCTAAGATTTATATACACTTCAAATTTCATTAGATTTTTTGAAGACTTATGTTCATTTCAAATTTCATCATATTTTCTCGAGATTATATTCGCTTCAAATTTCACCAAATTTTCTTAAGATTTATGTTCACTTCAAATTTCATCGTATTTTCCTAAGATTTATGTTCACTTCAATTTTTAACAGATTTTCATATGACTTGTATTCAATTCAAATTTCATCAGATTTTCTTAAGATTTATATACACTTTAAATTTCATCATATTTTTGTCGTATTTTCTTAAGATTTATGTTGATTTCAAATTTCACCAGATTTTCTTAAGATTATATTCACTTAAAATTTCTTCATATTTTATTAATATTTATGTTCACATCAAATTTCACATATTTTCCTAAGATTAATGTTCAGTTCAAATTTAATCAGATTATCTGAAGACTTATGTTCACTTCAAATTTTATCAGATTTTCTTAAGATTATTATTCGCTTCAAATTTCCCAAGATTTTATTAAGATTTCTGTTCAATTAAAATTTAATCATTTTTTTTTAAGATTTTTAGTCACTTTAAATTTCATCAGATTTTCTGAAGACTTAAGTTAATTTCACTAGATTTTCTAAAGACTTGAGTTCTATTCAAATTTCCTCATATTTCCTAAGATTTATGTTCACTTCAAATTTCATCATATCTTCTTAAGATTTATGTTCACTTCAATTTTCCCTAGATTTTCTAAAGACTTATTTTCACTTCAAATTTCATCGGATTTTCTTAAGATTTATATTTGCTTAAAGTTTCACAAGATTTTATTAAGATTTATGTTCACTTCAAATTTAATGATATTTTTGTAAGATTTTTATTCACTTCAAATTTCATCAGATTTTCTGAAGACTTATGTTCACTTTAAAATTTCATCATATCTTCTTAACATTTATGTTCACTTAAATTATCACCAAATTTTCTGAAGACCTATGTTCACTTCAAATTTCTTCATATTTTCTTTAGATTTATATTCGCTTCAAGATGTCACCAGATATTCTTAAGATTTATGTTCACTTTAAATTTAATCATATTTTTGTTGTATTTTCTTAAGATTTATGTTGATTTCAAATTTCACCAGATTTTCTTAAGATTATATTCACTTCAAATTTCTTCATATTTTATTAATATTTATGTTCACATCAAATTTCACATATTTTCCTAAGATTAATGTTCAGTTCAAATTTAATCAAATTATCTGAAGACTTATGTTCACTTCAAATTTTATCATATTTTCTTAAGATTATTATTCGCTTCAAATTTCACAAGATTTTATTAAGATTTCTGTTCTATTAAAATTTAATCATATTTTTTTAAGATTTTTAGTCACTTTAAATTTCATCAGATTTTCTGAAGACTTAAGTTAATTTCACTAGATTTTCTAAAGACTTGAGTTCTATTCAAATTTCATCATATTTCCTAAGATTTATGTTCGCTTCAAATTTCATCATATCTTCTTAAGATTGATGTTCACTTAAAGTTTCACCAGATTTTCTGAAGACTTATGTTCACTTAAAATTTCATCATATTTTCTTTAGATTTATGTTCGCTTCAAATTTCAGCACATTTTCTTAGATTTACTAAGATTTATATTCACATCAAATCTAATTAGATTTTCTAAAGACTTATGTTCACTTCAAATTTCATCATATTTTATTGAGATTTATATTCGCTTCAAATTTCACCAAATTGTTTTAAGATTGATGTTCACTCTAAATTTCGTCGTATTTTCCTAAGATTTATGTTCACTTCAATTTTAACCAGATTTTCAAATGACTTATATTCGATTCACATTTCATCAGATTTTCTTAAGATTTATATTAACTTTAAATTTCGTCATATTTTTATCATATTTTCTTAAGATTTATGTTGATTTCAAATTTCACCATATTTTCTGAAGATTATATTCATTTCAAATTTATTCATATTTTATAAATATTTATGTTCAAATCCAATTTCACATATTTTCCTAGGATTTATGTTCAGTTAAAATTTAATCAGATTTTCTGAAGACTTATGTTCACTTCAAATTTCATCTTATTTTCTTAAGATTTTTGTTCACTTCAATGTTTACCAGATTTTCAAAAGACTTATATTCACTTCAGAAATCATCAGATTTTCTTAAGATTTATATTCGTTTAAAATTTCACAGGATTTTATTAAGATTTATGTTCACTTCAAATTTAATCATATTTTACTAAGATTTTTATTCACTTCAAATTTCATCAGATTTTCTGAAGACTTATGTTCACTTAAAATTTCATCATATCTTCTTAACATTTATGTTCACTTAAATTATCACCAAATTTTCTGAAGACCTATGTTCACTTCAAATTTCTTCATATTTTCTTTAGATTTATATTCGCTTCAAGATGTCACCAGATATTCTTAAGATTTATGTTCACTTTAAATTTAATCATATTTTTGTTGTATTTTCTTAAGATTTATGTTGATTTCAAATTTCACCAGATTTTCTTAAGATTATATTCACTTCAAATTTCTTCATATTTTATTAATATTTATGTTCACATCAAATTTCACATATTTTCCTAAGATTAATGTTCAGTTCAAATTTAATCAAATTATCTGAAGACTTATGTTCACTTCAAATTTTATCATATTTTCTTAAGATTATTATTCGCTTCAAATTTCACAAGATTTTATTAAGATTTCTGTTCTATTAAAATGTAATCATATTTTTTTAAAATTTTTATTCACTTTAAATTTCATCAGATTTTCTGAAGACTAAAGTTAATTTCACTAGATTTTCTAAAGACTTGAGTTCTATTCAAATTTCCTCATATTTCCTAAGATTTATGTTCACTTCAAATTTCATCATATCTTCTTAAGATTTATGTTCACTTAAAGTTTCACCAGATTTTCTGAAGACTTATGTTCACTTAAAATTTCATCATATTTTCTTTAGATTTATGTTCGCTTCAAATTTCACCACATTTTCTTAGATTTACTAAGATTTATATTCACATCAAATCTAATTGGATTTTCTGAAGACTTATGTTCACTTCAAATTTCATCATATTTTATTGAGATTTATATTCGCTTCAAATTTCACCAAATTGTTTTAAGATTGATGTTCACTTCAAATTTCATCGTATTTTCCTAAGATTTATGTTCACTTCAATTTTAACCAGATTTTCAAATGACTTATATTCGATTCACATTTCATTAGATTTTCTTAAGATTTATATTAACTTTAAATTTCGTCATATTTTTATCATATTTTTATCATATTTTCTTAAGATTTATGTTGATTTCAAATTTCACCATATTTTCTGAAGATTATATTCATTTCAAATTTATTCATATTTTATAAATATTGATGTTCAAATCAAATTTCACATGTTTTCCTAGGATTTATGTTCAGTTAAAATTTAATCAGATTTTTTGAAGACTTATGTTCACTTCAAATTTCATCATATTTTCTTAAGATTTTTGTTCACATCAATGTTCACCAGATTTTCAAAAGACTTATATTCACTTCAAAATTCATCAGATTTTCTTAAGATTTATATTCGTTTAAAATTTCACAAGATTTTGTTAAGATTTATGTTCACTTCAAATTTAATCATATTTTAGTAAGATTTATGTTCACCTCAATTTTCATCATATTTTCTTAAGATTTTATTAACATTTCTGTTTAATTAAAATTTAATCCTATTTTTTAATGATTTTTATTCACTTTAAATTTCATCAGATTTTCTGAAGACTTAGGTTCACTTAAAATTTAATCATAATTTCACTATATTTTCTTAAGACTCGAGTTCTATTCAAATTTCATCATATTTCCTAAGATTTATGTTCACTTCAAATTTCATCATATCTTCTTAAGATTTACGTTCACTTTAATTTTCACCAGATTTTTTGAAGATTTATGTTCACTTAAAATTTCATCATATTTTCTTTAGATTTATGTTCGCTTCAAATTTCACCAGATCTTCTTAGATTTATATTCACTTTAAATATAATCATATTTTCCTAAGATTTATATTCACATCAAATTTGATTAGATTTTCTGAAGACTTATGTTCACTTCAAATATCATCAAATTTTATTGAGATTTACATTCGCTTCAAATTTCACCAAATTTTCTTAAGATTGATGTTCACTTAAAATTTCATCGTATTTTCCTAAGATTTATGTTCACTTCAATTTTAACCAGATTTTCAGATGACTTATGTTCAATTCACAGTTCATCAGATTTTCTTAAGATTTATATTCAATTTAAATTTCATCATATTTTTAACTTAATTTCTTAAGATTTATGTTGATTTCAAATTTCACCAAATTTTCTGAAGATCATATACACTTCAAATTTATTCATATTTTATTAATATTTATGTTCACATCAAATTTCACATGTTTTCCTAGGATTTATGTTCAGTTCAAATTTAATCAGATTTTCTTAAAACTTATGTTCACTTCAAATTTCATCATATCTCCTAAAGATTTATGTTCACTTCAATTTTCCCCAGATTTTCTAAAGACTTATATTCACTTCAAATTTCATCGGATTTTCTTAAGATTTATATTCGTTTAAAATTTCACAAGATTTTATTAAGATTTATGTTCACTTCAAATTTAATCATATTTTCGAAAGATTTTTATTCACTTCAAATTTCATCAGATTTTCTGAAGACTTATGTTCAGTTAGTTTCATCATAATTTCTTAATATTTATATTCACTTCAAATTTCACCAGATTTTCGTAGGACTTGAGTTCTCTTCAAATTTCATCATATTTACTAAGATTTATATTCACCTCAAATTTCATCAGATTTTCTAAAGAGTTATGTTCCCTTCAAATTTCATCATATCTTCTTAAGATTTATGTTCATTAAATTTTCACCAGATTTTCTGAAGACCTTTGTTCATTTCAAATTTCTTCATATTTTCTTTAGATTTATATTCGCTTCAAATTTCACCAGAATTTCTTAAGATTTATGATCACTTTAGATTTAATCATATTTTGCTAAGATTTATATTCTTTTCAAATTTCATTTGATTTTCTGAAGACTTTTGTTCACTTCAAATTGCATCATATTTTCTCGAGATTATATTCGCTTCAAATTTCACCAAATTTTCTTAAGATTTTTGTTCACTTCAAATTTCATCGTATTTACCTAAGATTTATGTTCACTTCAATTTTAACTAGATTTTCATATGACTTATATTCAATCAAAATTCATCAGATTTTCTTAAGATTTATATACACTTTAAATTTCATCAATTTTTTATCATATTTTCTTAAGATTTATGTTGATTTCAAATTTCACCAGATTTTCTGAAGATTATATTCACTTCAAATTTATTCATATTTTATTAATATTTATGTTCACATCAAATTTCACATATTTTCCTAGGATTTATGTTCAGTTCAAATTTAATCTGATTTTCTTAAGACTTATGTTCACTTCAAATTTCATCATATGCTCTTAAGATTTATGTTCATTCAATTTTCCAAGGATTTTCTAAAGACTTATATTCACTTCAAATTTCAGTGGATTTTCTTAAGATTTATATTCTCTTAAAATTGCACAAGATTTTATTAAGATTTATGTTCACTTCAAATTTAAACATATTTTTGTAAGATTTTTATTCACTTCAAATTTCATCAGATTTTCTGAAGACTTATGTTCACTTAAAATTTCATCATAATTTCTTAAGATTTATATTCACTTCAAATTTCACCATATTTTCTTAAGACTTGAGTTCTCTTCAAATTTAATCATATTTACTAAGATTTATATTCACCTCAAATTTAATCAGATTTTCTAAAGACTTATGTTCCCTTCAAATTTCATCATATCTTAAGATTTATGTTCATTAAATTTTCACCAGATTTTCTGAAGACATTTGTTCACTTAAAATTTCTTCATATTTTCTTTAGATTTATATTCGCTTCAAATTTCACCAGATTTCTTAAGATTTATATTCCCTTTAAATTTAATCATATTTGGCTAAGATTTATATTCACTTCAAATTTCACATTATTTTCTGAAGACTTATGTTTACTTCAAATTGCATCATATTTTCTCGAGATTATATTCGCTTCAAATTTCACCAAATTTTCTTAAGATTTATGTTAACTTCCAATTTCATCGTAGTTTTCTAAGATTTATATTCACTTCAACTTTAACAAGATTTTCATATGAGTTATATTCAATTCAAATTTCATCAGATTATCTTATGATTTATATACACTTTAAATTTCATCATATTTTTATCATATTTTCTTAAGATTTATGTTTATTTCAAATTTCACCAGATTTTCTAAAGATTATATTCATTTCAAATTTATTCATATTTTATTAATATTTATGTTCACATCAAATTTCACATATTTTCCTAGGATTTATGTTCAGTTCAAATTTAATCAGATTTTCTTAAGACTTATGTTCACTTCAATTTCCCCCAGATTTTCTAAGACTTATATTCACTTCAAATTTCATCGGATTTTCTTAAGATTTATATTCGCTTAAAATTGCACAAGATTTTATTAAGATTGATGTTCACTTCAAATTTAATCATATTATTGTAAGATTTTTATTCACTTCAAATTTCATCAGATTTTCTGAAGACTTATGTTCACTTAAAATTTCATCATAATTTCTTAAGTTTTATATTCACATCAAATTTCACCAAATTTTCTTAAGACTTGAGTTCTCTTCAATTTTCATCATATTTACTATGATTTATATTCACCTCAAATTTCGACATATTTCCTAAGATTTATGTTCAATTCAAATTTCATCATATCTTCTTAAGATTTATGTTCACTTAAATTTTTACCAGATTTTCTGAAGACTTATGTACACTTAAAATTGCATAATATTTTCTTTAGATTTATGTTCACTTCAAATTTCACCATATTTTCTTAGATTTATATTCACTTTAAATATAATCATATTTTCCTAAGATTTATATTCACATCAAATTTGATTAGATTTTATGGAGACTTATGTTCACTTTAAATTTCATCAAATTTTATTGAGATTTATATTCGCATCAAACTTCACCAAATTTTCTTAAGATTGATGTTCTCTTAAACTTTCATCGTATTTTCCTAAGATTTATGTTCACTTCAATTTTAACAAGATTTTCAGATGAATTATGTTCAGTTCACATTTCATCAGATTTTCTTAAGATTTATATTCAATTTAAATTTCATCATATTTTTATCATATTTTCTTAAGATTTATGTTGATTTCAAATTTCACCAGATGTTCTGAAGATTATCTTCACTTCAAAGTTATTCATTTTTTATTATTATTTATGTTCACATCAAATTTCACATATTTTCCTAGGATTTATGTTCAGTTCGAATTTAATCAGATTTTCTTAAGACTTATGTTCACTTAGAATTTCATCATATCTTCTTAAGATTTATGTTCACTTCAATTTTCCCCAGATTTTCTAAAGACTTATATTCACTTCAAATTTCATCGGATTTTCTTAAGATTTATATTCGCTTAAAATTTCACAAGATTTTATTAAGATTTATGTGCACTTCAAATTTAATCATATTTTTGTAAGATTTTTATTCACTTCAAATTTCATCAAATTTTCTAAAGACTTATGTTCACTTAAAATTTCATCATAATTTCTTTAAATTTAAATTCACTTCAAATTTCACCAGATTTTCTTAAGACTTTAGTTCTCTTCAAATTTCATCATATTTACTAAGATTATATTCACCTCAAATTTCATCAGATTTTCTAAAGACTTACGTTCCCTTCAAATTTCATCATATCTTCTTAAGATTTATGTTCACTTAAATTTTCACCAGATTTTCTGAAGACCTATGTTCACTTCAAATTTCTTCATATTTTCTTTAGATTTATATTCGCTTCAAATGTCACCAGATTTTCTTAAGATTTATGTTCACTTTAAATTTAATCATATTTTGCTAAGATTTATATTCACTTCAAATTTCATTTGATTTTCTGAAGACATATGTTCACTTCAAATTGCATCATATTTTCCCGAGATTATATTCGCTTCAAATTTCACCAAATTTTCTTAAGATTTATGTTCACTTCAAATTTCATCGTATTTTCCTAAGATTTATGTTCACTTCAATTTTAACTAGATTTTCATATGACTTATGTTCAATTCAAATTTTATCAGATTTTCTTAAGATTTATATACACTTTAAATTTCATCATATTTTTGTCATATTTTCTTAAGATTTATGTTTATTTCAAATTTCACCAGATTTTCTGAATATTATATTCACTTCAAATTTCTTCATATTTTATTAATATTTATGTTCACATCAAATTTCACATATCTTCCTAAGATTTATGTTCAGTTAAAATTTAATCACATTTTCATAAGACTTATGTTCACTTCAAATTTTATCATATTTTCTTAAGATTTATTTGCACTTCAATGTTCACCAGATTTTCTAAAGACTTATTCACTTCAAATTTCATCATATTTTCTTAAGATTTATATTCGCTTCAAATTTCACAAGATTTTATTAAGATTTCTGTTCAATTAAAATTTAATCATATTTTTTAAAGATTTTTATTCACTTTAAATTTCATCAGATCTTCTGAAGACTTAAGTTCACTTTAAATTTCATCATAATTTCACTAGATTTTCTTAAGACTTGATTTCTATTCAAATTTCATCATATTTCCTAAGACTTATGTTCACTTCAAATTTCATCATATCTTCTTAAGATTTATGTTCACTTAAATTTTTACCAGATTTTCTGAAGACTTATGTACACTTAAAATTTCATCATATTTTCTTTAGATTTATGTTCGCTTCAAGTTTCACCATATTTTCTTAGATTTATATTCACTTTAAATATAATCATATTTTCCTAACATTTATATTCACATCAAATTTGATTAGATTTTCTGAAGACTTATGTTCACTTTAAATTTCATCAAATTTTATTGAGATTTATATTCGCTTCAAACTTCACCAAATTTTCTTAAGATTGATGTTCTCTTAAAATTTCATCGTATTTTCCTAAGATTTATGTTCACTTCAATTTTAACCTGATTTTCAGATGACTTATATTCAATTCACATTTCATCAGATTTTCTTAAGATTTATATTCAATTTAAATTTCATCATATTTTTAACATATTTTCTTAAGATTTATGTTGATTTCAAATTTCACCAGATGTTCTGAAGATTATCTTCAATTCAAAGTTATTCATATTTTATTAATATTTATGTTCACATCAAATTTCACATATTTTCCTAGGATTTATGTTCAGTTCAAATTTAATCAAATTTTCTTAAGACGTATGTTCACTTCAAATTTCATCATATCTTCTTAAGATTTATGTTCACTTCAATTTTCCCTAGATTTTCTAAAGACTTATTTTCACTTCAAATTTCATCGGATTTTCTTAAGATTTATATTTGCTTAAAGTTTCACAAGATTTTATTAAGATTTATGTTCACTTCAAATTTAATGATATTTTTGTAAGATTTTTATTCACTTCAAATTTCATCAGATTTTCTGAAGACTTTTGTTCACTTAAAATTTCATCATAATTTCTTAAGATTTATATTCACATTAAATTTCACCAGATTTTCTTAAGACTTAAGTTCTCTTCAAATTTCATCATATTTACTAAGATATATATTCACCTCAAATTTCATCAGAATTTCTAAGGACTTATGTTCCCTTCAAATTTCACCTTATCTTCTTAAGATTAATGTTCACTTAAATTTTCACCAGATTTTCTGAAGACCTATGTTCACTTCAAATTTCTTCATATTTTCAGTAGATTTATAGTCGCTTCAAATTTCACCAGATTTTCTTAAGATTTATGTTCACTTTAAATTTATTTATATTTTGCTAAGATTTATATTCACTTCAAATTTTATTTGATTTTCTGAAGACTTATGTTCACTTCAAATTGCATCATATTTTCTCGAGATTATATTCGCTTCAAATTTCACCAAATTTTCTTAAGATTTATGTTCACTTCAAATTTCATCGTTTTTTCCTTAGATTTATGTTCACTTCAATTTTAACTAGATTTTCATATGACTTATATTCAATTCAAATTTCATCAGATTTTCTTAAGATTTATATACACTTTAAATTTCATCATATTTTTATCATATTTTCTTAAGATTTATGTTGATTTCAAATTTCACCAGATTTTCTGAAGATTATATTCACTTCAAATTTCTTCATATTTTATTAATATTTATGTTCACATCAAATTTCACATTTTTTCCTAAGATTTATGTTTAGTTCAAATTTAATAAGATTTTCTGAAGACTTATGTTCCGTTCAAATTTCATCATATTTTCTTAAGATTTATGTTCACTTCAATTTTCCCAAGATTTTCTAAAGACTTATATTCACTTCAAATTTCATCATATTTTCTTAAGATTTATATTCGCTTCAAATTTCACAAGATTTTCTTAAGATTTATGTTCAATTAATATTTAATCATGTTTTTTTAAGATTTTTATTCACTTTAAATTTCATCAGATTTTCTGAAGACTTAAGTTCACTTAAAATTTCATCATAATTTCACTAGATTTTCTTAAGACTTGAGTTCTATTCAAATTTCATCATATTTCCTAAGATTTATGTTCACCTCAAATTTCATCATATCTTCTAAAGATTTTTATTCACTTAAATTTTCAACAGATTTTCTGAAGACTTATGTTCACTTAAAATTTCATCATATTTTCTTTAGATTTATGTTCGCTTCAAATTTCACCAGATTTTCTTTGATTTATATTCATTTTAAATTTAATCATATTTTGCTAAGATTTATATTCACTTCAAATTTCATTAAATTTTCTGAAGACTTATATTCACTTCAAATTTCATCATATTTTATTGAGATTTATATTCGCTTTAAATTAAACCAAATTTTCTTAAGATTATTGTTAACTTAAAATTTCATCGTATTTTCCAAATATTTATGTTCACTACAATGTTAACCAGATTTTCAGATGACTTATATTCAGTTCACATTTCATCAGATTTTCTTAAGATTTATATTCAATTTAAATTTCATTATATTTTACCATATTTTCTTAAGATTTATGTTGACTTCAAATTTCACCAGATTTTCTGAAGATTACATTCGCTTCAAATTTATTCATATTTTACTAATATTTATGTTCACATCAAATTTCACATATTTTGCTAGGTTTTATGTTCAGTTCAAATTTAATCAGATTTTCTTAAGACTTATGTTCACTTCAAATTTCATCATATCTTCTTAAGAGTTATGTTCACTTCAATTTTCCCCAGATTTTCTAAAGACTTATATTCAATTCAAATTTCATCGGATTTTCTTAAGATTTATATTCGCTTAAAAACTCACAAGATTTTATTAAGATTTATCTTCACTTCAAATTTAATCATATTTTTGTAAGATTTTTATTCACTTCAAATTTCATCAGATTTTTTGAAGACTTATGTTCACTTAAAGTTTCATCATAATTTCTTAAGATTTATATTCACTTCAAATTTCACCAGATTTTCTTAAGACTTGAGTTCTCTTCAAATTTCATCATATTTACTAAGATTTATATTCACCTCAAATTTCATCAGATTTTCTAAAGACTTTTGTTCCTTTCAAATTTCATCATATCTTTTTAAGATTTATGTTCACTTAAATATTCACCAGATTATCTGAAGACCTATGTTCACTTCAAATTTCTTCATATTTTCTTTAGATTTATATTCGCTTCAAATTTCACCAGATTTTCTTTAGATTTATGTTCACTTTAAATTTAATCATATTTTGCTAAGATTTATATTCACTTCAAATTTTATTTGATTTTCTGAAGACTTATGTCCACTTCAAATTGCATCATATTTTCTCGAGAATATATTTGCTTCAAATTTCAACAAATTTTCTTAAGATTTATGTTCACTTCAAATTTCATCATATTTTCCTATGATTTATGTTCACTTCAATTTTAACTAGATTTTCATATGACTTATATTCAATTCAAATTTCATCAGATTTTCTTAAGATTTATATACACTTTAAATTTCATCATGTTTTTATCATATTTTCTTAAGATTTATGTTGATTTCAAATTTCACCAGATTTTCTAAAGATTATATTCACTTCAAATTTCTTGATATTTTATTATTATTTATGTTCTCATCAAATTTCACATATTTTCCTAAGATTTATGTTCAGTTAAAATTTAATCAGGTTTTCTTAAGACTTATGTTCACTTCAAATTTCATCATATTTTCTTACGATTTATGTTCACTTCAACGTTCACCAGATTTTCTAAAGACTTATATTCACTTCAAATTTCATCATATTTTCGAATGCTTTGTTCCATGAAATGGTTCTCAATTTGGCCAAAGGACAAGAAGATCTTAAAGAGCTCATCACCAAGAAGAAGAAGAAGAAGAAGAAGATATATGGTATTCTCAACATGGGAAGAAGATTCGTAGGTCCAATCAAGACAGCCAGACAACTTGAGTTCTCAGAAAAATATGGTGAAACTGAAGGAAGTGTCAAGGCCAATGAAGGAAACAATCATGGTTCTGAAGAAGAGGAAGAGGAAGATTATCTGAGTGAGCAATATCCCCCTGGAAATGAGAAGTAAAATCAAATTAAAGATTGTTTGAATGCTATGGAAAATCTGAAAATGACAGAGCTGAATTTTGAAAATTTGAGTCTGGTTCCAGGTGTGGTGATCCCCCGCAAGTTCAAAGTTCTCGCTTTTGCAAAGTATGATGGTATTTCTTGCCTGAAGCTTCATCTGAAGTCCTATGTTCAGAAGATTCAGCCACACACTGCTGACAGGAAGTTGTGGATGCATTTCTTTCAAAAGAGATTGTTTGGAGCACAGTTGGAGTGGTATTATCAGCTGGAAAATACCCACATTCATACATGGAACAATTTGGAAGATGCTTTCTATAAGTAGTACCAGTACAATGTTGAATTGGCATTGACCCGTACGCAGTTACAAAGTATGTCGATGGGTCATGATGAGAAGTTCAAAGAATACGCCTAGAAGTGGAAAGATTTAGCAGGCAGAGCTCAATCACCCTTGTCTAATAGGGAATTGGTTGACATGTTCATGGGTACATTGACAGGTCCATTCTTCAATCATCTGGTTGGAAATTCTTCAACCGGGTTTACCGAGCTGATATTGATATGAGAACATATTGAAGCTGAAATCAAGAGTGGGAATATTTAATCGAGACATATTCAAGAGCTGCGAAGAGGTCTTTTGGTGGGAAGAACGAAGCCAATGTTATGTACGGCTAGAAGGGTCATGATAAAGGTGATCACCATCAATCTATGGGAGTGGTTCTAATCTCCAATCACACGCTAGTGCAACCCCGATAAGATAATACGCATAGACAAAATGCGCCGAGAAGACAATTCACAAGGATCAACATGTCGTTGTATCAAGCATTATAGCATATGTTGAAAGCAAAACAAATTACTCTGAGGGATCTGCCTCAGCATGTTAATACATCATCTCTGAAATAAAATCCTAATGTAAGGTGTGCATACCATTCCAATAGCCCTAGACATGACATGAACAACTGTTGGGCCCTGAAGAACAAGATTCTAGACATGATTGAAGCTCAAGAGATTGAATTTGACCCTCCTGTTGAAACTCCAAATGTGATTACCGCATCGATGCCTGATCATGGCAATAGCGCAAATGCTGTTAATGATGACTCCTAATGATGACTATCAAGAAGAATCTGCTACAAGCCAGTTTATTCTCGGATGGTTTTGATAAATGTTGCTACTGTGTGTCTCAATCCAATGGTTATGTATGGTTGAAGATAGGTATTCAGCGCCTAATGGACAAACGAGAAGTGTTGTATATGAAAAATCCGTCTGTAGAAGGTTTGTGCGAAGATATTTCCAAAAATTTAATGATTGAAGACATAGAGAAAGAAGGAGACAAAGAAGAAGTTCTATCGGAGATTTGGGATACCTTGGGACACCCGAGTGGGAAATTCGATTGTATGGTAAAATATATCGCCCCTGAAAGCTCAAAGATTTCAATTGAAGATATCCAACCAACTGGATGGGGAGACGACGACTATCCCGAAGAGTATGCTGATGTGAATGTAATAAGGATCACCTCTACAGGTCCCATGAAAATTGCTCCTACACCCAGAGTGGATCCTTTGATTATCACCTCACCTGGGCCAGTTCCATATTCCTCTGACAAAGCTATACCTTGGAATTATGGAGTCGAAGTTTACTGCCATGGCGTAAAGCAGGAGCCATTGGCCATTAAAGACAATAATGTTGAAGATATTAATCCTAATGTCGACAATATTACTGGATCAAGTAAGGTAACTAAAACTGGAAGGGTCTTATCTCCGGAGATCACTCCTCTGAAAGATGTTGCAGCACCAGTTCGTATCCTTGTTGTTGAGCCAACCATTGAGGCTCGAGGCAAAGAAGTGACTCAACCTTCTCAGACGAAAGTACCAAAAGAAGTTGTTGAAGATTCCTCCAAGCAAGAGATGGAGGAAATTTTGAGAATTATCAAGAAGAGCGACTATAATGTTGTTGAGCAGTTGGGGCAAACCTCGTCCAAAATATTTATGCTAGCTCTGTTGTTGTGCTTTGAGGCCCATGCTCAAGCCTTGGTGAAGTTCCTGAAGAATGCTCACGTGCCACAAGAAACCTCTGTTGATCAATTTGAAAACTGTATTGCGAGCCTGACTGTAGAAAATGGTTTGGGTTTTCTGATATTGACTTGACTCCTGTGGGAAAGAAGCATAACAAGGCCTTACATGTCTCTATTTAGTTCATGGGAACTACGTTGTCTCATGTGTTGGTAGATACTGGTTATTATTTGAATTTCTTGTCAAAAAGTGCTCTAGACAGACTTGATGTTAAGGAAGTCGTAATGAAACCCAGTGATATAATTGTGAGAGCTTTTGATGGTTCAAGAAGAACGGTGCTTGGAGAGCTCAACCTGCCAATCAAAGTGGGTTCCCAGACTTTTGATTCTACTTTCTTTGTGATGGATATTCGTCCGGCTTATTCCTTCTTGCTTGGACGCCCTTGGATATATGGGGCAGGCGTTATTACCTCTACCTTACATCAGAAATTGAAGTACCCGGTGAAAGGGAAGATTGTCACCATCTATGGAGAAGAGGAGTATATGGTGAGCCATCTACAGTCCTTCCAGTATGTTGAAATTGAGGCAAAATTCATTGAGACTCCATGTCAAGCTTTTGAAGTAGTTCCTTGAGTTTTGCCTATTCATGCTTCTGTTACTCCCAAGGTTACCAGAGTTCCACCAAAGATGGCCTCGTTGAAGAACGCGAAGGTTGTAGTCGAAGAAGGAGGATGTACTATTTGGGGTCAGCTTCCATATTTCCCATTCAAATCTAGTAAGTTTGGTTTAGGCTTCACTTCCAAAGGTCAGAAGATGTTATGTCGTGAACGTGCTAGTGGACCTCCGTTTCATATCAACAAAGATGAATTTCATGCTATAGGAGACGATGATAGTGATTTTGATATCAACAACTGGACCTTCCCTACTATCAGCAGTGGGTTCAATAATTGGACGGCGAGGGACGTTATATCAATCTCCTTTAGTCAGGAGTAATTTATTTTTTTTGTTTTATTCTATTAAGTTTTATGTAATTCTAAACAATAAGACTTTAAGCCTAGTGGCTTACCCGGGGCACGATGGCTCATTTGTGAGGGTTATTATTTGTCATTTGCATATTTTCATTCAATAAATCATTGGACTTTTGCATTCAAATTTTGCGTTCCTTGTCTTTTCTTTTACTTTATTGGTTTTTCAAAATTAGCTATGTGTTCTTACACACACCAACATAATAAACTGCAAATCCTCATCCGCTCTGGATCCCATCGATAACAATTCTACTATTGTCAAATATGACTTTGAAAATCCTATCTATCAAGCCTAGGACGAAGGTGAGGAAGATTGTGAAGTACTAGGAAAGCTTGCTAGACTGTTACAACAAGAGGAAAACGCTATGCAACCGCATGAAGAGCCAGTCGAGATTGTGAATTTGGGTACCGAAGAGGACAGAAAAGAAGTCAAGATATGAGCTGGTCTTAAGAACAGTTTCAAAGAAAGGTTAATCCAGATGTTGCGAGATTACATTGAGATTTTTTCTTGGTCCTATGAAGACATGTCAGGGCTAGATATTGATATTGTGGTACACTGGTTACCAACAAAATAAGGTTTTCCTCCTATAAAGCAAAAGGTTCTCTGTATGCGTCCTGAGATGTTCGAGAAAATAAAAGCTGAAGTCATGAAGCAGTTCAACGCAGGCTTCTTAGTTATTACTTCCTATCCGCAATGGGTTGCAAATATGGTATCAGTGCCTAAGAAATATGGCAAAGTGCGTATGTGTGTAGGCTACCAAGATCTGAATAGGGCAAGTCCATAAAATGATTTTTCGCTTCCACATATTGATGTTTTGGTTGACAACACCGCTCAGCATAAGGTATTCTCGTTCATGGATGGTTTCTCCGGCTATAATCAAATCAAGATGGCTCCCGAGGATATGGAGAAAACTACTTTCGTCACACAATGGGGCACTTTCTGTTATAAAGTTATGCCATTTGGATTTAAGAATGCAGGTGCAACGTATCAGCGTGCTATGGTAGCCTTATTCCATGATATGATCCATCACGAGATAGAAGTCTATGTTAACGATGGTTGATTTGTTGTCCTAAGTTGTTGGTGGTGGATGTTGTTGTTGTATGCCATATATGATTGTCGCATACATACATTGCATATTATGTTGGCCTATGTTGGCAAAAACATGTTGGCCGTTGGGGGAAAAGTTGATTATGTTGAAGGCTTATACCTTGATGCCTCGGTATACTGGTAGTTGATTATGTTGGGAGTTTTACTCTGATGGTACCACATGCATTTGTATTTGTTAAGTTGCATATTATATCTCATAATTACGGTGTTGTGTGATCGAATTGTGTTTGTTGTTGATTGGTTGGGAGATTGCAAAATGGTGATTTTTATATAATTCTAACTATATATTATTTATCATGATCTTAATTATATAGTTTGATATCTCACCATTTCATTTGTTTCGTTGTTGCCTTTATACTGGTAACGTGCAGGTAATCAGGAGGAGTTGTTATCATTTTTAGTTCAAGTTTGGTGTCATTGCTCTGATACGTAGCACTTGGGGGGATGAACACTTGTCTTGTTTTAGTTGTTTTATGTTAAACTTTATGTTGATTACAAGAGAGTTTAATTATGTTGATGTTGATTTATGATTTGAAAGATGCTATGTTCTATGTAGAATTGCATCTTTTGAAGACTAAAATTATGCGTTGTGTTGGTTCCGCTCCTTTGGAGTGTTATGTATCTATTTTAAGTAAAAATGACAGGTTATGTGTTTATGCTGAAAAGTGTGACATCCTGATTATGTTGTGAAAAGAATTTTATACTATGATTTCTGTTTAACTGCTTAGGGTAATTTGGGGTGTTACATATATCATTGATCTTTATTAATTTTGAATAATAGGATCGTAAATGCCTTTTCTAGGGTTTTGGTTGCTTGGATCACAAGTTTTGCTTTAATTGATGACCATTCAAAGTTTGTAGATGTCAATTGATTTATGAATGTCTTGAGTTCATTAAAATCAATGTTTTTTGAGTTTATCAATTGAATTTCTATATTTTCCAAAATACTTTACAAAACATGTCTAGGAACCAAATTGATTGATTCTGACTTTTATAAGTCTTTAGTGTTCTAAAACAATTTTTTTGTTTTTTATAGGTCATTTTCCAACTTTTGATTGATTTATCTAAGTCTAGTCAACCTTGGTTATTTAGGGTAGAAGTTACATTTGTTTGACTAACATCCCTTAGCTTTTGAGACCATTTATGTTTAGAATAGAATGATGTAGTATCCTAGGGTATTAGATTTTATTTTGTTAAATTTTTAGGATTAGGTTTGCTTTTTTCCATTAAATCAAATTAGGGTTTCTAATTAGTGATCCTTCTAGGTTAGACTAACTTGTTCGATTTTGTTTTCAACATGAAATGTGTTAATCTTTGTCCTAAGCTTTTGTTTTCTGACTTATTGTTGTCTTAATGGATTTGTAATATTTTTGTTTCAATTTTATAATTTATGCTTCCATTTCTTTGTCCAATCATCTCTGTATGTATGCATTGATGTTTTGTTTAGATTATAAATGTAAGGAATGCCCTTGTGCAACCCATAAGGGACATATTCTTCTTTTCTTCATCCTCATTGCCTTTTGTAGACTCGAGTTCATCATTGAACCATTCAAGTTCTCACAATTTGCTCAGTTCTTGTTAATATTATTTTGGCATTTGCTCATGATCATGGTTTAGGAGGTAACTTTTATGCACCACCTTTAATAACTCATGTGAAGAAACTTGGTTCCTAATTCACTATGATTCTGATATTCCATGTTTTATTTGTCATACTTTGATGCTCCTATGAACCCATGAGTGTCACTTCATTGCCAATTCATCTTGGTCTCCTCTTGGAAGCTAGATTGGGTACTTTGGTAGTCTTGATTTTCTTTCTCTTTAGATTTTAATTATGACCTTATGATATATGTCCTCTAGAGGTATTTTGATGTTGGTTTCATCCCAATAATATCTAAGAACCCTAATTTCAATGTAATTGGATCATCTATGTTTTTGTGCATAAGGGACTAAACTTCTACATTGTCATGACACTTTAACATGTTAGTTTGGTAGCATTTGTTAAAGTTCTTTCAAGTTAATGATAGATACTTATAATAGGTATATGCCACTTCCCTAGGACCTATAAGTATCAATTCTTCTTTTCACACTTGATTTATATCATCCATCATTGATTTTAGACAAGCGTTATCCATCTTTCATGGTGTTGATTATCAATTAGGTGACTTGTTTTGTGTATTGAAGTTTTGTATTCTACATTTATTGATCATGAATCCCATCTTGAGTTAGATTATTAAATAATTCACACATGTCTTAATTATATAATTAATACCATTTTGTTTGATCTTTATCAATTACCTTGAAATTGCATAATTTTTGTTGTTTTTGAACCCTAATTTTGTGTGCTTTAGTGAATGATCCTTATTTTGTGTTAGATACATCTTTGAGTGTGAATCATTTATATGTTAATCTACTGACCTTGGATGCCTCATGGGCCTCTAATCTTTCATCATGCCCACCTCTTGTTTTATTTGTTCTATTAACTTCTTAGAGTTAGAACTAGGGTAGAATCTTGACTTCTTTCCCTCTTTTGTTGATTTGTGTTTGAGTTGTTGATGTTTATTGATTGTTTATAATTTATGTTAACACCTAATCTATTTCATACTTATGATATCATTCATACATAACACTCAAAATTCATGACTACATCATGATACACTTAAATTCACTTCACCACACACAAACTGGTGTATGTGTGAGCATTCTTGTAGAGTTTTGTTTTAAATTTTTTTTGTAGTTTTGTTTGTATGTTGTAAATAATATATTAACATGTTTACTGCTGACTTTTATGTTATTTTACCTTATAACCTCTTCTCCATCTCATCTATGCCTAAAATTTCACACAATTTGCATTCCGTATGCTTTTAAGACTAGTTTTTGTCTAGCGTGTGTGCTAACTTTGCATGTATATTTTTGTATTGATGTTTAATGTTTGTTAATGTTGTGTACAAGCCTTATATATGTATGTTATGTCTACTGACCTCAATTCATAAGACACCATTAAATCTTGCATGATTGATCACTCACTTGTTTCCACTTCATTTTCTTCTTTTCTTTCTTTGTATTTGTTTGTGCATTACATGGTTTGTGTGATTTTGCCAAAGAACTTGATTGCTTCCTCCCCTCGTCTCATTTGGTTTTTTAACCAAGATGGATGTTTATTTAGTTTTCCCTTAGGATCACTCGATTAGGTCAATTGTTGAGTTTAGACATTAGGTTAAGTACCCATGTATGCTACATTAGGTAGATAATTAGTAGTCTCCCTTGTTTATATCCATAACATAGAAACAACTTTGTATGATAATGATTAGGATTAGAAATAAGTCAGTTCCTCTTAGCCATTTTACCTTTCTCCTTTTGCATCCTTAAAATTAAAATGTTTTTTGACAAATGTATTGATATACTCTAACAATATGAAACTTTTCCAAAATAAAAGATACAAACCAATATTCTTAGTCTTAGGATGTTTCGTCAACCCGTTTGTTGCTCGTGTTTCATCATCCCGTCTATTGCTGATGTTTCATCATCCCGTCTATTGTTAATGTTTCGTCATCCTGTCTGTTGTTGATGTTTTGTCATCATGGATGATGTTTCGTCATCGTTGTTTGTTGTCACGTCTTCTAAACTAAAAAACACAAACTAAGCAAAATATGACAGTCGAACTACGGCGCTCTGACTTTCCCATTGCACGAGGGCATACGTAGGTATCTTGTCGCGGGGCTTGATCGAGCAACTTTTGTAAATATATTCTTCTTTTCCCTGTGTTTTCTTTATTTTATTCCTTTCTTTATTTATTTATTCTTAATTTCATCTTGCATGCATTATACCTTATATACAGATATAGTTAGACCTTTACACTGATTAGATAGAAAGTAAAAGTAGATACCGTAGAGTACTACATGCGTGTGGGGTACTAATACCTTACCCTCATGTAACAGACTTACTTACCCGATCTCTCTGTCGCAAGACCGTGATTTCTCTCTCTCAGGTTTATTCGATATTTACCCTTCCCTCTCGGTGGGATAAAAAAAGTTTGATTGCTACTTCATTGATATATCCTATCATACGATGATTTTCGGCCGATTGTTTCATAATCAATATAACTTCTCTTTCAATTCAAAAAATTTTATTTTTATCTTTTTTGTTTGCACAAGTCCAATGATTGCTTTGAATGATCATATGCATTTGACAATAATTACTACTTATAAATATATGTGAAATAAACAGAAATAGTAGTTATTATACGCTCTAGGAGTTGGGATAACGACCCAAGTCACCAACATATTCCCACGGAGTCGATATCAGAAAAATACTCCCACAAAATGACTCTTACAATCCCTGCAGAATTATCGCACCCTCGACAAAGGAGGATATATCCAACAAGATTACTACATCATCTTATCCAAAGCAGGATTGTTCATTTACAATATCTACATTTCTTCTTGCTACACCGGTCCCCGAGCAGTAACAAGTCAACTTTCAAACTCATCACGTTAGTCCCTGAGCAATGATCATCTAAATTTCTTCTTGTTACATTGTTCCCAAGCAGTAGCAAGTCAACTTTCAAACTCATCGCGTTAGTCCCTGAGCAGTGACCGTCTACATTTCTTCTTGTTACATTAGTCCCCGAGCGGTAACAGGTCAACTTTCAAACTCATTACGTTAGTCTCTGAGGAGTGATTACCTACATTTCTTCTTGTTACATTAGTCCCCGAGCAGTAGCATATTAAGTTTCAACTTATCACATTAGTCCTCGAGAAGTGATCGTCTACATTTCTCCTTGCTATATTGGTCCCCGAGCGGTAGCAAGCCAATATTCAACTTATCACATTAGTCCCCGAGCAGTGATCACCTACAAGATAGCTACCAACTTATTATGTCAGTCTTCGAGAAATAATAAGTTATTCAAAATCACATTGTTACCCAGCAGAGGGTTACTTCCTCAATACAATTCACAGGATTTAATCCCCTAGCCAATTCACAGGATTTTATCCATACTCGAAACTTGGTCAGATAGTACATCGGATGGATTTACATATCTTTTATCCCCAGTGAAGGTCTCCAATGGTCACTTCTCTATCCCCAAGCAGAAGTCAAGGATCCCCAGCACAACATTCTCTGACTAAAGCAAGGAATCTCCAATAGGAAATGGTGAATCATTCCCCTCAAGATGGATATGTTTTGAAATACAACAGCATCTTCATTCATACATCATTTATAAGACGTCATAACATATACATACAAGATGCATACATCATCCTCATTTATTTTGAGAGCATTATTACACATTGCATGCATCATGATATACATAAAGCTAACCATGCCTTTTCAGGTCATAATTCTCCATCTGCGAGTTGCTGCATATCTGGTAAAAAATCAATATATGACTATAAATACTTTCCTTCAAGGACGATCTTGGAACTCCGTTCCCTTCCGAGAAAATTATCCTGAAGAGCATCTTTCCGAATGAAGTCTGTAACGCCCATTTTATTTAATATTAAATTATATTATTATTTTTGAATTATCGTTTGACGATTGTTTTGACAACGAAAATAATTATATTAATCGGTATATTTATTAATATATTTAGCGATGTTTTGTTCGGTTCGGTAAAATATTTTTCGGACCGATATTTAATTTACCGGAATTAAATTAACAAATTAAGTTAGAAATATAATTAGATGGTATGTGTAGTGTATTAAGAATAGTTGAGGGGCATTTGAGCAATTTAATTAAGTTAGCTAGTATGGCATGTGATATAAAAACATTTCCTCCACCATTTCCAAACATAACACCCAAAAACACCAAAGTTGAGAAGTTGGAGAAAAAGCTAGGGTTTGGTTGAGGAAGAAGAAGAGAGCAAGAAGAAGAACAAAGCTTGGTTGGAGAATCATCTTGAATACCCAAAGCTTGCTAGGTAAGGGGTTTGATTTCCATTTCTTATATTTAGGGCTTGATGGATTTTAGTTTGATTTGGGAAAAATTGATAGATAGTATAGAGTTGTGTTGGGTGATTGTTAGAGGGTTTAGAAGATTTGAGTTTGGTGTAGATTATCTAAGTGTTGTTGTTTGTAAGATGTTGAAGAATAAAAATAGAAATGGAATTAGTATAGAAAATAAAAATAGAAATGGAATTAGTATAGAAAATAAAAATAAAAATGGAATTAGTATAGAAAATGGAAATAGGAATGAAACATTTCAAGGAAATGGGAAAAAAAAAAGAAGAAAACAAAAATAGAAATAAGAAGTTGTTTATGAAAGTTGCAGGGAAAATTAAAAGAGACAAACAGTAAAATTTCAAAGTGCCTTAAACGAAATGGCTTTGGAGGAATTAGGGGGGGTGACCATTGGTGAGGTAGCCGCCTCATGGCTAGGGAGAAGGAGGGACGGACGTCCCCCTTGTATGTAGAGGGAATGAATTTTCCTGCGTTTTGCATTTTCTGTTAAATGGAACATTGTTATTTTACTGTCAATAAATGGAACCTGCATAATTTTTGAAATACATTCTGTTTTATTCCAAATCCCTAATTCCACCTAGTAGCTCTCGGTAACCATAAAATATAATTAGGGGATAAGATAGTCGATTAAATTTAGAACCCGATGATGTTCCGATTTTCCGATTTTGGTAAATTCGGCGACGGAGCAAGTTGCTCCGAATTCAACGAAAATTGACGTGCTAGATAATTTTGACGTGTAGAACGTAGTGGTGAAGTTAGTTTTTCGAAATTATGAGTTTTTACGGAACGACCCGAAATAGGCTAAAATACAGTAAATTGACCCGGATTGAGTTTTAGTCATTTTAAAACGTATATGAACTATCCGATTTTGAAGTTGATGTTTATAAATTGTGCCGGTAAATAAGAATGGTTTTCGCGACGATTATTGATGTTTTACTATTTTTCCGTTTTTGGGAATTGATGGATTAATTGACGGTGATGTTTGCGACGGTATATATAATTACGAATACTTGTTGTTTATGCGATGCGATGACATGTTTATGTGATGTGAATAAATATGGCGAAGTAGACTTTATGTCAATTGTGATGAGCGATGATGATATGTTGTTGTGTGGTCTTTATGTATTGAGTCACATACATTTCATAAGCGAAGAGGGCTTTTATGCCAAGCGATGATGGCTTTTATGCCAAGCGATGATGGCTTTTATGCCGAGCGAAGTTGGGCTTTATGCCAAGTGTCCCTAATTACGGACAAAGTGATGGGTACCACATGCATAACATAGTCGTGTCTCATGGAGTCCATTATGTTTATTTTGGAGTCGGTTATGCTTATGTTCGAGTTGTTTATCATTGAGTTCTTAATTGATGAATGATAATTGAATGGCGACGGTACATAGTGTTTTGTGTTGATGTGAAGATAACGATTATGTGATGAAGTTAATGTGTTGATTTATGCACCAAATGCTAATTTAAAGTATGTAAGTTTAAATATATGTTGATATACTTTATTTAACTTATATCAATCATAATTCCAACTATCATATATTCCATCATTGTTTCTAATTATATGTTTTAGAATTATCTCACCCCTTTACTTGTTTCGCCGTTACCTATATATTGGTAACGTGCAGGTGATCCCCGAGGATGAGGAGGATTAGCTCGAGTCACTTTATTTTGTGTCGTCGCTCCGTCGTAGTAACACTCGGGATTTGGGCGACGTCATTATTTTGATAGGATAGTTTGTATATACTATCTTATCATGTGATAACCTTGTGTATTGATGACAACATGATGTTATGTGTATTTTGTAAACATTTCCGCTGTGCTGTGAATATTCATATGTCTATATGATGAATTATGTATGATTCGGTATATCCGATTTTTGATGTGCATTATAATGCTAATTGTTGGAAATGCGAGGATGTGATGCCTCAATTTTATTAAATGGAATTTTGAAGCTCTGATTTTATTATATAATTACGCGGGGTAGAATTGGGGTGTTACAAAGTCTAGCGTACGACTCGTTCCAATACAAATCACAACATTAGTTTCTCCGGATCGCATCTTTAAGCCCATCTCCACATGAACATCAATTGTTTCTCTCCAAATGGCATCCTTAAGCCTATTCACATATATTATCAGCTGACGTCTTCACTTTGTGCACCAGTTAGTGCAAATTTCAGGGCACTCGGGTGTTTAATCATCTTCTACTTTCAGGTCACAAATGGCATGCACGCCAATCTAACCCCTCAGGTACAAGAAGATTGAACAGAGGAAGCTTTTGTACCCCAAAATTTCCCCTCCTATTTTGAGATCATGATACATCTCCATGCTCAAGAACTGCTCAAAGGTTGATCAGACAAACCCTCTCCCAAGTAATCAACCCACAACTAGGGTTTTGTTTCTCTCAAAGAAAAAGTGATTTCTAATGGCTCAAGTGAATGTCATGCCTCCTAATATGCTTCAAAGTATCCCTATGTCAAGTTTCAAGCCTCATAGCTCAAGATTACTCAGTCAATTGCTAAGATGGTTGAAACTTAATTGTATTTGACAAAAAATCAACTATGGTCAACATGTAGTCAAACTCCATCATTTTTGGTCAAACATAGAGATGTTGAGGTCAAATTAATCATTTGATCAATGGTTGGTCATGATTCATCATGAAATCTCAAGAATTGATCAAAAGTCAAATATATCTAAATTAGGGTTTCTTAAGGAAAAGTCAACAGAACTTTGACCAAGCATAACTTTCACATACTTCATCAGAAATTTCTCAACCAAAACTCATTTTAAAGGAAATTAAATTCTCTACAACTTTGTCTCTCTTAGCTCAATTCCAAAAATGGTTTATTTGAGATATATGGGCCAAGACATTATAGGTTCTTTCAAATGTTAACAAAAAGTCATCTTTTCACTAAGAAGTGTACGTGAACATGGAAGCTTCAAAGATGAAACCAAAGAGAGCTCTTGGAGGACATCTTAGGTTTTCTAAAAAGTCCAAGATCATCCTCAAATGATGAGAATTTAGCAAGATGTATATTTTGCAAGTTTGGAAATTTAAAGAAAATGCATGAAGAAAATATTTAGCAATCTTTGAATTTTTCCAAATGGGCCTATGTTTTCATGATTTGCACTTGTTTCTAACATTTTCCACAACCCATAAGCCCGGCCACACGCCATATTATTATTTATTTCATTTATTTTTGAATTAATTCATTTAAATTCAATTTTAATTAAAATAAATGCCAATAATAGACGCAAGACGTGTGGGCTTGATATTTAAATGTCTTGAGGTCTAAGCAAGTCCAAGAAAGCTGGAAAAAACGTACAAGGAAAGATTTGCATAAAGATTGGCCAAATTTTGAAATTTTGCATTTGATTTTCAATCAAATATTTTCTCATCAAAGGAAATATTTTTTCCTTGTATTTTCTGACCTAAGACACTCTTTATAAGTACAAGATTAAGACCAGCCAAGAGACACGGTTTTGCTGCTCAAGAAACCCTACACAAAATTCTCAAAAAAATCAAGTTTTTAGGCCAAATTGAAAACCATTAAACTCTTAATTCATGCCATTTAAACTGTTTCGATGCATGTATATGTGTTCATACTGATGTTTGTGAGTGTTTAGATCCATCGTTTGTGAGATTTGACGCAGGAATCATATTATGCTATTGTTAGGGCACAAAGCTTCTGCTTCATCGAAACCATAGTTACAGACCGTTTCAGACCAAACTGATGCCACCAATCGATCCGCAAGCTTCGAATTACGGGGTAGGGTCCTCTTTTACTTTTTATTTATGATATTTTTCAAGTTTAATTTTTGAGCAATCGGAGATGGTGACCGGAGCCACCCTCCCTGGTGGTTTGACCAACAAGGGATAAAACGTGGCAGAGGGAAGCGATATGATTCATCCATTCAAAAACCCGAGGGTCCACGTGCGTGTGTTTTGGTTTCAATTGATTTCTGAAATTTGATTTCCCATATATATTTATTAAGTTACATATTTTATTGGATGTATAGCCACCCCAGTGGTAGAATGTGCGCACTTAGTCCTCTTGTCCCTTTTGGCACTGGTTCGGTCCCTGCCTTTTGCAATTTTTCTCAATTTTCTGATTTTTCATAGGTTAACACATACATACATTCAGAGGAGTGGTATTAACACCATAGGCAATAGTGTAGTGGCATAATTATGAACCAGTGAGCTAAGGGTCACGAGTTCAACACCTCCAGGGACCATCGTAATTTTTTACCACTAAAATCCTTTACTTTTCTTATTTCTTATTTTTCAACTTTTTTTTAATTTTTTTAAAAATTATTTTCACTATTATAAAAAACCCTAAAAATATTTTCTTTTTAGATTTAGGTCAATAGAATGTTAAATTAATTTTTGACACAAAAAATATTTTTATTTAGTTTAGTTAAAAAATATTATCTTAATTAATCAATAATTAACTTTTAATTTGATTTCTCATTTAAAATCAATCACAAAAATACCAAAACATTTTTCTTCTAATATTAGGATTTTAGAATATTTCACATTTATTAAAAACATTTTTCTCTTATTTATTTATTGCTTTTTGCATTTAAATATTAGAAATCGATGTATAGGTCGCAAGGATATTTTTGTAATAGCGTAGTTTATTTTTCTTCTCGCATTTTTTTTCTATTTTTGTAACTGTTTACAGGGTGTAATAGCTTAGGTTTACTTTTCGCACCTTATTATTTATCTGCCCCAAAGCCATGTAATAGCGTAGGACTTTTATTTTTCGCACTTTTACTTATATATATATATATATATTAACTGCTAGATGTATGCTAATTAGGGTTTGTATGGCAAGAATAAAATCCATGTTAGATAACCCTAATTCTGGATAAAATATCTGAAAAATAACACACTCTTCACACTTGCACCTTTAGGGTATCCTCTGTTGCTGCCTTCGGATAAACATGGTCATGTCCCTCGAACGTAGGGGTATCTTAGAAAACTTTTCTACGAATAACATCATCATAGTCGCATCGATATAAAGATCATAATCCCTCGATGACCCTGCGATGTTGCCTACGAATATATGATCTTGTCCCTCGGTTGTTGCCTACGATGAAAATGATGATAGTCCCTTCGAAATTGCTAAGGTATCCTTAAAATGTTGCCTTCAATGACCATATGATGACCCTACACCTGTCCCTTCACATTCAATGGATGGGGCTGCCTACCAACTAATGGTATAGATAGCACTATCCCTAAAGGATACGGAAAATAACAAGAACGACCTTTGAGTGGGTAAATTACTCTTAATTGCTTGCTCAAAACAAATACTTTTCACACCTCACCTTTTCAAACAAATATTTCCAAACACTTCGTACACATTCTTGAGGATTGATACAAGAATCATTTTACGAAGTCAAATCAAAATATTTTCAAACAAATCACACACACAAAAGCAATTTTCAAGAGTGAGCTAAGCAATTAAGATATCATAGATAACTACAGATGAAAAGGATGATAACACCTTCCCTTTTCATAATTACCCCCCGAACTCAAAGTCTATCAAAGGTCTTTCCTATTCTTTCTAACCGCAACATTTGCGATAAAATGCAAAACATCCAAGTCAGTTCTCCCACCGTGTTATAGGGAGTAACCCCTATTTTTGTAATCAAGTCATTCACAGAATTTTATAGTTGTAAAGTGAATAATTAAGTTTTTCACAATTTGTGGGCTGAGAGAAACTCTGCAGAAAATAATTATTTCTTTTCTTCTTTAATTTTCTTTCATTATCATTGCTATTGAGTGGTGATAACAATCTTGTTAATCAAGATTGATAGAAATTCATCATAGATTTTTGTGGATTTCCAACAGCATTTATACAAAGTTGAAA
Organism: Vicia sativa; assembly: GCA_021764765.1. Taxonomy (NCBI): domain Eukaryota; kingdom Viridiplantae; phylum Streptophyta; class Magnoliopsida; order Fabales; family Fabaceae; genus Vicia; species Vicia sativa. The sequence goes on along the minus strand of CM038795.1, from coordinate 199,473,569 downwards.
AATATGCATATTTGTGAGAGACACATCATTGGATAGACTCAATCTATAAATGGGAGAATCCACTCACATATCAAATTAAGGTTTTAGGTAGATAAGTGGTGTATTTCTCACAAAAAGGTACATAATCATCAATTTTGTATCAATGCTCCTAGTAACTTCCCCTAACAAATGATATCTTGCCTAATAAGAGGTAACGGCGGATACAAGTGTATGTTAAGAAGTACTGCATGAACTCACATTTGAGAGAGAGAGTGTTAGAATAATAATACAAGTGTGATTAAGTGGGAAAATAGTTCAATATTGGATAGGAATGCGGAGTGGGAGAACTCACTCACCTAAAACCTTAAGATTTTAGGTGGATAAGTAGTGTATCTCTCACAAAAATGTATATTTCTCAACTTTATATCAATACTCCTAATAACTCCCCCAAGAAAATCCTACCAACTCAAACACATACTCTGACGAAGAATACAACAGGTTCTAAGATTGAATAAAAACTTATTAAACACTAAAAATTGAGAAAAATATAATACTCTAAATTAAAAAATATGAGATAAAATTGAAAATAAAATTTTTATTTATTTTTAATTGTTTTTTAAATAAGACATTACACATAATGTCTAGAACACCAAATAGATCTTGGGTATCCATGTAAAACAATCATAACAATTTAAAAAACTTTTAAAATATAATAATAAATAATATAAATTAACATATTAAATTTTTATTAAGATATTTAATATGTTATTAATTATTAAATAAATTCTCTATCATTATAGTGAAGTTTACTTGAACTTTGTCTTTAAATTTTTAAAAGAGAACTTCAAAAATATTTTTTAATCTATTTTAACTACTTTCAAAAATATATTATTTTTGTGTGAAAAGAAAATTTTCTTTTTTAAAAAAAATGAGGGTTCTATTTTGTAAAGTTAGTTGGTAGCATGTAGTTGGTAGTTTATAACTAGTAACTCATCCCTGATAAACTAATATGAATGTTTGATAAATTAGTCATTTTATTAGCTGATATATACAAATGATATAGAGGTCATTTTAATTAATAAGGATAATAATATATTTTTGTTAAAATGATAAAAAAAATATAAATGTAAGAAAAAGTCACAAGTTCAAAAACTACTTCAAATAATTTTTGAAAAAAAAATCTTATCAGACAAACTCGAAAAGAATAATTTGAATTGACAGCCGCTAGTAACGTTAAAATAGGTGTTGACACCATCGAAAATTTTAATTCGATACAATACAATGAAGTCGCCATCTAACTTTATTTATTCCTAAAGAGGAAAGAGAAAATATAGATAAAATCCAAGAAATGAAAATGAAATGGTCTTCGAGACCAAGAGACACGTTCGGGAGTCAGTTATACAAGGGGAAGATATTAGCACCACTAACATCCGTCGTACTCGATGGGACCCGTTTAGTTCTAAGTATGTTTGTGTGTTTAGTGTGTAAATTTGATATCTTCTAATTATGCAAAAGATAAAATAAAGGATAGATGTTTTACTTTTTTTAAAAGTGTGCTCGCCAAGACGTTAGAATCTTGTGCCAACGTATTCCTCAAGTGTGATGGAAAAGTCAAAGCTTACGTAGTTCTCGATTGCAAGAAATTTTGTTGGTTGATTGATTTTATTTATGAAAATAGGAGTTTAATCATACGTGGACGTTAAGACATCACTAGTGCAATTTGCGTGTGAGTGAAAGAAGATCGCGTGTGAGCGATGGAAGTCGCATGTGAGCGAAGTTTGAAAAAGGACTTGCACGTGGGCAAGGTTTGATGAGTTGAATTAATTTTAATTATAGATAACAAGTACCAAAAGTTTATTATGAAAATGGTGAAGTGAAACGAGGTTCACGTTTATTAAGTTTGAGTCTTTAAAGAATTGGTCTAGCAACCAACGATTTAAATTTTTGGAGTTCATTTGGCACAAGTCTTTAAATAATTAGTCTAACAACCAACGGTTTAAATACTCGGAATTTATTATGAAAAAAGATTTTTTGGAAAGTCACTCGATGTTGGATCGAGGTTTGAGAATTTGATTATGAAAGTGGTAAATATACAATGAGAGAAAATTTAATTTGGGCTATGATTAACCAAGAAAGCTTGATTAGTCTTGAGAGAATAGACAAGTGTCTACTCCCTACTATGAGGTCCTTATTGAATGAGAATTTAGTATGTGAACCAAGCGCGAGAATGGAAATGAAACGGATAATTGCGAGCATTCATGGAAGCATAAAGTAAATCGATAAAAAGCTTATACATTGTGGCTCACATAAATGATAAGACAATTAACAATCGTGTAGGTACATGCACGAAATAAGTTTAATCGACTAATTAAAAAAAATTAATCAAGTAATTAGATTAAGAAAATTAGTTAGATGGACTAACCAATTTTAAATAGCCCAATTATATAATTAAAATGGAGCTTAATTAATCAACTAAAGCCTCATTGTAAGCCAAAGAGCAAGTGTGGTGTGTGCATCATGTGTGGCCGTTGCGATGCTTCTAAGCTTTGTCGACTAAAGATAATGAAAAAATGGCTCGCAATCGAGTATTAGTTTGAAATATTTTTGGTCTGTGAATGTGACGAATAATTAAATGAAGCAATAAGATAATTATTAACTATTACATCTCATCGGAGTGGGGATACACATTTATAAATGGGGATGACAAAAATAAATTACAAGTCTTAACAATTGTTCAAAAGAAATAACAACAATTAATAAATCTAAAAGATAAATATCTAAAAGAAAATATTTTTTGGATATTTTAAATATCAAATAAAACCTAAGTGCTAGTCGCTGCAAATCAGAATAAAATACACCCTAAGTGCTAGCCGTCGCTGCCTATTGTCAACTATCACTATTATTTACTCCCTCCGTCCCATATTACTTGTCACATTTGGGGAAAAAATTTATCCCAAATTAATTGTCACATTTAACTTTCTAGTCAAATAGTTCCCTTTATACCCTTAATAATTTTTCATGCTAAATTAATAAAAATGGAATTGAACCACTCAGTAATAACCTTGAGCAACGCACCTCATTATACTTTTTCAGTTTTCATGTATGCATTAATTACTCCATTGTCTTTTCATATGGATTAACGTATTGATATCTACAGTATATAACTAGAAAAAATTATGAATAATATACAATTATTCCTAGATATATTTCCTTGAATTAAACTGAATATGGTAAAAATTTCAAATGAAAACCATCAAAATTTTGAAGAGGTTGAGAGAGTAAAGGATTCTCTAGATTTTGAAAGAGATATAGATGAAGATGAAGATAAAGAAAGTTTTGAAGAAGTTAAAATAGTGGAAGACTCTTTAGATTTTGAAAGAGACTTAGATGAAGATAATAAAGATTTTGAAATTGCTAGAGCAGAAGACAATTTTGAGAGAGATGGAGAAGAAAATAATGAAGATATTGAAATTGAAAGAGAGGAAGATAATAACATAGCACTCTTGGATATTGATTTAAATATGCCGGCACATCATGATTTTGATTTGAACGAATTGCCAGAGGAAGCAGATGAAGTTTTTCAAGAAAGAGTAGTACTTGATCCAGAAACAGAAATCAAAGAAGAGGTGAATAACCTTTTGAAAATATGGGTTCCAAGATTTTAAATTCTAAAGAATCGTGTAATTTTTTTTTTATTTTCTATTTTTGTTAAGTTTTATTTTCATTTTTTATATTTGACAAATTATAAGTACCGTCTCAATTTTTCATTTTTGTCAAGTTATAAGTATATTTTAATTTTCTATTTTTGTCAAGTTAAAATATGATGTTCATATCCTAGTTTTGTCATTTTAAATGTGTGATTGAAAAAAAAATTGTCATGCACATTAATTTGTCATGAATATTAGAGATTGTTCAAAAATTACTAAACAATTATATTTGTGAATCATTGGAAAAAAAATGGCATGCACATGAGTATTATAGATTAACGAAAAATAGGAGTAAAATAAATTAGTCATATTAAATATCCAACAAAAGTTCAAGAAATTACAAATAAAACTAAAAATAACTCAAAGTTAATTTAAATATTCAAGAACATCTTGTACTATTGCAGGATCACACTTCAATTATGTAGGTAGTTGTCCTTCATGCTCCAACATTTCCTTTTTTAAATGTGGAATTTTATATTTTTGGGAACCTCTAGTCTTCAAAATTTCGATCATACACGACTGCAAAGTTAAAAAAATATGATTTGACTTCACTACTGAAAATGTTTCAAAAGATTTTTCAACGGCTTTCACTAGATCATCAATAGATTTTGGTAACTCCTTATGTTGTAAGGATTGAATAGCATTGAAATATCCAAGATCTAAAACGTTTAAATCGGGTGAATTTGCTGGTTGAAACATTATTCGAATGTCAAATCCATCTTCTGAAGCTCCTCGACAAAATTCTTCATCTTGAGAATCAATGTGTGTTCTAGCGTTGTCTTGCTGGATAAATACTGGAGATCCCTTTTCTTCACTAGGCCATTTTTCCTTGAAGGAGGGTAGAATTTTATCGATCAAGTACGTCCTTATCACATGTTTATTAACTGAAGTGATTGGTTTGGTTACTAGTGTTCCCGCAACTCTATTAATACTATTTATTTTAGCTGGTTCTTGTGTGACGAAGGGAAATATTCCAATTTTTCCAGAAAAAGTTTCATTTCCTTGTGAATCAAACCTTAGACGAGCTATAGCAGCAAAAAAACATGACTTTTTCGATGAAGATCTTGCTTTTACATGTGTGTAACGGAACTTCTTCATCTTGTAGTAAGTAGTAGTTCTCAGATTTTTTTGTCATATAGAACCACTTTTCATCAATATGAATAGTGTTATACATCCCTAAAAACATTGGATCATGTGGTAAGCTTGAACTATCTAGCATTGATAAACAAAATCACAATCTATCTTTTTTGTTTTCTTCCTTTAAAAAAGGCTTAATAGCATTTGAATGTCTCCGTAAAACTCCCGACTTTAGAGATCTATGCAATGTGCTCTTGCTAACTTTAGCGGCATACGAAAGAGATCTAACCGTCATTCTTTGACGCAAAGGAATCTCACGAATTCGATCATAGTCAACTTCAATTCTTTTACGACCACAATTCTTTGTTCTTTTATGAGACACGTCGGCATGCACTCCGCTATTTTTTCCTTGTTTCCAAATACGTTGAATAGTACGTGTTGAAACTAAAAATTGTGATGCCACTATTTTAAGCACCCCAGGTTTCAATCTTCCTTCTACATTCTTACCATCTAAAAGAACATTATATATAGCCCTTCTATCCACATTACTCAAATCATTTTTTTTAATTCGGGTTATCGAAGTCTCCAAATTTTCTGCATCATTGATAGTATCTTTTTCTGCATTTAAAATATGTTGTTAAAATTAACTAATGGAGTATAAATGAATTGAGGACGAAATATAATATACCAAAATAAAAATATGACAACAAATAATTATCTTCCATTTATAAATTGGACTAAAATAAATGATTGATGTAAATAGAGAACAAAATATATAAATAAATAAGACAAAACATAAATATAAAAAAGTGAATATATTATGAATAATAAAAGCCATGTTTACCGAGAATTTAGTCTAAATCAGCTGCCAGTATAATATTTTCATTCATAATTATAGAGTAATGAAAGGAATGTCTATTACTCATATTGATACCCAAAGTTTTATAGAACAAAATTTGGTAGAAAATATTTGGAGGGAGAATATTAATGATTTCCCTCTACTTATTTCTAAGATCTGAAATAACTCCTTGAATTTTCCTACAAGATGTAAAATAAATCTTCGCGGAACTGTCCATAATATCACCGTCTAAGTCACTTACTTAAAGCACTCACGCCCAACAGTTCAAAATTCTATCCTTAGAATACTCGACATGCACTGGTCTAACTTTACTATTGATAACACAACACTCGGATGCTTGCCACAATTTCTTAACTTGATGTGAATCAAATAATATCCATGAACACGAAGTAACTCTTACAGTTACTCATGAGAGTACTGTCTGAATATTCCCCAAAATCATATCTGACGCAGTAGTCACACTAATAACATCACAAATACTCTCCATGACCACACGCTATCTTGAAAAGCATTGTCTAAACGTCTTCAGTTTTCACACTAACCCGTAGACAGTCAGACTTCGCATTGATCCCACTAAACATAAAACTCTAAATGACTGGTTCATCCAAATGTCAATCCTCGGAAGTAGATACTTGTCCTCAGCATCTACTTCGTTCCTTGACTGCAAACAACACACCAACTCGGGCAACCTTTTCTCTTCTCGAACAACACAATGGTAGCACTCCACGGCAACCCTCCCGAATAAACAACTCTGCTTAAACCAATCTTCAAGTTGACTCTTCAACTCTTACTCAGAAATAAACATCTCTAAAGGATACATCAAATCACAACTAGGTCCAGAAACTAAATCCATCAAAACTTCACTTCGCACTACTACGGTAATTCACTCACATCTTCACAATATGCTTCGGAAGAATCACAACAAGAAGTTCGCCTGCCAAAATCTCGTTCCTCACCAACATCCGAATTCTCTCACAACTCAAGTAACCATGCACTACCTTGTGCCAACACATCTGCTTCATACACTATTAAGTTGGCAAGACAAGTCTATCCCAACCAACACAACTCCCGACTACTATCAACAAGAGATTAAGGATGATCAGTCCCTCAATTTGTCAATAGACAGTCGACAACCATGATGGTGACATAAACCATCTCTACCAAACTACAACAGCGTCTTCAAACTTACACTTCAAGTTACCAAAGCGTAACACTGCTTGAGGCCCATCCTAAGCCACAATCGCCACCAAGAAGTAAACTTCTCCCCCACTTGTTTCAAACTCATCTTTGCAGACAAACAATTTGAAACAAACAAGTACCGACAGTGTTTCGCACACATGTCGCATACAACAGGGTTAAACACACTAATAACTTGGTCGACAGACCGACCTGCTCTGATACCAATATTGTAACACCCCAATTCTACCCAAAGTTTTATATGTAAAAATCAGAGTAATTTTAAAATTTCATAAATTAAATACTAAGGCGTTACACCATCAAAAACAACTCACTTTAAAACAGTTTACTTTAAAGTATAAATTTCGGATACATAGCATCGCAGGAAAACATAAATTGATTCATAGAAATCAAAACATCTCCTTTATTAAACTTCCTCATCAAAATCATGTTTTTATGAATTATGGTTCTTATTCACAAAAGGAATAATAATAAAACAACAACAACAACAAGACGACATAAATATTTCCCCCCGAGTGCTACGTATCAGAGCGACACCGACTCGACTAACAGCAGCTATAGACTCCATCTTCATAACCTGCACGTTACCAATATATAGGTAACGGCGAAACAAGTAAAGGGTGAGATACTCCAAAACATATAATTAAAGGCATGATAAAATATATATATATATATATATATATATATATATAGTTTCGGAATTATAAAGGTTATCGATTACTAAGTGTAATTCCAACATATAATCAAAACTCACTTACTTTACTCGTCATCCTAATGTGTATAATCTACACCTTATCACCATAGCCTCATCGGCATCAAACGTCGCAACAACACATAACCCTCCGTCACCACGAAATCGTCACAAACTAATACATCACTAATTAACACGGTAGTCTTAAACAACAACATCAACCAACAACATTAAATAATGCTAGTAATATAAGCAACATAACAAATCATCATAAATTGGCTAAAGCTCATCTTCACTTTTGGCATAAAGCCCATCTTCGCTTTTGGCATAAAGCCCATCATCACAATATCATCACAAACATCATCACATTATATGTCATCGCAATTTAATATCATCCATCAATCGACAAAACCCAACGCCAAACAACTCAAACATAAACATAACCAACTCCATGAGACACGACTATGTTATGCATGTGGTACCCATCGCTTTGTCCGTAATTAGGGACACTTGGCATAAAGCTGATCTTCGCTCGGCATAAAAGCCATCATCGCTTGGCATAAAAGCCCTCTTCGCTTATGAAATGTATGTGACTCGACAATAAAACAACACAACACCAAAACAACATCTTCGTTCATTCAAACTGGCATAAAGCCCACATCGCAATAATATATCTAAAACAAGATAAATATATCATCGCATCATAATTGCATCATGCAAACATCACTAATAAATTCATCAAAAGTCATGCATTCACAAATCGGAAGCATTTATTAACAACCTCAATTTAATCATCACATTGTGTATCAATAAGTATTCTTTAATAAATACACCGTCGCAAAACTTACGTTTATTAACACCGCATCGTTATCAATTAATTCACTAAATTTCGAAAACGGAAAAATTAGTCAGAACGTCAATAATCGTCGCGAAAGTAATTCCTAATAACCGGTATTAATCATAATCGTCGACGTCAAAATCGGATTGTCCATACGTACCTTAAATCTACTAAAACACCGTTTGATTCAATTTTACCGTAAATTGGCCTATTTCGGGTCGTCTCGTAAAAACTCACAATTTCGGAAAAACTAACTTCACCACTACGTTCTACGCGTCAAACTTAGCTAGCACGTCAATTTTCATTGAATTCGGAGCAACTTGCTCCGTCGCCGAATTTACCGAAATCGGAAAATCGGAACATAATCGGGTTCTAAATTTAATCGGCTATCTTATCCCCTAATTATATTTTATGGTTGCCAAGATTTACTAGCTGGAATTAAGGATTAAAAAAAAACCAGTAGCCATTTACCATAATTATGCAGGTAGAATTTCATTTCACAGAAAACAGAATACATGTTGCAGCAAAACACAGGCAGTTTCTATTTTTTCCGCTTCTCCTTCACCAATGCTAGGGACGTACGTCCCCTTCCTCTCACTCACTTGGAGGCGGCTGCCTCATGGTCCTAACCCCATCCATTTGTTCATTTTCCAACTCCCTGCGTTCTTGAAAGTAATATACAGTTTTTTTTCTTAATTTTTCATATTAGTTTTACTGTATGTCATTCTTCTTTGGTTTTTCACATTATGTTACTTATATTTTTTCTTTCTTATTTCCATTGCATAATAAACCATAATACTAACAACAACACCCATATTCTCTACTCCAAATTCAACTCCTCTAAGCATTTCAACAATCACTCACCAAAACCCTATAACTCATCTCTCAATTTTCCCAAATTCAAAATACAACTATGAAAACCTAATCATATGAGATAGAGAAATCAAACCCCTTACCATGGAAGCTTTGATTGATCTTGATGATTCTACAAACCCAACTTCAAGCTCTAGCTCTCTTGCTCTTCTTCTTCTCCATTCCAAAACCCTCTATTTCTCTCCCAAGTTTCTATTCTTGGTGTGTTTGGAAAAATGAAAATAAAAACAAAGGAAATGGTTTTCATAAGTTATTTCCTACTAGTAAGCCAAGTTTCCATGTTTGGTTTTGTGTTTTGCAATGGAAGGAAAACAAGGAGAAGTGTTTGGATGGGAGAAAATGAGGAAAGTGGTTTTATGATAACCTTACTAGAAAACTAATGTGTAAACCCAAATCCTTCCCAATTAATCCACACACTCCTAATTTATTAATATAATTAATTCAATCAATTAAAATATTTCCGGAAATTAAATATCGGATCCGAATAATATTTTACCGAACCGAACGAAATAAAACCTGGACCGAACGCCACGTCGCCAGATTAATTAATAGGTATATTAATTAATATAATTATTTTCGTCGCCAAAACAATCGTCAAACGGTAATTCAGCATATTAATATAATATAATATTAAATAAAAACGGGCGTTACAACTCTCCCCCACTTATAATATAATATTTAATTTTTTGAAAGTGTGCTTGCCAAGAAGTTAGAATCTCGTGCCTATGTATTTCCTAAGTGCAATGGAAAAGTCAGAGCTTACGTAGTTCTCTGTTGCAAGAACTTTTGTTGGTTGGTTGATATTATTTATGAAAATAGGAGCTTAATCATGTGTGGATGATAAGACATCACTAGTGCAATTTGCATGTGAGCGATGGAAGTCGCGTGTGAGCAATAACTTGAAAAAGGACTTGCACGTGGGAAAGGTTTGATGAGTTTAATTGATTTTAATTGTGGATGACAAGTACCGAAAAATAGTACAACATCCTACAATTCAAATACTAGAAATTGGTGACTAAGCTCAACCAATCGCCTCTCATCCAAAAAAGTTTATTATGAAAATAGTGAAGTGAAACGAGTTTCAAGTTTATTAAGTTTGAGTCTTTAAACAATTGGTCTAACAACCAACGATTTAAATACTCAAAGTTTATTTGGCACAAGTCTTTAAACAATTAGTCTAACAACCAACGGTTTAAATACTCTGAATTTATTATGAAAAAAAAAAAGATTTTTCCGAAAGTCACTAGATGTTGGATCAAGATTTGAGAATTTGATTATGAAAGTTGTGAATAGACAATGAGAGGAGATTTAATTTGGGTTATGATTAACCAAGAAAGCTTGATTAATCTTGAGAGAATAGACAAGTGTCTACTCCCTACCATGAGACCTTTATTGAATGAGAACTTGGTATGTGGACCAAGGCGCGAGAATAGAAATGAAGCGGGTAATTGAAAAACATTCATGGGTGAGAATAATTGATAAAAAGCCCACAAAAGGTGGCGAACACAAATGATAAGACTATTGATATTGTGTAGGTGCATGCACAAAATAAATTTAATTGATTAATTAAACGAAATTTAATCAAGTAATTAGTTTAAGAAAAATTGATTAGATATACTAACCAATTTTAAATAGCCCAATTAGATAATTAAATAAAGTTTAACTAATCAACTAAAGCCTCATTGTAATCCCAAGAGTAAGCGTGGTGTGTGCATCATGTGTGGCGGTTGCGACGCTTCTAAACTTTGTGAATGTGACGAATAATTAAATGAAGCAATAAAATATTTACTAACTATTACATCTCATGGGAGTGGGGATACATATTTACAAATGGGGATGACAAAAATAAATTACAATTCCTAACAATTGTACAAGTGAAATAACAACAATTAATAAATCTAAAAGAAAATATTTTTTGGGCATTTTAAAATCAAATAAAACATATATATATATATATATATATATATATATATATATATATATATATATATATATATATATATATATATATATATATATATATATATATATATATATATATATATGAAAAAAAAAAATATTAAAACAAGTGAAAATGAAATAGAAAGACAAATGGGTTTGGGGTGTAATAAGTGAAATGGGTGTTGCTGAATAGAATTTGGACTGGATCAACTCTTAGGCAGAAGGCCCAAATTGAAATAAAATACACCCTAAGTGCTAGTCGTCGCTGCCTATCGTCTACTGTCACTATTATTTATTATTTTTAATCTTGGAAAATTAAAGGGCAGAACACAATGCACGCTTCTTATCGCTTCACACGCTTTCCAATATTCTCACGTTTCTACACTATGCTTCATCGTTCTTTTATTTCTTCCATGGTCTCAACCTATCTATTCTTCTTTGTTCTCTTTCTCTATGATTCTCTCGCTCATCCTATTTTCTAAATCGACACAGCCATGAACACAAATAACAACAATAGTATGGATAAAACCCTTGTCCCAAATCAAACACCCAAACCCCAAATATCTATTATCAGAGTATTACAAATGGTGCATGAACCAAAACAAGAAATAATAGCAGGAGAATAACAGGTACGTGTTTTGATCTACTTCTCTGCTACGACTCTTTCTGTTTGTTGTTGCGATTCTGAATCTGGTTCTGTTGCGATTCTGGGTGTTGAAATCTATTTCTGTTGTTGATGTTTCGTTCTACGATTCTAGTTCTGGTTGGTGAATGGCTCCAGGAAACTTGATTCTAGTTCTGGTTGGTGAATGGCTCCAGGAAACTTGAGTGTGATGCTGGAAAGTGAGGTTCAAAATAGAGGTTGTGTATGCTCCGATTTGAAGGTTGGTTGAGGACTGGTTATGGAGTACGAGTAAGGGAGTATGTTGTAGGTTTGTGAAGGTTAAAGTCTGAGTTTAGTTGAGACTTCGGTGGAGTTTTGGATGGAGTATGCGTGGCTGATGTGGTTTGTATGGGGTGGAAAAGTTGAATTGTGGATAGTTTTGTGGCTAACTGTTGGTGCTTCAAGAGTGTGATGGTATCTTATCTAGATGAGATTGAGTGAGGGTAGGATATGGACTTAAGAGAGTGAGAGGATGGATAAACTTGATGATGAAGTTTTAAGGACAATTTGTGGAGTAGTGAAGGAGCCGGAAATTGTGGTTTGTGGATTAACGAAGATGAACTACAAATAACTAACATCCATGGATTAATGAAAGTAAACAACAGAAAACTAACATCAACACGTGGATTATTGAAAATGGACACGACATCTTAACCAGTTGGTTAAGTTTAAAAACAAGAAGGAAAGTCAACACAAACCAATGGGTTGACGAAGGGTAATTAGAAAGCTACTTTCAACCAGTGGGTTGTTCTGAATTAACTGGAAAATAAATGATTAACTTCAACCAGTGGGTTGACAAAAAATGAAAGATTATCCTCAACCAGTGGGTTGATTCAAACTGACAATGAAATAATGACAAAATCCAACCGGAGGGTTGACCAAGAGGTAATATGATAACAACTTCAACCAGTGAGTTGACGCACATGAAATGATTCATTTGATGAGTGATCAAAGCATGAAATGGTTTTTTAGACATGGTTAAAGGGAATTGGATTTTTTTTATATGGTAGATCTTGGTTTTGGTAGATCTTGGTTTTCAGTGGAAAATCCCGAGCAAGGTTTTGATTTTTTTTGAATGTTTATGCAATGAGTGAATGCTCCGTGGATGACATGCGTGATTGAATGCATGATTAATGAATGCATGCAAGTATGATGAATGTTTTTGTGGGTGCCCCTATTGAGGGTTACAAGTAGATGAAATGAGAAATGCTTCTAAACATGGTCCTTTGGCAAGATATTGCAAGCATGACTTCCTGACACTTCTTGTGAGCTCAGAAATTGCTGACGATTGTGAACTGATATGCTTGTGAGCATCTTTGAAGATAGAGAGGTCTTGGCTCTGAATGCCTCATTAATGATAAGTTCTTGAAAAACTATTGATCTTAAAAATGACATGCTCCAATGCTTGGAACTATGAAAGTGGAATGCCCTTGATTGTGATCATCCCTTGACGAGATGAATATCCCCAAATGGGATAACTTTGCAGATGATAATTTTCTTCAACTGATGTCATGCTGCTGAAATTCTCTTGATATGAAGTGCTAAGTTGCAAATAAAATTGTTTTCTTACAATGGAAATTTTAATGTGATGATTATGCAAACTTTTGAAAAGGAATCATTTAATGAAATGAAATTACATTAAATAAATGGGCAAATCCAGACAAGGATGCAATGGCAATTTGAAATTCAATATGTAAAAAGAATGATGTGATAAGGTGGTATCAACACCAATGTAATTAGCAAGCACTGAGGAGTCAGGTTAACGCAATCTTGCTTTAGTATGCTTTCAAAAGAAACCTTGCTTCAATTAGGTCTTTTGAATTTTGTATTGTGGTCTGGTTCACAGTTTATGAAACAAAGGATAAAAGATCAAAATTTATTTGTACCCAACCCAATCTTCGTGATGTTCTCCACTTCCTACATTCAGTTAATTTATTGATTCAACTTCCAAGAGGAATTGAAAATGACGATGTGGTGGCTTGAGAACCAATGCTCTTTGAGGTGGCAGTCACCTATTCTTCTTGTGAAGTCACACAAGCTTGCTCATTTGTCAAATATCTTTCGTGATCTTTCTTTTTTTCTTCTTTTTTCCTTTTTTAACTTTGATTCGTCACTTTTGTGCTTGAACAACTTGTGCGACAATTGTATGTTTGATATGAGAATTTGATGATTGTGATTGTCATAATGATTATTCTTGAGAATCAACTGTTGTAAGCCTTGAATTTTTCACTTCTTTGACATTGTGATTGGACCTTTGTAAAGGTGTCTGGAATGATCCATGATGACATGATTCTCTTGGAAATCAAATGCATTGATTGCTTTAACTGAACAACTACCCTGCTCCAGGTTAAGATTAAGGATTTTAACTGTTTGTAGAAAGAAACTCCTACTTCTTGGCTCGAAGGGGTTAACGAGGGATTATTTTCCTTATATCTCCTCTGTTTGGGAATTTGAAGCAAAGAGAAAGAGAAATTTTGATTTTTAAAAATATTTTTTTTTTCTAAACACTGCATTATTTTAAAAGTAAGAGATAAAAATATATTTCAACATATTTAATATTAATATATTAAATGTGAATAATCACAATTTTTTAATTTATTAAAAAATAAAAAAATTTAACATAAAATTTAATATGATACAAACTTGATAAAAAAAAATATCTTAAGACTTGTTTGATACTTTGCAATGAGAATAAAATGATTGTTCAAAAAAGGGAAACAAATAAAAACAAAAATAAGTTTAAAATAAAAGGGCTTAAATGCACTTTTGGTCTCTTAAATTGATTTTTTTAATCTTTTAATTATCTTTTAAAAAAATCAATTTTTTGTTCCCACTATTGTATATTTCTTGATTTTTTTTGTCCTCCTCAAATTTGCAAAGGTGACAGTGATGTGGCAATGTCATCTAACGCCATGTCACACTTTTGGCCAAATCAAATTGAAAAATAATTAATTTTAAAATATTAATAAAAATAAATATTATTTTTCAATTAATTATTTTGTGCCACATGTCAATATATTATTGGACAAATAAAACAATTTGGAGCCAATGGGGATCAAACCCACCTTCTTAATGAAAATTATAATGTCTTTAACCATCTGAACTACAACTCACGCTTGGTAAATTTATACATCCAATTATATATAATCTTAAATGCAACATTCAGTTTAATTCTACCTTATAAAATTAAATGAGGAGGTATATATGAATTCTACCCCCTGGAATGAATTCTACCCTAAACAGTATTATGCTTTAATTTTCAAATGTTACTTTCAGTCTAATTCTAATCATTCTTTGTTTATTAAGAAATGTTCCAATTCATTCATGGCAATTTTGATCTATGTAGATGATATTTTGATTACACAAATGATATCGAAGAAAGCTCGTCTCTCAAACAGTTTATTCACCTTTTTTCAAAATCAACGATAAGGGCAAACTCAAATTGTTTCTATGCTCAGATGTTGCGAGATATCACCCGGTAATCCAACACATGTCAGAGGTAATCTACATGCAACTTCTTAATAAAAAAATCAAGCTACCATTTCCAAAAGTTCATCAAAGGAAATTCACGCATAATCTTGGTTTGACGCACAAGCTTGACCTTGTCAACATATGCAACCCAACTTAAGGGAGGATATTGTAGATCGTCGTGTAATTATTAGTGTGATATATTAGATCGATCTCTATTGGGTCGAAGGAATTATCTTGGTTCGACGGTTCGACAAAGTTTAGCATACAGTCGAAGGTTGCTCACATGATATTGTCGAAGTGTTACAAGTTGTATTCGAAATGTGTTCTAACTTGTAGTGTCGAAGGATGCTAGGATTGTTAACATCGAATTGGGCTTGTTAGTTATATCCAGTTGTTTAAGTTAGCTTGTAATGGATATTTGTGGTAAAAGCCCATTAGTTTAGTATGTTAGGTTTATTATAAATAGCATACTAGTCTCTCATCATTGCATACTGCAAATCCTAATTTAGGGTGAGAGGGTTATTTGTTATTCTTGTATACTTGTAATCTTGAAGTAAGAGTAAGGAAAGAATAGAAGTTAATAATCAATATATGTGTTCATCGTTTTCTTCATTCCTTTTTTCCTACCCTAATTGTTTCTTGATCATTAAGCAACAAGTTTATGTTTTGTTCTAAGGCGTCCAATTCACAACAAATTGGTGCGGTTAGCGTGGAGAAGATGCCTTCGACAAAGTATGAGATTGAAAAGTTCACCAAAGTGAACGATTTCGGTCTATGGCGCTTGAAGATGAATGCCCTACTGGTTCAGCAGGACTGTTTGGAAGCGTTGAAGGGAGAATCAACCATGAACGGAGTGTTAACGACAGTTGAGAAGACGGAAATGATAGAGAAGACCCACAGTGCAATTTTGTTGAGCCTTGGTGATAAGGTTCTTCGACATGTATCAAAGGAGACGATGGTGGTAGGGTTATGGGTGAAACTTGAAAGTTTGTACATGACCAAATCGTTGGTGAATCGACTCTACCTGGAGTAAGCGTTGTATTCATTCAAGATGATTGAAGACAAAGTGTTGGTTGAGCAGTTGGATATGTTCAACAAGCTGGTTCTTGATCTTGAAACTATTGATGTGAAGATCGATGATGAAGATCAAACGTTATTGTTACTGTGAGCTTTGCCCATATCACATGCTCACTTAAAAGAAACACTCTTGTATGGAAGAGAGTCCATGACCTTTGAAGAAGTTCAATCAGTCTTGTATTCAAAGGACTTGAACGAACAAAAGGAGCATAAACCTTCGAAGATTGGTGAAGGTTTTGCTGTTAAAGGAAAATTCTTGTGAAAGGATAGTAAGTTCGACAAGAAGAAAGGTAAAAGTCAACAAAAGTTTTACAGTGGAGAAGCATCTGGTATCCGATGCTATCATTGTAAGAAGGAGGGTCACACAAGAAAGGTGTGTCCTCAACGCCTGAAAGATCATGGAGGTAAGGATAATGGCAATGCAACTATTGCTTAAGATGATTTTGACTCATCTGATGTTCTTGTGGTTTCGAGCACCAACCCGCCGAAGGAGTGGATTATGGATTCTGGGTGCACTTGGCACATGAATCCAAACAAAGACTTATTCGAGGAATTGTGTGATCAAGATGGTGGGTCTGTATTGCTGGGAAACAACAAAGCTTGCAAGATTGCAGGTGTTGGATATGTGAGATTCAAGCTCCATGATTAGTCAATAAGGTTATTGACTAAAGTCAGGTATGTACCTGATTTGAAGAGAAATTTGATTTCTCTTAGTGAATTCGAAAAGAAAGGATATATTTTCAAAGGAGAGAAAAGTATCCTAAGAGTCATGAATGGGTCGAAGGAAGTCTTGAGAGGCGTGAAGAGACAAGGCTTGTATACCCTTGAGGCTAAAGTTTTAAGTGGTTCGATAAATGTTGCATCTATGAAACCTTTGTCGAAAACAGAAATTTGGCACATGAGATTGGGCCATGTCACTGAAAGGAGTCTGGTTGAATTGGGGAAACAAAATTTGCATGGAGGAGACAAAGTCGAAAAGCTAATGTTTTACGAACCCTGTGTACTTGGAAAATCTTATAGAGTGAAGTTCAACAAAGGCAAACAAAGAACACATGGATCCCTTGATTACATTTATGCTGATCTTTAGGGGCCTGCAAGGTGTCATCACATTCAGGAGCAAGGTATTTTCTATCCATAATAGATGACTATTCCAGAAAGTTATGGGTATTCATCTAGAAGACTAAGGATGAAACTTTTGAGAATTACAAAGGTTGGAAGACTCTGGTCGAAAATCAAAGTTTCAGAAAGGTCAAGAGATTGAGAACATACAATGGCCTTGAATTTTGCAATGAGGCATTCGATAACTTTTGTGCTTCCTCTAGTATTGCAAGGCACATAACTACTACAGGAACTCCAAAACAAAATGGTTTGGCTGAAAGGTTTAATCGAACCATCTTGGAAAGAGTTAGATGCATGTTAACTAGTGTTGGGTTAAATAAGGTGTTTTGGGCTGAGACTGTTTCGACAACAACATATCTGATAAACAGATGTCCTTCGAATGTGTTAGATATGAAGACACATGAAGACGTTTAGTCGGGACATCCACCAAATCTCGAAAAACTAAGAGTATTTAGTTGCGTAGCCTATGCTCACATTAGGAAAGACAAGGTCGAACCTAGAGCTCTTAAATGCATGTTCATGGGATACCCTGAAGGAGTCAAAGCTTATAGGCTATGGTGCCTAGAGTCAGGTCACAAAAGGATCATCACCAGTCGAGATGTAGTTTTTAATGAAGCTGAAATGGCTTTCAAGAAAATAGATGATGTTGGTCAAAGTGCAGAAGTATTTGACGAAGAGCTAGAACAGGTAGAGATTCTTGTTGAGGTGGAACATGTTGATGTTGAATTGCATATCCCAGATTAAGTCGAAGAAGCAGAGGATGCTGATGAAGTTGAGGAAACTGCCGATGACTATCTATTGGCAAGAGATAGGAAACAAAGAGTCATCAAGCCACCTCAAAGATTTGGGTATGCATATCTTATAGCTTATGACTTAATCTCTACAAGTGAGGTTCTAGATGAAGAACCAAGAGACCATAAGGAAGTTATGAGGATTCGAAATAAGACTGAATGGCTGAAGGACATGGATGATAAGATGAAGTCTCTCCATGATAACAACACTTAGGAATTGATCAAGAAACCTGTTGGAGCCAGGTTAGTCAATTATAAATGGATTTTCAAAGTTAAGGAAGGAATCGAAGGAGTGGCGTCGAAAAGATACAAGGCAAGGTTGGCTGTAAGGGGTTTCACTCAGAAAGAAGGTGTAGACTTTAATGATGTGTTTTCTCCTATTGTGAAGCATATGTCCATTATAATGTTGCTTGCCATGGTGGTACACTTCGATCTTGAACTGGAACAAATGGATGTGAAGACTGCATTCTTGTTTGGTGATCTAGATGAAACAATACTAATGAGGAAACTTGAAGGGTATGTTGAAAAGGGAAAGGAAGATTATGTGTGCAAATTGAATAGATATTTATATGAATAGATTATGCGTGCAAGTTGAAGATTCTCAAAAAGTTTGGTATGTCGAATTCGAAGCCTGTTGTGACTCCAACAAACCCTTAATTCAAGCTGAGTATTGATCAGTGTCCCAGTACTGATCTCGAAAGAGCTTATACGAATAGCATCCCATATGCTAATGTAGTAGGTTCTTTGATATATGCTATGGTTTATACTAGACCCGACATAGCATATGCAGTAAGTCTTGTAAGCAGGTACATGGCGAATCCTGGAAAAACTCACTGCAAGCATTGAAGTGGATTTTACGGTACATAAATGAGTCTCTAAATAGAGTCTTAATTTATGGTGGAGCCTTGGGTGAAGATAATAAAGCAGTAATCGAAGGATATACCGACTCTGATTATGTAGGTTGTATGGATTCTAGAAAATCTATTTTCTGGATATGTTTTCACTTTTTTTGGTACAACAATTAGTTGGAAAGCAACACTTCAGAAGGTTGTTTCACTATCAACCACTAAAGCGGAATTTATTACTTTAACTGAAGTTGTGAAAGAAGCATTGTGGCTTGAAGGTTTTGCTAAGGAGTTGAAAATTCAAGGTGAAGTTATAACTGTTAAATGTGATAGTCAAAGTGCAATACACCTGTCGGAGAATTCAGCCTATCATGAGCGAACCAAGCACATTGATGTGAGGCTGCGTTTCATCAGAGGGGTAATCGAGCTTGGAGAAGTCCAAGTGCTGAAGGTTTCGAAAGATCATAATGTTGTTGATATGATCACCAAAACATTCCCTAATTGCAAGTTTTTCCATTGTATGCAATTGATAAAGTTGCATGAAGAAAACTAATTTGTTCGTTAATAATAGAGTTTGTTCCAAGGTGGAGATTTGTGATATATTGGATCAAACTCTATTGGGTCAAAGTTAGTATCTTGGTTCGATGTTTCGATAGAGTTTAGCATGCAGTCGAAGGTTGCTCACATGTTGTTGTCGAAGTGTTACAAGTTTTTTTCGAAGTGTGTTCTATCTTGTAGTGTCGAAGGATACTAGGATTGTTAGCATCGAATTAGGCTCATTTGTTATGTCCAATTGTTTAAGTTAGCTTGTAATGGGTATTTGTGATAAAAGCCCATTAGTTTAGTATGTTAGGTTTATTATAAATAACATACTAGTCTCTCATCATTGCATACTGCAAATCCTAATTTAGGGTGAGAGGGTTATTTTTTATTCTTGTATACTTGTAATCTTGATTTAAGAGTAAGGAAAGAATAGCAGTTAATAACCAATGCATGTGTTCATCGTGTTCTTCATTCCTTTTTTCCTACCCTAATTGTTTCTTGATCATTAAGCAACAAGTTTATATTTTGTTCCAAGGCATCTGATTCACAACAATTAGTTTGTTATGTCTGTGAGGAAGTTTTGTTAGGTAGTTAGAATGTTTATTAGTCTTTCAATATCTATAATATACCAGTCTGCTACACCAACACTATATATGTGCAACCTATGTACAACTCATATCTGTGATTTAAGATTGCTTTCATTAATGGATAAATGCAAACATTCAAGTTTACCTTCCGATCTTTCTGTTATATGTCAGTAATAAGGGCCACGATCTAATTTCAAGCCTAATTCACAAACCAAACTTATTTGTAATGTCATTATTTCAGTTGGATTCAAATGCAGTATTCGGTTTATTTAAGGTTATATATAAATGTGCGTATAAAATTATTAAGTGTGAGTTGTGGTTTAGATGGCGAAAGACTTGACAATTATCATAAAGATCATTGGTTCGATTCCCATTTGATACAAAAAGTTTAATTTGCTCAATACTCATTGTCACATAATATATTGGCATTTGGCATAAAATAATTAATTGATAAATGATATATTTAATTTATTATTTATATTAAGTAATATTTTAAAGTTAATTATGTTTTTAATGTGATGTGGCCAAAATTGTAATGTGGCACCAAGTGACTTGAATGTTATATTGTGGCGCCATTTTAAAAAGATTATTTAGGAACAAAAGTGCAATTTAATTGGATTTTAAGTGTAATATTATATTTGATTCTTTTGTTTAGTCACAAGGTTTGTGGGTATAGGTATATCACTGCGGTGATTGGAAGCGAGATGGGGATCTCATACCTATTGGTCTCTAGGTAGAAGTTGCACAAGGTATTGATTAGGCGAGAAGTTATAAATTAGGGTTGATTTAGCTTTGAAATAATATTATAATAGTGGATTTCCTTCTTGTCTTTGTAACTCCCAGAGTAGGTGACGTTGCACCGAACTGGTCTCTCAGAGATTTTCAAGATTTTTGTATTGCCCGAGTCTCCTTGCCTTGATCAGGGTTTCTATCGCGTCTTTCACATGGACGCAATCCTCGGTCAGGTGACCGTGACTCCGGTGATACTGGCAATACTTGGTCTTGTCAACCCCGAGTTTGAACATAATTGGTTTAGGGCGTCTGACCCCGTCCTCCTTGAACTCGGTAGCTGCACAGTCTTCTAGAATGCGCTCGCGGGATGTGGTTTGCAGGATGTAGCCGGTGAACCGCCCGATTGGTTCGCACTGATCGTGAGATTCTTGCGATTTTTCGTCTTGTCTCTTCTCAGGATGTCGAGGCGGACCAGCGTCGCTCTGCCGCGCGTCATGATGGTGCGGGGTTGTGGCTGGCCCGCGGTTTCTGGTCTCGCGGATGTTGTAAGCAGCTTCTTTCTCCTCATAGGTTATATAGGTGCGAGCCTTGTCGAGGAGAGCATCAAAACTTCTGGGAGGCTCGATCCCAACGGCCTTCCTGAAATTTGTGCCCGGTAGGAGGCCCTTCTCGAGCAGATATCGCTTCATCTGGTCGTCACAAGGAACCTGGATGGCTTCCTTGTTGAAGCGGTCGATATACTCACGGAGTGTCTTGTCGCTCCACTGGATGATGGCTTCAAGGGAAGCCTCAGTCTTCGAGTTCTTGCGAGACATCATGAAGGTGTTGGTGAACTGATTCTTCAGATCCCTCCAGGAATGGACGGAGCTGCGAGATAGACTCTTATACCAATCCATGGTCGTCTTTTGTAGCATTATGGGGAAGAGCCAACACATTATGGGGCCCCTGACATTGAGGTACTGAACCATAACCTCAAAACTGTCGAGGTAATCGATTGGGTCGGCAATCCCATCATAACCGGTTAGTTGCGGAGGCTTCTCCATGCCCTTGGGGATGGGCACCTCCATGATCGTCGGGGACAATGGACCGCGAGGGTCCTCCTCATCGCTACGCTCAGGGGAGCGGGTTGGAGATCTTCGGTGGAGACGATTCTGCCGGGGGAATTCCTCTAGACGAGGTCTTCCCCCTCCGCCGCCTCGGTTATTCTTGGACTCTTTTCATGTGCACCCCTTGTGTGGCGGTGAGTGGGCACGCTTTTTGGCCGACTTTTCTATCTGGACCCTTTCCAGCTCGGGTCCTCAGCCAGTACGTTTGCGAGGGGGACTTCACGAATCCTCCCTTCTTTTTCTCCATAGAGGAGTTTGGGAGCGATGTCGCCTTTGAGAGAGGGATCGTGAGTCCCGTAACACCCCAATTCTACCCAAAGTTTTATATGCAAAAATCAGAGTAATTTTAAAATTTCATAAATTAAATACTGAGGCGTTACACCATCAAAAACAACTCACTTTAAAACAGTTTAGTTTAAAGTATAAATTTCGGATACATAGCATCGCAGGAAAACATAAATTGATTCATAGAAATCAAAACATCTCCTTTATTAAACTTCCTCATCAAAATCATGTTTTTATGAATTATGGTTCTTATTCACAAAAGGAATAATAATAAAACAACAACAACAACAAGACGACATAAACATTTCCCCCCGAGTGCTACGTATCGAGGCGACACCGACTACTAATAACTATAGACTCCGTCTTCATAACTACGTTACCAATATATAGGTAACAATAAATAAGTAAAGGGTGAGATACTCCAAAACATATAATTAAGGCATGATAAAATATATATATATATATATATATATATATATATATATATATATATATATATATATATATATATATATATAGTGTCGGAATTATAAAGGGTATAGATTAATAAGTGTAATTCCAACACATAATCAAAACTCACTTACTTTACTAGTCATCCTATTGTGTATAATCTACACTTTATCACCATAACCTCATTGGCATAAACGTCACAACAAACATAAACTTCCATCACCACGAAATCGTCACGAGCTAATACATCACTAATTAACACGGTAGTCTTAAACAACAACATCACTCAACAACATTAAATAATGCTAATAATATAAGCAACAAAAACAAATCATCACAAATTGGCTAAAGCCCATCTTCGCTTTTGGCATCAAGCCCATCTTCGCTTTTGGCATAAAGCCCATCTTCACAACATTATCACAAACATCATCATATCATATATCATCGCAATTCAATATCATCCATCAATCAACAAAACTCAACGCCAAACAACTCAAACATAAACATAACCGACTCCATGAGACACGACTATGTTATGCATGTGGTACCCATCGCTTTGTCTGTAATTAGGGACACTTGACATAAAGCCGATCTTCGCTCGGCATAAAAGCCATCATCGCTTGGCATAAAAGCCTCTTCGCTTGGCATAAAAGCCCTCTTCGCTTATGCAATGTATGTGACTCGACAATAAAACAACACAACACAAACACACCATCATCGCTCGTCAAAATTGGCATAAAGCCCACATCGCCATAATTTATCCAAAACAAGATAAATATATCATCGCATCATAATTGCATTATGCAAACATCACTAATAAATTCACCAAAAGTCATGCATTCACAAATCGGAAGCATATATTAACAACATCAATTTAATCATCACATCATCATGTACAAAACATATATCATCGCATTGCATATCAACAAGTATTCATTAATAAATACACCGTCGCAAATCTTACGTTTATTCACACCGCATCATTATTAATTAATTCACTAAATTCCGAAAACGGGAAAATAGTCAAACACCTATAATCGTCACGAAATCCATTCCTAACAACCGGTATTAATCATAATCGTCGACGTCGAAATCGGATTGTCCATACGTACCTTAAATCTACTAAAACACCCTTCGATTCAATTTTACCGTAAATTGGCTTGTTTCGGGTCGTCTCGTAAAAACTCGTAATTTCTAAAAACTAACCTCACCACTACGTTCTACACGTCAAACTTAGCTAGCACGTCAATTTTCGTTGAATTCGGAGCAACTTGCTCCGTCGCTGAATTTACCAGAATCGGAAAATCGGAACATAATCGGGTTCTAAATTTAATCGGCTATCTTATCCCCTAATTATATTTTATAGATACCAAGGGTTGCTAGGTGAAATTAGCATATTTAAGAAAACCATTAGCCACTTACAATAATTATGCAGGTAAAATTTCATTTCACAGAAAACAGAAATGCATGTTACAGCAAACAGACAATTTCCATTTTGCCGTTTCTTCTTCTTCCAATGGGGACGCACGTCCCACTCTTCATGGACAAGGGAGGCGGTGGCCTCAACCTTGGGGGTGGCCGTCCCACAATGGAGGTGGGCGCCTCACCCCCCCCCCCTTAATCCTTCTTCCATTATTTTTTCCATTCCCTGCGTTTTGTTTTATGTTACAGTTTCCATTTTTTCTGTTTTCTAGCTTTCACAGGTAGTTTTCCTTAACATTTCCATTTCTTATTTAATTCTATTTTCATTACAAACTATACCCTCCTACTAACAACAACACTCATATTTTCTACACCAAATTCAAATCTTCTAAACCCTTCAACAATCACCCAACACAACTCTATAAACTATCTATCAATTATTCTCCCAATTCAAACTAAATCCATCAAAACCTAACTAAATGAAATGGAAATCAAACCCCTTACCTCTAGCTTGGAGATGATCCATGGTGATGCTACCAAGCCCAACCTCAAGCTTCCTCTCATGCTCCCTTGCTCTTCTT
Organism: Vicia sativa; assembly: GCA_021764765.1. NCBI lineage: Eukaryota > Viridiplantae > Streptophyta > Magnoliopsida > Fabales > Fabaceae > Vicia > Vicia sativa. The sequence goes on along the minus strand of CM038795.1, from coordinate 199,448,734 downwards.
CTTCCTCTTCTTCTTCTTCTTTCCAAAACCTTCTCTTTTCTCTCCCAAGTTTCTATTCTTGGCTTTTTGTTTTTCAAATGGGAAGAAATGAGGAAAATGGCTTATATAAGTTATGTTTCTACTAGCTCCCCCTCTTGCCCTTGTTTGGCTTTGGTATGTTGAATGGAAGGAAAATAATGAGAAGTGTTTGGATGGAAAGAAAATGAGGAAAGTGGTTTTGTGATAACCTTACTAGTAAACTAAGGTGTAAACCCAATCATTCCTAATTAATCCTCACACTCCTAATTTATTAATATAATTAATTCAATCAATTAAAATAATTCCGGGGAATTAAATATCGGATCCGAATAATATTTTACCGAACCGAACGGAATAAAACCCGGACCGAACACAACGTCGCCAGATAAATTAATAGATATATAAATTAATATGAATATTCTCGTCGCAAGATAAATATCGATCGGTAATTCGAAAATATTAATATAATATAATATTAATTAAAAACGGGCGTTACAAGTCCGACCTCTTGTGCCTCCTTGGGGAGCGGCGACCTCCTTCCAACATGTTAAGGCACTCTCCTTGCGTGAACAGCATAAGGTTTGTCTTATTTAGGGATGCGAACAGGACGGGGATCTCCTAGAACACAACAGATTCGGGCACAGTTTGACGTGGCTCCTCGAGTCAAAGGGGGTCGGTCGAGGAGGAACCGGTCTTCCCGTCGCGAGGATCAATCTAGAAGTTATCATTGTTGTTGTTGTTGTCGCCCATGTCGGCAATGTGGGCGTCTTGGTTATCGTTGTTGACTGGTTTGGCCATGACAATGTGAATTTGAGTGATTTTTTGTTTTGGTCTTATGTGATGAAAAGACGGGGGAAACAATGGTCCCCACAATCAGCCCACTCATCGTACCTGACTAGAGGAATCGTCTGGCCCACAGAGGTATTTCTCATCAACGTTAGGTTGAAGAAGATGGGGGGGTACCTGCAAGGTACTCCGATGCCAAAGTTAGTTATCTGTTGGATCAGAGTGCAAGTAATAGAGTGTAAAGTGTTCAATACCTGGCCCTTTCGAATGAGAGGGTATTTATAGCCCTAGCGCTAGGTCAAGGTCCTCTTAATGGGATGGAGTAGCAAACTCAAAAGAGGACTGTCAGGATTCACGAGTATGAGGGGACTAGTACATGGTCCCGCTCCTGAATGAACTGCTCCGAATTATCAAAAGATAGTGGCTTCGACCTTCTCGTATTCCAGGTTGACTCCATGATATTCGGAATGTGAGATTTTTTCCTACGAGGTGTTGTTGCCTGCTCGGTGCACGGGCAGAATCTTCCTCGGGGCAGAAGTCCTGCATGCCTAGCAGTCTCGCTCAGCTCGATAACCCTCGCGGGGAGGTGGCGTGGCCGAGCAAGAGTGGATGAGCATAGCGTGGTCGACGAACGGACACGCGAAGCGAGGGAGCTACCCACCAATGCCTCTAGATCGGGCCTAAGCGGAGTATGGGCCTAGCGTTGGATAGCTCATGCTCAGTCCGGAACATATATATTTAAAGGGATATAAAATATTTACTCCTATTTTTACTTTTTAAAAAATATTTAAAGGCATTTGTTATATTTTTATTTGTGAATTTCAAGCTATTTTTAGGGAGGCTCATACGGTTTGGAGTAAATCTAGTGCAAATTATTCGAATATGATGCCAGATAATAAGAGATTTTGGGCATCAAAAAGGAGAATTTTTAGCAATTCAAATTTTGGAAAAAGACGAGGAGTTAGGGATTAATGAAAGCGTGAAATTGGAATGCACATATTAGCAATCAAAGATTTTGAAGCCAAAGATATTGAGGGGAAGGTTGAGAAGGAAGTAAAATAAAGAGGTACTTAATGAATTATCTATCTTTCAATTTCAGGGGGCAGGCGGTTCTTTATTGAAAAGAAAATAACAGTAAATAACGGTAAAAACATAATTTCATTATTGAAAAGGAACAACCATTATTTACAACCTAAGCCTTGAAATCCCCTACTTCTATAAGTCATTTTATAACCCAAAACAACACCTTCAACCCAGAAATTCCCATAATGGAAACTTCTCAGAGGTCCATAACTCAAAATTGTATCTCTATTGACCATTTATACATGTCTTCAACTGAAACTGGGATATAAAAAGTTGTCAACCCAGTCTCTGACTCATACTTGAACTCATTTTCATTATCACCCACCACACACTTCACTGGCTTCTGGGAAGAGTAAACCCCAAATCTTCCACTTCCCCTTACTATTAGACTAACTGATGCAGCTACTTTTTCTTCATCAGCCATTCCACGTCCTTTTTTATGGATTTCAAACTGTTCCACAGCTCCTCCAGTGTTGAACATATCCAACAGCCCTATCGGCGCAAACCAAATACCTTGCGCAATTTCCTGTCAAAAAGCATCAATTCATTCAGACTGCATTGTTCACAATATCATGTATAGCAAACTTGCTTAAGTCTTACCTTGATTGGATAGAAATGGAAAAGCTCATATTCTAGAGCTTTTAATGTCACTGGCACTGAAGCACCCTTTGGTAACCGAACTATGTTGCCTAAAATGTGGATGCTAGTCAATATTTTGATAAACGTGAATTTTACAGTAACTCACTTCTTGAAATTCAAAGATTTTATGCTCGACGAAATTACCTGATCTGTAAGAATAGACAACAGCATCCCCATTCCAATCTGCACCAGCTACTTGAGCAATGAGGTCAACATCGGTAGTACAGACAGAGCCAGTAAGTGTCTCAGGGGTTTCACAATGAATACGATTTTTCTTCTCTATCTTGCACCACCCGGCACCTTGACAGTTAAATACACCAACAACTCCACAATATTTGTTCATGTTCCATATCTTGAGCAAGCTGAAATTATAGTATCCAAGATTGAAGCATACCAACTAGTAACTACTAAGGAAAAACTCTTATCAATGAGTGTCCCTGATAGGATCTGAACTCCGTCTCTTGAATTTACAAGGTCAAACTCATATCAGTGAATATCAGATAGAATATTTTACAAACCTTTTCCCATCTCTTGCTGGATCAACAAAAAGAGAGTCAACAGTGGGTCGGGCAGGTAACTGAGCACGGAGAACCGAGCCATCAGGAAGAACCAGTTTCTTTAGAAGATCAAAATTGTGCCTTCCTGGTTTATCACTGTAAAAGCAACATAAACAACATGATATTCATACATAAACTCATGAATAACTAAATGTTGAACAAGAACTGCAATGAATGTCAATATACTACCTGACATAAATTGGACCTCCACTTATCGCACGAGCTGCAGCATGATACTCGGCTGCCGGATGTAAACTCTGAAATTACCAATATACTTTTGTTAACAAGAATATCGCTATTAACAGGTACTCAAAATGTAGATTCACGGACTAGTATGATCACTTCTACTTACATGAAACATGTCCCAGTCAGGTAGCATGAACTCTCCAAGAAAAATTGAGTTATACGTTACCGATGAAACATGAATGGTATGAGAAGCAGGATCATGTGGGTAAAAGTCATCAGAGGCTCTCACTACAGCAGTCTGCTTGCCACTATAGAGGCCATCAGTATTGTGACACATGCAAGCAATGCATCCGTTGTCGCAAAAATTTCGAGCTATAGAGGCCTCAAGCGCTTGATGATAGCTACGGGTGATTGAGACTCTTCCGCCATGTCCTGAACCAAGGGTCTCAATAATGTTTTGCACATCAACTTTCACTCCATCTACTCCGCACGAAGCTAAGTAAGCATGGAGCTCATTGTAGAAATCAAAGACCTTCTTTGGATGAACCAGACCTAAGCCATGGACAGTCAAGCTGTCCATTACAGCGTCTGGTTGATTTCCTAGAACACCCGGAGAGTGTACGGGGTATGCCACACAAGTGTTGAAGTGCTCCATTCCAATTGCTGTTGGCTTCACTCCACCCCAATAACCAGCTAGAGCATGCCAAACATATACATACCTGTCATAAAAAACCGAAAATTCAGAAACATAGACTAAGCAATCAAGTCATGATAATTCTTCTATCACATAATTCAACAACCGAATAATACGAATCACTTTGAAATTAATTTTTAGGATTTCAGGATGCTAGACCATACTTCATATTGTGAAGTTGCTTTGTTTGATCTACAACTTGCTCCAGGCCATCCCCACCATTCTTTTGAAACTTAGTGTTTTCTTTAATACCAGTCAACCTTGTCGCAAATCTGCAAGCATTTGCATTATCCAAAGGATCAATTATACCATGAAAAATGCTAGATTTAGAAACAGATAAAATCTTACTGTGCTCCTTCTTGTACAACAGAATCGGCGTCTTTTGGTTTACTCTCAATCTGTTGCCAACCATCATCAATGATGAGGAACCGAGGAGACGCGCCTCCCTCTGATAGGCTAAAGGAAAAAAAGTGAAACAAAACGCAGCACTTCAGAAACTAGTTAGTGTCTCTAAACATCATCTTGATATCTTTTCACATACCATAAAAAAGAAAACCAAAACACTCATGTTTCTCTCACAAATTACCTTTTCAATCCTTCCTCAATACCCTCAGCTGTGACATCAGTATAGAAAGCATCCCATGTGCACCAGCCAAACCAGTCAATGAAAGACGGTAACTGTGTAAAACCAACCGATAGAAAGGTTAACAGATCCTTTACATAGCTAAAAGATGGATCTATTGGTGATATTGCTAGGATAAGATTCTTACTCTTTTCTTCTCTCGGTGCAGAAAAGTTTGCATGTGGTTTTCAACAGCCCTTAATGACAACAAGCAGAAAAAGAATCAGTAACACCACAATTGTCAAAATACAAATCATAATTTCACCAATTGAGAGAAAAATTCTATTTTCTATAGCTATAAAAGGAGTTTGAGTAGCATAGAGGAACACAGAAACGAAAAGAGAAAAACGCCTCACTTGACAGCTTGACTGATGACTTCAAAAGGGTTGGTTCCTGCATGCATGTAGACCAGATGAAGGCCTTGATTGGTCTCAACAGCAGGATCTCCTGCAAAACCACACACCAAAAGCAAAAAAAAAAAAAAAAACATTTCGGTTCTCCAAAGCTATAAACTCCATGTGCTTTATTTAACAAATTGGTAGTTATAGAAAGATTTCTCCATAAATAAGTATTTTCCTTAATCATAGCTTCATCTCGTCTTCATTTCGTGTTTGGAACTCACCACTTTCAAGGCAAATCTCTATCTCATTTTTGTCATTTCCTTGTAGAACAGCGCGGAACTGTCCTTCCAATAAAGGAAGCAAGACAGTGTAAAAGACAGGAGAATTTTGGTGCTGATTTTTACTTTCCTTGATCTCTATAAGTATGAATTGGGTTTCCAGAGGGATATCTCTACCACAAGTTCCTACTCTATGTGTCATCCACCATAACTTGAACCGGAAGCAACACAAGAATCGGAGATCCCTGTTCATAAATGAATTCAACTCATGAAACCTACTGTATCATTTCAACCGAATATAACCAACCAATAAGAATAAGAATAAGAATATTGAAGGGCGTTTTTGAAGGCGCGCAAGGTATGCTACTGAATATTCTTATTCTCATTCATGAAAAGTTTAGGCTAACCTACATAAGGCTTTCCAACAACTTAAGATTGCTCTAGGAGTATTAGAAATTCATGTAGTAAATGGTAAAAGAACTTACTGTAAGACACCTACGGGAAAGACATGGATGCTTTTGGTGTTGGAAACAGTAGCACCAATAAAAGCACCAGTCTCAATGCCTTTTCCAGTTCCTGGAGTTAACACAATATTGTCCGGAACACCACTCAGTATTGTTTTCCCGTGAACCACCAGATTCCCGTCGTAAACCGATATCTTAGGTGTCACTGTCATGTTCGAACACTTGACTACTGCAACAAACAGAAACATATTAAAATGTCACAAAACACATGAAAACCATAAATTAAAGGAAAAAGAACTATCCCTGTCACAAGCATTATTTCAATATCAATATGTTTATTAAAAACTGGAAAAATTGACAAAATGTTAATGAGTCATGTGGTATGAACCTATGGAGTTATTATGATGATATGTACTAAAGGTTAAGCGTGAATTAGAGATTTTCCGACTTGGTGGCTGCAGACATGGAGGAATCCTTATCCACCTGTTCCTGTTAGGGTATTGTTGTGAAGCTACTGATGTTGTTGTCCTTAGCATGGTCGTTATACAAAAAGAAAATAAAGAAACTATATGCCTAAGAGTTAGACTAGTGTATTTCTAGACTCAAGTCGGTGTCACCGAACCAAACTAGTGAACACAAGTACGTAGAAGAAAAAAACAAGAATACTCTTGCATTTCACAACTACACCACCGCCAAAAACAAAAGTATTATAGTAATACTCACCGAAAAATAAAAGGGTTGGGTTTTGAAGTGATAAAAAGGACGAAATAACGATAATTATGGTTGCAGTTTGTTGATAGATATTCTGAATGATACTTATGTAAGAAGTGGAATAGAGCTCGGTGAGGCTTTTATAGCATGTGCAGCGGTAAAAGGACGAGCAAATTCTAGACTTCATATATGGTGACACGTGGAGAGTTGGAATGCATTGTAGTCCAGGAAAATTGGTAAATTATTACTGTCTTGGAAATGACATGCACAGAGATATTTTTCCAGATTTAGCAACAAGTAGATGCGATAATGCTGACCTTTATTCTGCTCAAATGTACAGAGGTGTTGATACGAGGCATGGTTTAATTTGTAACCTGGAAGTATCGCTTGAGTTCCAAAACTCACATTTATCGTATCAAAATAAAAAGGATAGTATTGAGATTTTAGAAACTGAAAATTATAAACATAACTCTAGTTTTTTAAACCATTCATAAAAGTTACTTTGAATTCTATCTTTTTCATCTATTGCTAGCCACCACTAAAAAAACCACATGATATTGTAGTACAGTTCATCGAGATCCCTCATGATTGCCGTCGAAACAAGTATTTCATGGTAACTCTTTAAACATTTAAGAGAGTAAGTTTCTCTGAAAATAACTTATGACCCCGTGTTGAAGTTGTTTCTACATTATTAGACTTGGTGCATTCATGTTGTGTAGTCTAATTTATTTCTATTTTAATAGTTGTAATAGATATTATTGATATTTTGCGTGGTTTCTTTTTTTGAAGTTTGATATTCAACCTTGCTGACCGAATAATAACTAATCCTACCAGCCACTTTTAGAGACACCTTTTAAAGACTGAACAAAATTTTATATGGATTTGAAAGAAATGTACTCTCAAAACCCAAATTTTTACCATTAGAAACATGTGAAAATGAATTTAATAGAATAGACTTCACATACATTTTTTTCTACAAGTAATGCTATTGTAAAAGGTATAAGTAGTACTTCTTACTCTATGAACATATATATAGATCAATTGAGAAAGTAAAAAAAAAAAAAAACTACAAATCACATTACGGCTAGGTTGACACCACAAGGAGTAAAATTAGCCATTTTCTGAAGTAATCTACCCTCGTTGTTCAATTTAAGGACCCTTCCTTCTTCAACTCCATACTTCTTCATAACTTATTTTTCCATCCTATAATTTCATAAAGAAAAAGATCAGAGTGGTTCCAAATATGGACAATTAAACAACTATTTCCTACTAGGTATTAGAGCAACAAACATTGAATTTTTTTAGCAAAAGTGGAATATACTGACCTTATATGTGTCCATATCAACCTTGTCACCTAAGGCATAGCATAACTCCTTAAGATCAATATACCCAGATTGATTTTTATCAAAATATTCAAATGCTTTACTGATGTGTTTTTCATTGGATATTTTTCTCAGATGAATACAAATGGCTAAAAACTCTCCATAATCTAGATAACCATCTTTGTCTTCATCAAACTGTAAAAGCAGTAACGAACAATATACTTCAGTCAGTTAGTTAGTTATATGACAGTTAAGTTAGTTAGAGTTACTCAAGTAGATTCTCTAACCAACTATTGTATATAAACTAGCTTCCATCTCTTGTATCAATAAGAAGAATGCTATCATCATTTGCTCTCTATTCATTTTCTATTACTTCTGCTTATCTTCTTCTTCACTTCACCTTCAAGGTTTATCAATGGTGTAATCATAATATGGTATCATCGTCTTCGATCCATTCTTTTTCCATTCTTCCGTTATTGCTTCTCTGATCCAGCTATCCTTTATCCTTGTTTTTCCTTGATTCCTGATGCCGCCGCGTATTGATCACACTGCTCGAATCACCAATGGTGATTTCGATTCCGTCTATTATGTGCATCCGAGTGAAGGACCACATTTTGTTAACATTTCACCTCAACTCAATGGTTCTAACTATATTTCTTGGTCAAGATCGATGGAGCGTGCCCTAGGTGCCAAGAACAAAATCGCTTTCATCAATGGTTCAATACAGGTTCCAACTGTCTCAGATCTCAATCGTGCTGCATGGGAACGATGCAATTGCCTCGTTCACTCATGGATCATGAACTCAGTAAACCCTCATATTGCTCAAACCATTGCGTTTCTGGAAAACGCTCTTGATGTGTGGAATGATCTCAAAGAACATTTTGCCAAAACTGATCGTGTTCGTGTCTCCAATTTACGTGCTGAGATCAACAATCTCAAGCAAGGTTCTAAGTTTGTTCTTGATTACTTCACAGAGTTACGTGGATTATGGGAGGAACTCAATTCCCATCGACCTATCCCTAGCTGCACTTGTCTTCAACAATGCAGATGTGAAGCTATGAGAAGTGCACACGATTTTCATCTCGAAGATCAAATTATTCAGTTCTTAATAGGATTGAATGAAAAAATTTCTGTTATTAAAAATCAAGTTCTTTTAATGGATCCTCTTCCTTCCATCAATAGAGTCTATTCTATGGTGATCCAAGAAGAGAGTAACATTATTTCTTTGCAACCCAAAGCTGATACTACACCAATTCTTGATGAAGTTAATACACTCATCAATGCTTATGATTCAAGAAAACCTGTTGATCGTGGCAAATCATCAAGTTCCTATGGCAATTCCTCCAACACCAAGAAAGATACAAGAGTCTGCACTTTATGTCATAGGACTGGCCATACCATTGAAGTTTGTTATCGCGAACATGGCTTCCCTCCCAATTTTGCTAAGAAACAGGTTTCAGCTAATGCTTCGAATACTACAATTGGTGATGTACAATCCTCAGTTCATAGTGGTGAGGAATCTGCTGCAGTTAACCCTGGTGCCAGCATAACTCAGGATCAGCTTGCTCAATTGATTGGTTTATTGCAACAGACAAATTTGCTGCCTCTTACTCAAACCAATACATCCAATACCAATCACATTTCTACTCATCTTATTCATAACTCTAATAACTCTTCAGGTAATGTTTTCATTTCTAGCATTACCTGCTCTAGCCATACTAAATCTGATTTTTGGCTTCTTGATTCTAGAGCTAATGATCATGTCTGTTCTGCCTTGCATTGGTCAAGGAACTTCTAATTGAAGAAGCAAGACTAATGACACCTGTTTGTGATCATCAAGTTGCATTACATATTGCTTCAAATCCAGCTTTTCATGATAGGACCAAACATATTGAGATAGATTGTCACTTTATCAGAGAGAAGATTGAATCATGCGACATCATCCCAAACTTTGTCAACTCTAATGATCAATTGACAAACGTGTTTACAAAATCTCTACGAAATCCCATAACTAATTATATATGTGGCAAACTTTGTGTATTTCACTTATATGCTCAAGCTTGGGGAATGTTGATAATTGTGTGTGTAAGTGTGTCAATACATTCTATGAGATATTTCTTAGTTCATTTTAGAATATAAATAATAGAATATACTCTACGCATGTTTCCAATGTAATTAATACGATGAATTATATATTTTATTATATAATATATTTTTCGTAATACTATTCATTCACACGGTTTATTCAAATATCTCCTAATTTCTCATGTTTCAACACACTGTTTCAATTTCTAATAGACAGAACAATGAAAATCAATTTTTTAGTAAAAAAACATTACTTGGTACGAAGAAAATTGACAAACTAAAGTCAGTAACTTTTGAAGGCGCTGTTTCGTTTTTATTTGAAAACAAAATGTTTTCGGGTTTGAGATTTCGATGCATCACACCATGTCTGTGGCACATCTAAAATACAAGAAAAACAATCTGAAAAACACAATTAGTAACTATACCAAGAGTTAAGAGTTTCTAAAAATGGCGATGAGGACTTTGTCACATCCTAAATTTCAACCTGAGTTTTTAGCCGCATTAGCACATCATACTTTTTCATCTACATACGATTTCATTAGACCATTGTCATTAAACAATCATTCATTCATCGCATCTGCATCATTTAGTCGTATTTAAGTTGACCAAAAGTCATTTTAAATCGACATTTGCATCATTTTGTAATTGTAAAATACCCGTTATTTTACTTCATTTATTTTTACCTCTCTACCTGTTTATTGCATCATTTTAAATTATTTATATGTCGATGATATCGATATTTCGGTTTTATAAACAGATTGTTAAAAGCAATTCGATACTGTGCGAAAATTAGCGGGGAAAACATTTCAAGTTTTCATTTTTTACTCATTGCTTTATGAATCTACGAGTCGCGTAGATCATAAAAATGTGTCCTCTCTAATTTTTCGATACATTTTTTAGTCTCGTTTTTAACCGTAAGTGTTTTAAAACCAGGTATTCTTTGTTATCATTTTATTTCGATTTTAAACATTTTTGGTAATTTTTCTTTAATCTTTGATACTCGTAGTTTATTTTCGGATAATTTGTTGTCTGAATTTTTACCATTTTTGACAATTTTAAGTGTCCATTTTGTATCTCTAAAAAATCAAACAAAAATACTTTTGGGCTCATAATTTTTTACCCGACCCATTTTTGTGGCCCATTTTGTAATTGAGGGTATTATTGGCATTTTTATATTTTTGCTAAACCTAATTTGATGTGGAAAGGAAGTTTACCGGCACGTTTGCGACGTATCATCTTCTGACCTTTGATCGTGAAGCCTAAACCAGTCTTGTCAAATTTGAACGGAAGATCAGGGAGTTGACCCCAAATAGTACAGCCTCCTTCTTCAACTGCAGCTTTGGCATCTTTCAGTGAGGCCATCTTCGGTGGAACTCTAGTAACTTCAGGAGTGACAGGAGAGTCGACAGGCATGACTCATGGAATTGTTTCGAAAGCTTGACAGGGAATTTCGACAAATTCACCTTCCATTTCGATGTATCAGAATGACTGCAGATGGCTTACCATATATTCTTCTTCACCGTATAATGTAACAATCTTCCCCTTCACTGAGTACTTTAGTTTCTGATGTAGGGTGGAGGTGACAACGCCCGCCCTATGTATCCAAGGGCATCCGAGTAGGCAAGAATAAGCTGGACGAATGTCCATGACAAAGAATGTAGAGTCAAAAGTCTGGGAACCGACTTTAATTGGCAGGATGAGCTCTACAAGTACTGTTCTTTTCGAACCATCAAAAGCTCTTACAATTATGTCATTGGGCTTCATGACCACTTTTTCAGCATTAAGTCGGTCGACAGTGGTCTTCGGCAGAATATTCAAAGTAGAATCAGTATCCACCAATATGTGAGACAATGTAGTGCCCTTGCATTCAATGGAGATGTGCAAGGCTTTGTTGTGCTTCCTTCCGGTAGGAGTTAAGTCAGCATCAGAGAAACCTAAACCATTATTGACGGTCAGGCTAGCAATACAACCTTCGAATTGATCAGCAGTAGTGTCTTGCGGTATGTGAGCATTCTTCAGAAACTTTACTAAGGCTCTAGCATGAGCCTCAGAGCACAAAAGTAGAGCTAGCATGGATATCTTGGACGGAGTTTGTCCTAATTGTTCCACAACATTGTAGTCGCTCTTCTTGATGATCTTTAGAATTTCCTCCATTTCTTGCTTGGAGGTATCTTCAGCAACTTCCTTTGGTACTTTTGTATGAGCAGGATGAGTTACTAGTTCTTTCCCTCTCGCTTCGGGAACTGATTCGATAGCAGGAATGCGAATTGGTGTAGCAGTATCCTTTGGAGGAGAGATCTCTGGAGAAAATACTCTTCCGGTTCTGGTTACATTACTTGATCTGGTGATGTTGCCGATGTCAGGATTGGTAGCTTCAACTGTAATGTCTTCAATGGTCATAGGTTCTTGCTTGACGTCATGATAGTAGACTTCGGCTCCATAGTTCCAAGGTATAGCTTTGTCAGAGGAATATGGAATTGATCTGGGCGAGGTAATAATGAGAGGTTCTACTCTAGGCGCAGGATCGGCAGAGGTGATCCATATTGTGTTCACATTAGCATAGTCTTCTGGGTAATTGTCTCCCCATCCGGTTGCCTTAATGTCTTCGATTGGAATCTCGTAACTTTCGGGAGCGGTATATTTAACCATGAAATCAAACTTTCCACTTGGTTGCCCCAAGGTATCCCAAACTTTTGGTATGACTTCGTCTACATCTTGGATCTTCAGATTCTTAGAAATGTCTTCACACAGATTCTCCACAGATGGAGGTTTCAGAAATAGCACTTCTTGGTTGTCCATCATACGTTGAATACGCCTTTTCAACCAAGCACATCCGTCAGATTCAGATGCACACCAACGACAGTTATCATGGCATCCTGGAAATACACCAGCTTGTAGCAAATATTTCTTAACAGTCATCAGAGGAACAGTTAGCTTGTTCACATCATAAACATAGGAGTCTTCGTCAATGTCATTACTACTTTTACCATGGTCAGGCATTGGTGCGTTGATCATATTCAGAGTCTCGACAGGAGGGTCGAATTCAATTTCCCTTGCTTCAATCATGTCTTGAATCTTGTTCTTCAGAGCCCAACAATTGTTGGTGTCGTGCCCTGGGCTGTTGGAGTGGTATGCACACCTCACATTAGGATTGTACTTTGGAGAGGAAGTGTTGTCGTGCTGAGGAGGATCCCTCAAAGTAATGAGCTATGCTTTCAACATGTGTTGTAATGCTTGAGACAACGACATGTTGATCTTCGTAAACTGTCTTCGTGGCGCGTTCTGGCTACGTGCATTATCTTGTTGAGGTTGTGCTGGTGTAGAATTAGAGATCACGACTTCCCCCACAGATTGAGTACGATCAGCTTTGTCACGGCTCTTCTGACCATACACAACATTGGCTTCTTTCTTACCAAAAGATCTCTTTGCAGCATTTGAAGATAACTCTACTTGAATTTTTCCGCTCTTGATTCCAGCTTCGATGCGTTCGCCTGTCAATATCAGCTCGGTGAATCCGGCTGAAGAATTTCCAATCAGATGATTGAAGAATGGGTCTGTCAGTGTTCCCATAAACATGTCAACCAACTCCCTATTGGACAAGGGTGGTTGAACTCTGCCTGCTAGATCTCTCCATTTATGCGCATACTCTTTGAACTTCTCGTCACGGCCCATAGACATGCTCTGTAGTTGCATGCGGGTAAGTGCCAATTCAGCATCGTACTGGTACTGCTTGTAGAAAGCATCTACTAAGTCATTCCAGATATGAATGTCGATACTCTCTAGCTGATAATTGTAACGCCCGTTTTTAATTAATATTATATTATATTAATATTTTCGAATTACCGATCGATATTTATCTTGCGACGAGAATATTCATATTAATTAATATATCTATTAATTTATCTGGCGACGTTGTGTTCGGTCCGGGTTTTATTCTGTTCGGTTCGGTAAAATATTATTCGGATATGATATTTAATTCCCCGGAATTATTTTAATTGATTGAATTAATAATATTGGTAGATATTATTAGTGTGTTAATTTATAAGAATAAATTAGGAGTGTGAGGATTATTTGGGAAGAGTTGGGTTTACACCTTAGTTTACTAGTAAGGTTATCATAAAAACCACTTTCCTCATTTTCTTTCCATCCAAACATTTTCCTTGTTTTCTTCCAACATAACACACCAAGCTAAACAAGAGTAAGAGAGGAAGCTAGTAAGGAAACAACATTATAAAACCCTTTCCTTTCTTTTTCTCCCATTTTTCCAACAAAACCAAAATAGAAACTTGAGAGGAAAAAGAAGGGTTTTGTGAGGAGAAGAGCAAGATGAGAAGGAGAGGAGGAACATGAGCAAGCTTGAGGTTGGGGCTTTGATGGAGCATCTTGCAATCAACCAAGCTAGAGGTAAGGGGTTTGATTTCTCTATCTCATATGATTAGGTTTTGATAGTTGTATTTTGAATTTGGAAAAAAAAAATTGATAGTTGAGTTATAGGGTTTTGTTGAGTGATTGTTGAAATGTTTAGAAGAGTTGGATTTGTTATAAGGATTATGAGTATTGTTATTAGTGTTGTAGTGTTAGGAAAATAGAAATGAAAATTGGAAATAGAAAAGAAAAACATAATAGTATAATGGAAAAACAAAAACCAGAAAATATTAAACAGTAAAAATGCAGGGTAATGAAGAAGATGGAAGATGGAGGGTTCGGCAAGGTGGAGGCGCCCACCCCCATCCTTGAGGTGCCCACCTCTTAGTTAGGACGCTCGCCTCCCTTATAAGGGCAGCTTGGGACGGGCATCCCTCTTGTGGGAGGAGTGAAATGAAATTTTGCTGTTTATCTGTTTTTCAATTTTCTGTTTTTGCTGTTTCTGTAACATTGGTTTTTCCTGCATAATTGCCTCTGTTTCTGTCAATTTTCTCAATCCCACATACTGCCATTTGGTATCAGTAAAATATAATAGGGACTTAAGTTAGCCGATTAAATTTAGAACCCAATTATGTTCTGATTTTCCAATTCCGGTAAATTCGGCGACGAAGCAAGTTACTCTGAATTCAACGAAAATTGACGTGCTAGCTAAGTTCGACGAGTAGAACGTAGTGGTGAAGTTAGTTTTTAGAAATTATGAGTTTTTACGAGACGATCTGAAATAGGCCAATTTACGGTAAAATTGAATAGGATTGTGTTTTAGTAGATTTAAGGCACGTATGGGAAATCCGTTTTCGACGTTAATGATTATGATTAATGTCGGTTATTAGGAATTACTTTCGCGACGATTATGGACGTTTTGACTATTTTTCCATTTTTGGAATTTAGTGAATGAATTGGTGATGTAGTGCGATTTAACAAAATGGTTGCGACGACGTATTAATTAATGAATACTTGATGATATGCGATGCAATGATATATGTCTTTGTACATGATGCTTATATTAATGTTGTTAATAAATGCTTCCGATTTGTGAATGCATGATTTTGATGATGATAAATTATTAGTGATGTTTGCATAATGCAAATGTGATGCAATGATATATTTATCTTGATGTGGATAAATTATAGCGATGTGGGCTTTATGCCAATTTGACGAACGATGATGGTGTGTTTGTGTTGTATTGTTTTATTGTCGAGTCACATACATTGCATAAGCGAAGAGGCTTTTATGCCAAGCGAAGAGGCTTTCATGCCAATGTCCCTAATTACGGACAAAGCGATGGGTACCACATGCATAACATAGTCGTGTCTCATGGAGTCGGTTATGTTTATGTTCGAGTTGTTTGGCGTCGAGTTTTTGTTGATTGATGGATGATATTGAATTGCGATGAATTAACTTGATGAATGCTTAAATGCAAATATGATGTGATGATGTTTGTGACGATGGGCTTTTATGCCAAAAGCGATGATGGGCTTTAGCCAATTGGTGATGATATTATTTATGTTGATTAAGTTATTAGTATGATTTAATGTTGTTGTTTGATGTTGTTGCTTATAATTTTCGTGTTGATTAGTGACGTAATAACTTGTGATGATTTCATGGTGATGGAAGTTTATGTGTTGTTGTAATGATTTATGCCGATAAGGTTATAGTGTAGATTATACACATTAGAATAACGATCAAAGTAAGTGAAGTTTGGATACGTGTTGCAATGCACTTGTTAACTTATATCCTTTATAATTCCAAAAATATATATTTTCTATCATGCCTTTAATTATACGTTTTGGAGTATCTCACCCTTTACTTGTTTCGCCGTTACCTATATATTGGTAACGTGCAGGTTGAAGATGGAGTTTATAGCTGTTGTTAGTCGAGTCGGTGTCGCTCTGATACGTAGCACTCGGGAGGGAAATGTTTATGTTGTCTTGTTGTTGTTCTTTTGGTGTTATTCCTTTATGTATAAGAATTACATTTTATGAAAACATGATTTATTAAGGAAGTTTAATAAAGAAGATGTTTTGCTGTTTATGAATCAAATTATGTTTTCCGACGATGCTATGTATCCGAGATTTATACTTTAAAGCAAATTGTTTAAAGTGAGTTATTTTTGAAGGTGTGATGCCTCAGTATTTAATCTATGAAAATTTTTAAATTACTCTGATTTTTGCATAATAAACTTTGGGTAATATTGGGGTGTTACAATAATACCACTCCAACTGAGTTCCGGATAAACTCTCTTGAAAGAAATGGATCCATAATTTCCTGTCTTCAGTATGAGGATGGATCTTCTGAACATAGGACTTCAGATGCAGCTTCGGGAAAGAGATGCCATCATACTTGGAAAAGGTAGTAACCTTGAACTTGCGGGGAATTACCACACCAGGAACAAGACTCAAATCATCAAAGTTCAGCCCTGACATTTTCAGATTTTCCACAGCATTCAGACGGTCTTCAAGTTGCTTGTACTTTTCGTTGTCAGGAGGATACTGCTCACTCACATAGTCTTCATCTTCGTTTTCAGACTCATGATGGCTTCCTTCATTGTTCTTGATACTTCATTCAGTTTCACCGCTCTTGTCCGAGAGTTTGAACTGTCTGACCATCCTAGCTGGACCCTTGTGATTTCTTCCCATGTTTAGAATACCAATGGTCTTCTTCTTTCTGGTGATGAGCTTCTTCAGATCTTTCTGGCCTTGGACCAAGTTGGTGAACATCTCTTGGAATTGGGCGTTCTGATCCTAGAGGTCCTTAACAGTCTATTCAAGAGCCATTTCTACTGAAATAAACAGCGAGAGAATAAGAAAATCGGTCTTCAACGTACCTGTTATGGAATGTTATGCCATGATATGCGATGTTATGCAATGCAATGATTTCAAGGCCCTTAGGAATTTAAACTTGTTAACCAAGCACGAACAAACTTTTATTAGTTTATCTTTAGCAAGTACAAAAGAAAGTTTAAACAAATAAAAAGAAATTCCTAGAGCTTAGGTCTCCCATGGACGCTTCCTCTTTGTGTTGAAGTAGGTGTTGATGCTTCGCTCCTCATGAAGTAGCTTTGTCAACTCTAATACCTTCTTCTCGCTTGCATAGCACTGAGCTTTGAATGTATCCCTTTCTTCTTTAAGCTGAATCCAGGATCTCTTCAAGTCTTCGAAATTAGTAGGCATGTCTGGATGGAGAATGGTATAGAGTTCGTCACCTTCAGCAACAGGTTCCATAACCACTGGTAGAACAGCATTAAATGGCATCATGAGGTTTTGAGCTCGAGCTCGCACCCATTTCAGGTAAGGTTCCCAAGGAATGGAATTTTTGTGTCCCAAAGTCTTGGTATCAGTTTTCTTTACCATGCCCCACGCATGCACAAATCTTCAACGGTAGTTCTGGAGATCAGTTTTGTAGTCAAACACAATGTCCTGGAGAAGCGTCTCATGAGGACCATCTCTTCGAGCATAACCAAATTGACACAGAGCTAGAGAAGGGTTGTAAGTGATACCTCCCCTCATGCCAAGGAGTGGTACATTAGGGAATTCCCCACAATGCTCAATGAAAGTGAAGTCCTTTTGAGAAAAAAGACACCAACGGATATTTGAATGAGAGAGTGACATCAGCCTTTGAGACCACTTCAATCTTTGCTCGTTCTTCATTACTGAATGAGGAAGGTGCGAAATAAACCACCTGGAAAGAAATGGTATGTAACACATGAGAGTTCCTTGTCTTTTGATAGTACGAGTGTAGAGAGAATGCAGAATGTCCCCAAGTAAGGTAGGCACGGGATTACGAGTGAGGAATATCTTGATGGCGTTCACGTCTATGAACTGGTCTGGATTAGGAAATAGCACCAAGCCATAGATTAGCAAGGCCAAAGTGTCTTCGAATGCATGGAAACTCATAGCCTTTAGGAATTCTTGAGCTTTCTTTATCAGAAACTTAGCAAGCAAACCCTTAACTTCGCTTCTTGTATCCCAATTAGCTTCAATGTCTGGTCGCTTTAGATGTAACGCTGATGCGATGTCTTCGTATTTTGGAGCTTTTTCTGAACCGGTGAATGGTATCTGAACAAGGATAGGTATCCCAAGTAGCTTAGAGAACTCTTCCAATGTAGGCACCAACTGATAGTCTGGGCATGTAAAACAATGATGTTTGGGATCGAAGAACTGGAATACGACGTGCATCATATCTTCTTCAAAACCGGAGATAACCAAGTCAAGCAGATAACCATGTCTTTTGATGAACTGAGCATGATAAGGAATTTCTGAAACTAATTCTTTGAGTTGAGAAGGTATACCCATAAAGTTGATTCGGATAGTCTTCCTGGAAGCCATAACTCCTACAAAACAGAGCAAAGATAAATTCCTAGGTCCTTGAAATAGTTAGAAATGATATGATGTTATGATGTCATGTTTAAAACAAGTAGCAAGCACAAGAAATTCACACAATAGCCCTAGGTTCAAGGCTTGCATGAGGTATAGGTGTCTACCCTACCAAAGTTTAAGTGGGTTCAACCTGCCCTATAATAGTAACCGAGTTCTAGGAATCTTATATCATTGATCTTTCTCGTAGGCTTTATTTCAATACGACTACCAAGTGGTCGATCGAAACATCCCAAAAGTCGAATCTTAATGAGCGTAGCATCGAGTATCAACCAACCTCAGTCTACACCGAAGTCGGCCATCTCACTACCTTCTAATGGCCAAGATGGGTCAATTAGGGTTCTAAAAGTTGAGTTAGTGTTGATGACACCACGCAGACGCCAAATACTTTCCTCAACTGAACATGAGGAGCATCGGGACATCCAAAGTGTTGCACTAACGTAGCCATCATGTCGACCGTTTCGGTATACGCTTAACGGTCACGATTATTTATTGCTACTTACCTAAGGAAACTGGATTCAGGTGTAGAATCCCCCACAAGTATAATACCCAAGCAACCCTTAAGATAAAACATACAAGTCAAACAAAAAACAGTAAAGTGATCTAAAAACCCTAAGGTAGCCTCTCTTTAGGGTGTCCCCAACAGAGTTGTCAATTCTGTAACACGGTGGGAGAACTGACTTGTTTGTTTTGCGTTTTATCGCAAATGTTGCGGATAGCAAGAGTCGCCACCGACTTTTCTTTTATCCAATAAAGGGAAGATGAAAAGAATAGGAAAAGACCTTTGTTAAATTGTGAGTAAGGGAGGCGGTTATGAAAAGGGAAGGTATTAGCACCCTTTCCATCTGTAGTTATCTACGGGCTCTTAATTGCTTAGCTCACTTTAAATTGCTTTTTGTGTGTGTTTGAAAATATTTTTGAAAAGACAATTCACTTTGACTTCGTAATGATTTATGCTGGAATGTATACGAAGTGTTTGGAAATATTTTGTTTTGGAAAAGGACTTTGTAATGATTTACGTTGGAATGTATACAAACTGTTTTGAAAAAAAGATTTTTTGAAAGTGTGAGGTGTGAAAAGTATTTTGAGCAAGCAAAAGAGACTTAATACCTACTCAGAACGGTCGTTTCTGTGTTATTTTTCTTTCCTTTAGAATAAGGCTATCCATACCATTGGTTGATAGGTAACCTTATTCGTTGGATGTAAAAGGGACATTCGAAGGGACATCGGATGGTCATAGAAGGCAACTTGTAAGGATATCTTAGCATATTTGTAGGGACGATCATCACTTTTTGTAGACAACAATCGAGGGGCGAGATTATGTATTCGTAGGCAATAACCGAGGGTCATTGAGGGACTATGATCTTTGTATCGAAGGGACTATGATGATATGTTTGTAAGCGTCTTAGCTAAGATATCCCTACGTTCGAGGGACATGACCATTATATTCGTAAGGCAACAAGAGAGGATACCCTAAGGGGGTGCATGTGTGAAGAATGTGTTGTAAACAAGAGAGAATGTGTTGTATTTTAGAATTGCTTAGCTCACTTTAAATTGCTTTTTGTGTGTGTTTGAAAATATTTTTGAAAAGACAATTCACTTTGACTTCGTAATGATTTACGCTGGAATGTATACGAAGTGTTTGGAAATGTTTTGTTTTGGAAAAGGACTTTGTAATGATTTACGTTGGAATGTATACAAACTGTTTTGAAAAAAAGATTTTTTGAAAGTGTGAGGTGTGAAAAGTATTTTGAGCAAGCAAAAGAGACTTAATACCTACTCAGAACGGTCGTTTCTGTGTTATTTTTCTTTCCTTTAGAATAAGGCTATCCATACCATTGGTTGATAGGTAACCTTATTCGTTGGATGTAAAAGGGACATTCGAAGGGACATCGGATGGTCATAGAAGGCAACTTGTAAGGATATCTTAGCATATTCGTAGGGACGATCATCACTTTTTGTAGACAACAATCGAGGGGCGAGATTATGTATTCGTAGGCAATAACCGAGGGTCATTGAGGGACTATGATCTTTGTATCGAAGGGACTATGATGATATGTTTGTAAGCGTCTTAGCTAAGATATCCCTACGTTCGAGGGACATGACCATTATATTCGTAAGGCAACAAGAGAGGATACCCTAAGGGGGTGCATGTGTGAAGAATGTGTTGTATTTAGATATTTTATCTTGAATTAGAGCGATCTAAGTTGATTTTTATCTTGCCATACACACCTAGTTACTAGCAGTTAATATATACGGAAAATAAATTGCGAAAATGTAAAGGTCTTATGTAACGCCCTGTTTTAATTAATATTATATTATATTAATATTTTCGAATTACCGATCGATATTTATTTTGCGACAAGAATAATTATATTAATTGATATATCTATTAATATATTTGGCGACGTTTTGTTCGGTCCGGTTTTTATTCCGTTCGGTTCGGTAAAATATTATTCGGACCCGATATTTAATTCCCCGGAATTATTTTAATTAATTGAGTAAATAATATTATTGGATATTATTAGTGTGTTATTAATAATTAAGTTAGGGGTGTGGGGAGCAATTAGTGAGGATTGGGTGTACACCCCTAGCTAGTAAGAAAACATAAGTTATAAAACCATTTTCTTTCCCTTTTCCTTCCATTTCCTACACCAAGCAAACATAGAGGCATGGAGAGAAAAGAAAGGGTTTTGAGAGAAGAAGAGCTAGAGAAGAACAAGAGGAGAGCAAGAGCTTGAAGATGGAGTCTTGTAGAATCATCCAAGCTAGAGGTAAGGGGTTTGATTCTCCATCTCATATTGTTAGGTTTTGATGTTTATGTTTTGGATTTGGGGGAAAGTGGATAAGTTGATTTATAGAATTTTGGTTGATTGATTATTGAAAATATTTAGAAAAGTTGAATTAGGTGTAGGGATTATGAGGTTGATGATGATTAGAATTAATGGGAATGGTAAAAAATGAAGTTTTCACACGCCTCCATCAACACGGACCGTGTTGATTAACATGGGTGCCCGTGTTGACCTCTTGAAGAAGAAATATTGCTGCCAGGTCAATCAACACGGGCCGTGTTGATTAACACGGGTGCCCGTGTTGATTCACTAACTTTGGTGGTTTTTGCATTTTCTAGTGGCTTTTCAACACGGGGGCCCGTGTTGATTAACACGGGGGCCCGTGTTGATGTATCTGTAGCCTCCCATATTCTGATTTTTGCACTTCTTTTGCCCCGATTATGTTCCGATTTTCTGATTTCGATAAATTCGACGACGGAGCAAGTTGCTCCGAATTCAACGAAAATTGACGTGCTAGTTAAGACCGACGTGTAGAACGTAGTGGTGAGGTTAGTTTTTCGAAATTACGATTTTTTTACGAGATGACCCGAATTAGGCCAATTTACGGTTAAATTGAATCGAATTGCATTTTAGTAGATTTAAGGCACGTATGGACAATCCGATTTCGATGTTGATGATTATGATTAATGCCGGTTACTAGGAATAGCTTTCGTGACGATTATAGATGTTTGACTATCTTTCCGTATTTGGAATTTAGTGAATGAATTGATAATGATGATGTGATGATTATATTGATGTTGTTAATAAATGCGTCCGATTTGTGAATGCATGACTTTTGATGATGATGAATTATATGTGACGTTTTGCATAATGCAAATATGATGCGATGATATATTTATCTTGATTTGGATAAATTATGGCGATGTGGGCTTTATGCCAATTTTGATAAGCGATGATGTTTTTGTGTTGTGTTGTTTTATTGTCGAGTCACATACATTGCATTGGCGACGATGGGCTTTTATGCCAAGCGACGAGGCTTTTATGCCAAGTGTTCTTAATTATGGACAAAGCGACGGGTACCACATGCATAACATAGTCGTGTCTCATGGAGTCGGTTATGTTTATGTTTGAGTTGTTGGCGTTGGGTTTTTATTAATTGATGGATGATGTTGAATTTGCGATGATATATGATGCTTTGTTTGGTGATGATCTTTATGATGAACATGAAATGAATATAACTTAATAATTTCATGATAACTATACGATGAATATAAATGATGAGTTTTGCGATGATTTAACTTGATGAAATGTTTAATGCAAATACGATGTGATGATGTTTGTGGCGATGGGCTTTTATGCCAAAAGCGACAATGGGCTTTAGCCAATGTGTGATGATTTTATTTATGTTGCTTATGTTATTAGCATTATTTGGTGTTGTTGTTTGATGTTGTTGTTTATAGTTTATGTGTTGTTGTGATGAATTATGCCGGTGAGGTTATGGCGATAAAGTGTTGATTATACACAATAGTACGACGATTAAAGTAAGTAAGTTTTGATTATGTGTTGGAATGCACGTATTAACTTATATCCCTTATGATTCCATATATATATATATATATATATATATATATATATATATATATATATACTTTATCATGCCTTTAATTATATGTTTTGGATTATCTCACCCATTACTTGTTTCGCCGTTGCCTTTATATTGGTAACGTGCAGGTTATGAAGACGGAGTTTATAGCTGCTATTAGTCGAGTCGGTGTCGCTCTGATACGTAGCACTCGGGGGGAATATTTATGTTGTCATTGTTGTTGTTCTTTTGTTGTCTTCCTCTTGTAAGAAGAATCATACTTTACGAAAACTTGAATCGTTAAAGAAGTTTAATTAAAGAGATGTTTTGACCTTTATGAATTAGTTTATGATTTACGACAATGTTATGTATCCGAGATTTATACTTTAAAGCAAACTGTTTAAAGTGAGTTGTTTTTGAAGGTGTGATGCCTCAGTATTGAATTTACGAAATTTTAATTTACTCTGATTTTGTATATTAAGCCTTGGGTAATATTGAGGTGTTACATCTTACGCTATTACATGGGTTTGGGGCAGATACATAATATGGGAGTGCAGAAAGTAAATGCAGAAATGTAAAGGTCCTACGCTATTACATGATAAAAAATTGCAACTTATACAACCTTTCTAGAATTTAAATGCAAAATAATAAATAATAGAAGAAATAGTGAGAATATTAGTGCAAAGATGTTCTGGAAGTTAGTAAAAAAAAGTTTTTAGTTAGCAACCCTAATTACTAATAAAATATTACTTTTGTGATTGATTTTAAAAGAAAATGCTTTTTTTGTGAAATTTTAAATAAGGATGTTCTGAACTTAAATCCTAAAGTTAGACATTTTTTAGGTTTTTCTTAGAAAGAAAAGTTTTAAAGGAAAATGCAAAGAAAATTAGTCAGCAGGAGAATAAATAAAAAAACAAGGATTTCCGTCAGAGCTTCTGACAGAAGTTCCCTCCAGAACCTCTGGAAACCTATTTTCGAGCTTACGAGATTGGCAACACGGAAGCTCCTCTTTCTAGCACGGCGAATCCGAGTTGAAACTTCTGGAGACAGCGCCTCTGAGGATCCAGAAGTTGGAACATCTGGGGATGTAACTTCTTGGGGTCCAGAAGTTGGAACTTCTGGAGATGACGCTTCTGGGGGGTCCATAAGTTGGAACTTCTGGAGATGACGCTTCTGGGGGGTCCAGAAGTTGGAACTTCTGGAGATGATGCTTCTGGAACTTGTATTAATCAGAAAAATATTACAAAATCTGGAAAAAGGCAGGGTTCGAACCCGTGCCTTTGGGGAGGGAATGACTTAGTGCGTGCAAGGTGGACCGCTGGGGCGGTTATACATCCATGAATTATGTTACATGGATTAATATATGTGTGTTGCTTCTTTTCCTCGCCGGTTGACCCAAAGTTAGAGGCGCCGGAGGTGACTTCTGGTTGTCTTCTCCGACTGCTATAAGCGCCACACCTGCAAAAATCAATGAAAATGCAAACCAAAATAACCCAGATCCACTAATTGGGATGCTACGAATCCAATGGTGGCATTATCTTGCCTTGAAACCGACTGTAACCATGGATACGAAGCTTCAGAAGGTTTATGCCCTAACAATGGCAGGTTGTGTTCTAGCCATTAAAAACCTCATGTGATCGTTCTAAACTGTTTCATAGCATCTCAGGAAAACATCAATAGCATTAGTTCAATCAGAAGCACTATAATATTTAAAATACGAAAGTCAAAAGTTTAAAGCAAACGGAGTGCATGATGTATGCAATTCAGGGAATTCTAACCATGGTTATGGATCCAAACTTACTCTATGTTACCTCAGGAGCACGTTGGAGTGCTTGGAAGTGGTTGAAAGTGGCTGGAACTTTGAAACTCGAAAATGCAAGTTTGTATGAAAATTTTGGAGAACTTTAGGTTTGTAAGAGGCTAGAAATCTGTGTCTTGAGCATTTGAGGTTGTTGGGTATATATAGAGGAGTGGAAATAGATAAAGACTTTAGGAGAAAATATATTCTTTCAATGGAGAATATTTGATTTGAAATTTGTATGAAATCTTTCCAAATTTGGCTCAATCTTTCCTTAAACCTTCTTGCACAAATTTGGCAGCTCTCATGGGCTTCCTTGGTCCTCAAGACAAGTGGAAATCAAGCCCACCTTGTCTTAGACCTTGCTTTTGTATTTTATTTACTTAAAATTGGATTTAATGATTTAATTCCAAAAATAAATCAAATAAATTGGGAAGGAGGCGTGGCAAGGTGCATAGAGACCGTGGACAATGTTAAGATCCAGCTTGGATCATAAAATTCTAATCCCATTTGAAAAATATTTGCATTTGTCAAGTATTTTCCTTTATGCACCCCCTCAAAAATGTTCAACTTGCACAATTTGTATCTTGCTCAATTTTTAACATTTTTGGGTGTTCTTGGACTTTTTAGAAAGATCAAGATGTCTTATAAATAGACCTTTTAGTTTCATCTTCATTGAAGTTTCCATGCTCATGAACACTTCTTTGCTAAAAGATGACTTTTTGTTGACTTTTAAAAGGACCTGTAATGTTTTGATCCATAACTTCCAAATGAAGCGTTTCTAGCCCAAGCTTGTGAGACTTGAAGTTGAAGAGAATTAAATTCTCTTCAAAATGAGCTTTGGTGGAAAAATTTCTGATAATGTATGTGAAAGTTATGCTTGGTCAAAGTTTTATTGACTTTTTGTTCAAAACCCTAATTTGGAAACTTTGACTTTTGATCAAATCTTGACTTTTCTTGAGTAATCATGATCAACCCTTGATCAAATGATGAATATTACTTCAAAATATTGATGTTGACCAAAAATTATGAAGTTTGACTGCATATTGACCACAATTGACCTTTTGTCCAATACAATTGATTTTCAAACATTTGAGCAATTGGATGAACAAATTTGACTTGTAAGGCTTGAAACTTGAAATGGTGATCCCTTTAAGTATATGGTGAGATGTGATGACCACTTAGAGCATTGGAAATCCACCTTAATTTGAGATGAGCAAAACCCTAGTTTGGATTGATTGCTTAAGAAAGGGTTTGTTTGGTCAGCCCTTGTGAACTCCTTGAGTATGGAGTTGTGGATTGTCTTGAGAAATAGGAGGGAAAATTTTGGGGTATAACATATACTTATACCAATTCACAAGTAGTAACATTTTTTAGATTACTGTTGTCAATCGTATCATTCGTGAGTCCCTCAAGCGAAAAGCTAATGATAAACTCTGCTTTTGTGTATTAAATTAAAAGTAAAATATAATATTTATGCTCTTTATTGAATTGTTTTTCTAGGTTTAGTTTCTTAGTGTTTTGACTGATGGCAGAAACAACATGGCTTGCTACATTTTACATGTGTATACCAGTTGAAACTGCTCTGGGATATGTTTATGATGGATTGGTAAGATTTCTCACACAATCTAGTTGTGTTAAATATGAAGATGACTTTGAAGAACCGTCTAATGAAAGTGATCAATATGAAGAGGGCGTTGAAGAATCACATGAAGAAGACGTTAGTAATCAATTCTAATTTTTAAGTTAGCGATGGATTTTTTGAGTCATTATTAGTAATGTGACTATGTAAGAACTTGTTACAAACTTTGTACTTTATAATTGTTGTTCTATGAATTTGTTTTATTTAAAATCAAAGCATTTAAAATTAAAATTTTATTTTTTGTAGTTTAAAAATTTTTGTTTTATGAATTTGTCTTCTTTAAAATCAAAGCATTTTAAATTAAATTTTTATTTTTATATTATAGTTATTTTTATATATAATTAAAAAGGATTTAAAAAGAATTGAGATCAATATTTCCTGCGAATTTTTCTGCGGAAATTATTACCACGAAGGTATAAGTTGGGAATCATAAATCGCAGGACTCCTGCGGATTTTTTCTCAAATCCGCAAGAAATTCCGCAGAAAAATCCGATTTTTCTAGTAGTGTGCATATTTATTTTTTTCTTAGTTTTATTTCAAAAACAGAAAAAATAAAAAATAAAAAAAACATCTCTTTTATTTCAAAAACTTTAGGCATATTTTTTTTTCTTAGTTTTATTTCAAAAACAGCCAAAAAAAATATCTCTTTTATTTCAAAAACTATAACAAAAAAAATACAGCAACGGCCAAATTTGAAGTAATCAATTCAATCGATTGTTAATACTTTCATTAGTTTTATTTTGTTTTTTTAACATCAATTTTAGATAATATTATATTTTACAAATAAATATTTTAAGATTTATTATTAGACTATCTCATTTATTATTAAATTTTTATGATAAAATATAACACATTATTATATGTATTTAATTTATTAGTTTTTTCTATAAAAAGATATATTATGTTGTGTTATTTATAATATTGTAAATTTTTTAATAATATTAATATTATTTTAATAATTTATTATGATTAAATATATATAAATTTTAAATTAGTATTATTTTTGAATAATATTAGAGATCTATTTTTAATATTTGTCTAGGGCCTCTAAAATGTCATGACCAGCCCTGTATACTATATTCTACATACTAATTAATTATTATAAATTATTTTATTGTTTTTATTTTAAAAATTTACTTTTTAATTATTATTTTCTTCTCTTTTATTATTAAATTTTAATTTGTAGTTTTATCTTCTAGCTAGTTATAATTATCGTTTAATTATATTTATTGGTTCAACCTCAATAATATTGTTTATATGATTAAAATTTCAATGGTGTGAATTTCATTAAAAATACTATAAAAAAATTGACTTCAATGATTCTTCTTCTTTCTATTCTTCATAAAGTCTCTTAAATTGTCTTTCAATATTAAAAAGTTTAATTATGAATATGAGAAAAAATTGATTAATTAATTTAATCTCAAACAAAAATTCTTGATAAAAATTACAATTTTTTTTAAAAAGCTAAATATCACTAATGTTGATGTAGGAGCCTTATTCTACTTTTTTATTAAGGATTTTTTTAAATATTCGAACAGATACTCTAAATTGTTTGAGACGGGTATGCACATGTCACATGTATTAACGCCGTTCGTAAAAAAAAAAAGGATGGAAAGAATAATTTTTAAAATTTTTTTTTTTACCTTTTACCTATTGGCAGCATATGCCAAACTAACAAATCACAACTGTTATTGTTAATAACTATAACAAAGTTAGTTATATTTTGAATTTTAAAGTAAGATATTGGTCAGTGGGGTGTTTTTTTCAGCTCTCGTGAACAATGCCTTTATATTTTTTTAATTTATCTAGCCTCAACGCTCAATTTTACTGACATCTCCCCTCATCAGTTTCAGACTTAGACTGGTAAACCTCTCTCGCGAATACTACCTTATGCTTTTCTCCAATCTGTTCCCGCTTTCATCATTGCAACAAATTCCTCATAACTTATTTTTCCATCCTACAATGTCACGAAGAAATATATCAAATTGTTTCCTTCCAATTTTCAAATATAGACAAGGGAAACATCTCCATAAAACAACACTAGAAATCGGGGATGACAACGGGGCAGAGCGGGAATGGTTTTTACTTTCCCTAAACTCAAACCCGAATCTCAAACGATTCCCGTTCTCCGCCCCAAAACCAACGGGAATGGATAATTAAAATCCAAACTCGTTCTAAACGGGTTCGAGTTGGGTTAGAGTATCCCGTCTCACTGTCATCTATTTAATAAAATTATTTTTTTAATAAAAATATTTAGTTTTTCTAAAATCAAATTACATTATGAATAATAAAATAAAACAATATCAAAAAATTTCATGTATATATTTTATATATTTTAAATAATAAATACAAATCAAATTATCAAAATATTGGCCACATATTTAATATTTTAAATTATCAAAAATAAATAATAATGTACATAATCAAATAAACAGGACGGATTCGGGATGGGTTTAGGGTGGATACTAGTGTCCCCATTACCCGACCCGTTCCCGTATTTTGTAATTGGAGAAAATCCAAACCCGAACCCAAATCCTGTCAAAACGGGTTTTCCCCGTCCCCGTCAACTTCAAGGCGGGTTCAGATGGATACTTGTGGGTATGAGTTTTGTTGTCATGCCTAGTAGAAAGGATCTATATATACATGTGGTGTTTTAAGATACAGAATGTTACCATGTGAGAAATACTCCCTCTGATCACTATTATAATAAATAAAAAATAGCCTTAAATTTTGGTCACTATTATAAACAAAATCCATTAACTTTTAGACTAATTAATGTTTGTATTACTATTATACCCTTAATTTAAGTCAAAACATTTAATGTTGGTAGTTGATTCTATTACATGATGATAATATTGATGTAAATAATAACTCTAATTAATCCTAGCTGTAACTGAATTAGTCTTGGCTAAGTTAGGAGCTAAGTTAAGAGTTAGTTAATTCCCTAGTTTATTATATATACTTGTATATTGTAATTAGGGTAATACGAAATATATACTTTCTCTCCTTTGATATTCCAAAGGTAACATGGTATCAAAGCGAAACCTTTTTTTTCTGCAATTCATCTTCTTTTTTACGTTATTCAATTTCCTTTCTTGCTGAATCACCTCAACAATGGTGACTTCTTACTCTGATTTTGCTACCAATCCCTCAAATCCATATTATATGCATCCAAATGAGAATCCATCTCTTATTCTCGTTCAACCTGTGCTTGACAACAAGAATTATCAAATCTGGTGTCAATCGATGAAGGTGGCTCTTATCTCCATGAACAAGGTAAAATTTGTTGATGGCACTATTTCTCCTTCTCCTATCTCCGATCCTCTCTATGAACCCTGGCTTCGATGTAACAACCTCGTCCTCTCATGGCTTCAACGTTCCATCTCTGAAGATATTGCGAAATCTCTCCTCTGGTGTGATCGTGCTTCTCTTGTATGGAAAACTTTAGAGAATTGGTTCTCCCAGGGTGATATTTTTCGCATCGCTGATTGATAAGTGTCAAAATTTAGTTATTTTGTATATATGTTTAGTGGCACTTATCGGTTCTTTTATTGATATTCTTCGAATAAATCCCCCGTTTTTTGTATAAATGTGTGCATAATAGAATAATTGAGTTTTTGTGTAAATATCGTATCATTTTATAGTTTTTCATCTCTTTTATAGGTATTCATTCATAATTGGAGCATTAAGTAATAAAGTGTCGAAGACACAGCTTCAAACGCGCGATTTGAGCAACTCATCAACGAATAAAGCTCAAAATCAAAGAATAAAAATCATCAATTTGATTGATATTTTGTCATGGTTAGATAGGAAATTTAATAAGCTTTCCAACGCTCAAACCTGCATTGAGTTACGGTTCTCAAGATATGACAAAAACAAGATCTTGATTTTTAACATCACGGCGCTTAGCGCTATGCGATATCGAATTCTTTAAAAGGGCTAAAACACATTTTAGGTTATGGGTTGGGCATTTTGAGTCCCAACACCATCAACATCATTTTTGGTCTAGAGCTTAGAAAACAACATTGGAGCTTGCATTTTGATGATCGAGTCGAATCCTCGTCGATTGGTGTTGACAAACCAAGAAATGTTTGGTTCCTCTTCTTCTCTTCTATTTGTAATCTCTTTTGTTGGGTTTTGTATGTATATCTACTCTAACTCATGTATATTTGTCGCCTTTGCGTTGTATAAAGCTTGCTTTATGAATGTGTTGGTGATTGTCTTAGGTTTTACTCTATGTTAGGGATTTGAGCTTTACTAGAGATAGATTGCTTAGATTCTTTCCTAGGATGATTATCTATTAGATTCTGAATGCTTGAAATGGGTTTAGAGCTGACATTCACTATAGAGTATCTGAACTTAATGTCTCTGCGTTGGTGAAGTATGTCAAAGATGGGTATGGAGGTAGATTGACTTACGGTTGTCGAGTAGGCCAAAATGGATATCGAGGTGATTCGGGAGGATTCTCAATTTGGGGTTAGAAATAGCTTAGGTTGTGAGAGGTATGTGATGACACGAGTATCGTGGGCGAGTATGACATGGGTGGTAGATTTAAGTCTGTTACTGGTAGTTTACATTCGTTCCGGATAAGCTGTCTATCCTTTATACTTTTTGTTCATTTACTTTTTGTCTTTTATATTCATTTCTTTTAATCCCAAACTAATTAACGGTAGAATTGTCGAACGAAGAATCAATAACCAGTCTATGTGGACACGATACGATATAACCTAATCGGTATATATCACCCGATAAAAATAATACCAACTCTTTGCTTGCCGCTTAGCCGCCGCAACACTGATATTCAAGAGGAAGTAGCTCGTCTTCAACAAGGAACTCTTGATATCTCTTCGTATTTCACCAAATTGATGACGCTTTGGGAAGAAATCGAAACTTTTCGCCCAATTCGTGATTGTACTTGTACTGCTACAGATCTATGCAAATTCAAGGAGCAAGATAAGGTAATCAAGTTCTTGAAAGGTCTTGGTGATCAATACTCTCACGTTCGTTCGCAGATTATGCTGATGTCTCCACTTCCAACCCTAGACAATGCGTTCAATCTGATTCTTCAAACGCATGTTCCATCTTCATTCAACCACTGATTCTTCCATTGAGAATCAATCATCAGTGAATTACTCCTCTCAAATGCCTTCTCGTTCTTCTCACAACTCCAGTCGTGGTCGTGGCCGTGGATATTCCTCCGGTGGCCGTGGCAATCGTATCTGCACTCACTGTGGTCGCACCAACCACACTATTGAAACTTGTTTCATCAAGCACGGGTATCCTCCTGGTTTTCAACATCGTAAACAACATTCCTCATCACCTGCTGGAAATGCTTTTGTGGTGAACTCTGTTCAAGCTGCCGGTTCTGCTCCAATTTCCTCATCATCATCTGCTTCCACATCAACATATGGATCCAGTGCCTCTTTGTCCACGATTCAAGAACAATATACTCAGATTTTACAGCTCCTCCAACAATCCAACTTGCACCCTCATTCACCTTCTTCAGTTAATTCTCTTTTTGCTACAAATTATGTCTCTCATACCTCTCCCTCTCCTTCATCTGGTAAGAATCTCTCCAAACCCCAATGTGATAATACTAGTCAATGGTGGATTATTGACACTGGTGCCACTGATCACATCACTCATATCTTTGACAGTTATTTTTCCACATATCACATTGCACCCAAATCTATGACCATGCCTAATGGTGACACTGTTACTACCACAATAGCTGACTCAATTTTGTTATATGACTCCCTTGTTCTTCATAATGTTTACTATTTTCCTTCATTTCATGTCAACATTATCTTTGTTAGTACTCTATTTGATTCCACCTTATATGATGTCAAACTCTTCCCTAATTGTTGTAAAATTGTGCAGCTACTCCATCCTAAGATGACTGGATTTACAGCTAGGAGGATTGGCAAATTGTATGTGCTTGACACTACCTCATCTGGATCTCTCTCCACTTTGATTCTCACAACACCTCCATCTCTACTCATTCACATTCTTCCAAACCTGATCCTTCCACCATTTGGCCTTTTAGATTAGGACATTTAAGTTCTCATATACACAAATGTATTTCATCTCACTTTCCTTTTGCCACTTTCAATGACAATCATAAACCTTGTCATACTTGTCATTTGGCTAAACAAAGAAATTTATCCTTTGCTCATAGTAATACTAAATTTGTTGCCATTTTTTATTTAATTCATGCTGATATATGGGGACCTCTTTCCACCCGTTCCATATGTGGTCATAAGTATTTTCTAATACTTGTAGACGATTACAGCAGGTTTACTTGGACAATTTTCATGAAAAATAAAAGTGAAACCCGAACTCACTTAATTAATTTCATTTCCTTCATAGAAACTCAATTCAGTAAGAAACTCAAATGCATTCATAGTGACAATGGGCCTGAGTTTCTCATGACTAGTTTTTACCTTTCTAGAGGTATCATCCATCATAGGTCATGTGTTGAAACACCTCAACAAAATGGCATTGTGGAAAGAAAGCATCAACACATTTTGAATGTTGCACGTGCTCTTTCTTTTCACTCTCACCTCCCTCATAACCTTTGGCACATCTCCATACAACAAGCTATTCACATTATCAATAGACTTCCCACCCCTCTTTTGAACAACCTCACCCCTTATCAAATGCTTCACTCTACTCCTCCCAGCCTTAATCATTCAAAAGTTTTTGGATGTCTTGCATACTCCTCAACCTTACACCATAATAGAACAAAATTTGCACCACGGGCAAGACAATCCATATTTCTGGGATATAGGGAAGGCACCAAAGGCTACCTCCTTTATGATCCTCTCACCCATGAATTTTATGTTTCAAGGAATGTAATCTTCCATGAGACTATCTTTCCCTTTGCTTCACCTCCACCTGAAAATAATTTTGTCAGTATCAACCCTGACACAAATACCTTTGACACATTTGACATTCTCATAGATATTCCACAATCCTTAACTTCACCAAATGAACCTACCTCTCCTCCACCTCTTCCTAATTCACCTCCTCCAACACATGACATCACCTCTTCTCCCTCCCTTCACCACATGACATAATCTCTCCTACTTCCCCTCCTGCACCAACCAGAAAATCTAACAGACCCACAAAACCACCAACTTATCTCTCTGAATATCACTGCAATTTACTATCCTCAATGCTGCCAGCATCTAATCCAGGTAACTCTCCTTACCCTCTTTCTTCTGTACTGTCCTATGACAAATGTAGTCCTTGTCACAAACAGTTTTGTCTATCCATTAGTTCCCTTACAGAACCCAAAACCTACAAACAAGCCTGTAAGTTTGACTGTTGGAATCTCGCTATGAAATCTGAGTTAGATGCTCTTGTATCCACAAACCTTGGTCTGTTGTTGATTTGCCTGCAGGTAAGCAACCAATTGGTTGCAAATTGGTCTACAAGATCAAGCATCATGTTGATGGATCCATTGAACGATACAAGGCCCGTCTGGTGGCAAAGGGATACACTCAACTAGAGGGTGTGAATTATTTTGATACCTTCTCACCAGTTGCTAAGCTCACAAAAATTCGCACCCTTCTATCTGTGGCTGCCATTAAGGACTAGCATTTAGAACAACTTGATGTTAACAACGCATTTCTTCATGGTGATCTACATGAGGAAGTGTATATGGATCTGCCTCCTGGGTTCTTGCCCCCTAATTCTTCTTCTAATACAGTTTGCAAATTACATAAATCCTTATATGGACTGAAACAGGCTAGCCGACAGTGGTTTTCCAAATTATCCACTGCTCTTATCTCCCTTGGATCTTCACATTCATCTGCTGACCATTCTTTATTCACAAAACTACATAATTCTCATTTCACTGGTCTTCTCGTCTATGTTGACGATATTGTCTTGACAGGTGATGATTTACTGAAATACATTCATCAAGCGATTTCTTGATTCCACATTCAAAATCAAGGATCTTGGCAAGCTTAAATGCTTCCTTGGATTGGAAGTTGCACGATCCACTCAAGGTATCTTTCTCAATCAAAGGAAGTATACATTGGAATTACTTGAGGACAATGGTTTATTGGCTACAAAGCCTAGTCCAACTCCTTTGATTACTCCTTGAAACTACATGGCGGTGACTCACCCCTTATGAAGATGAAATTATAGAAGACTTGTTAGCCAACTGTTATATTTGACTACAACCAGGCCTGATATTGCTTTCATTGTTCAGCAACTTAGTCAATTTATATCCAAGCCATTACAAGTGCATCACTCTGCAGCAATTAAAGTGCTCAAATACCTCAAAAGTGCTCCTGCTAAGGGATTGTTTTATTCTTCCTCCTCTACACTCAAAATTTACGGTTTTGCGATTCGGATTAGGCAAGTTGCCTGCTACTCGCATCGATGGTATCTGTGTCTTCCTTGGCACATCTCTCATCACGAAATCCAAAAGCCCCACAATATCCAGGTCTAGTTCAAAAGCGGAATATAGAGCTTTGGCTAGCTTAACTTGTGAACTACAATGGTTACAGTATTTGTTTAAGGATCTTCACATTTCTCTTGATCAACCTAGCTCAATCTACTGTGATAACAAGAGTGCAATCTATCTTGCTCACAACCCCATTTTTCATGAGAGGACAAAACATATTGAAATTGAATGTCATGTCATTCGTGAAAAAATACAAAATGGCCTCATTCACCTCCTGCCAGTTCCTTCTGCTGCACAATTGGCAGATGTACTTACCAAGCCCTTGCCTGCTTCCTCCTTCAATTCATTGATTTCCAAGCTTGGTCTATTAGACATTCATAGTCCAGCTTGTGGGGGGCTATTACATGATGATAATAGTGATGTAAATAATAACTCTAATTAATCCTAGCTGTAACTGAATTAGTCTTGGCTAAGTTCGGAGCTAAGTTAGGAGCTAAGTTAGGAGTTAGTTAATTCCCTAGTTTATTATATATACTTGTATATTGTAATTAGGGTAATACGAAATATATACTTTCTCTCCTTTGATATTCCAAAGGTAACAGATTCATCAAATATAATTAAGGATATTATTGTAAGTTTTACTTTGATTGGACATGAAATAAATAAATAAAATGATATGGCTAAACTTACTTTCTTAATGGGCGTGAAAGTGGTTATTTTGACTTATAATTGTGATCGGAGGGAGTAAAGATTAAACAAACATTCATTGAAAATTCTGACCAAAACTGAAATATAAATTCTGACCAAAACTGAAATATACTAACCTTGTCTGTGTCCACATGATGCATAATTGCATTAGTGACTTGTTCACTGTTTTTGACAATCTCATCGGTTAAGGCATTACGTAACTCCTCAAGTTCAATATACCCAGATTCATTTTTGTCGAAAAATTGGAATGCTCTGTGTAGGTGATCATCATGAGAGATCTTTCTCAGATGAATAGAAATGGCTACAAACTCCCCATAATCTAGGTACCCATCTTTGTCTACATCACCCTGTAAAAACAGCTCCCAAATATTAGAAGTTGAAGAGACGCCTCTTAAAGGATATGTAGTACACTTTCATATAGTACTTTTTATTGAAGAGGAAAAAGAACTGTGAGAATTATGATTGTCTGCTTGTGACAAATTATTAGTTCAAACATGACTACTATGATACACTCCTAAAGGATCTATTTGTAATACTTATTTGAGTTTATCTATAAGCAATTATGAAAATAGTTTATGACATGTCTAGAAATGGTTTTCAGCTTATTCTCATATGCTCTGGAGAATAGCTTATAGCTAATATAGAAACAGTTTGACTTTATCTTTTGTTATAAAAAAGCTTACAAATAAGCACTTTACATGATAAGTGCTTAGGCTATAAACATACAATTAAAGGAAATACTCACAGCTTCCATAAGTATTTGGACATCTGCATCAGAAATTTGGTAGCCTAGCTTTTGCAACCCTACTCGAAGTTCGTTGATGTTAATTTTTCCATTATTTTCTGTGTCCATCACATGGAATCGTTCTTTAATTCCAGCAACTTCTTCTACAGACAAATGATCTGCAATCACCTGCTCACATGAAAGTACAATATAACAAAACCAATGAGATGGAATTCAAATAAAACAAAATGAAAAAAATTACCAAAATAGGTCATAAATGGAAAGATATTTTAGAAATCATTTCCCACAAGATATTTAAGTATTAATGAAACATTACCCTCAATGCTGTTTTCTTAAGTTTGTTCATTACAGAAAATTGCATCAGACTTGTTCTAGCGGTTTCTCCTAATGAAAAATCAGGAGTTGTCTTTGCATTCTGCAACAACCATGGATGATCTGCATTAAGTTAACAATCATTGTTAACATTCCCACATTTCAATATTTCAACTATTTGGTAGACAAAAACGTTCATCACATAAGCAGAAAATATTCCAGACAATTCTGTTTTACATTATCTACCTAAGCATTCAAATATATGACCTGCCCATTACCTAACACTTCCTGTGCAGTGAGTCGGCATTTTGGATCAGGATCGAGCATTTTCTTAACAAGGTCTTTTGCATTATCAGAAACCTTAGGCCATGGATCCCTTTTAAACTCGAGAACCGACCGTATAATTGCTTGAGCAACTCCCTGTTCAGTTTCTGCATTTTAAGAAATAGAAGTTTTAAAAAATCAAATTTATAATGCATAAGAAAGATCATGGTAAATCATTTTCTGACATCAAGACCCTTTCAAATAGGCTACAGTAACAAAAAAAATATGTTTGTCCCACAGTGACCTACATGTGTATTTTGGGATATTTAAGATTTCTGACTCACAAAGGCCAAATACAACAATGAAAAGACAAATACCAACCTGCCCAAAAAGGAGGGACACCACAAAGTAAGATGTAAAGAATTACTCCAACACTCCATATATCAACTTGAGGACCATAATTTTCCATGAACACTTCAGGGGCCATGTAATATGTACTTCCCGTTATCTCATGAAATGTTTCACCTGCAGAGAATAACAAACTTAAGTTAAATGTACTTGGATGGCAGGACCGAACTTGTAGCAAAAAGCATCACCTGGTTCAAAGAAAATTGACAAATCAAAGTCAGTAACCTTCAAGGGCGCTGTTTCATTATTATTTGCAAACAAAATGTTTTCAGGTTTGAGATTCCTATGCATCACACCATGTTTGTGGCACATCTAAAACACAATAAAACAAAAATGTGAAAATCATATAATCAGATAGTTAAAATAAAATAAGAGAGATTAAGAGTTTCTAAGAATGGCGATGATGACCTGAACAACTTGGACGATGGTTTTAACGATAGAAGCTGCGGGGCGTTCTCTGTAATATCCTCTAGCAACGATTCGATCAAAAAGCATACCACCTTGACAGTGTTCCATAACAAGATAAACGTAATCGTCGTCTTCATATGTATCCTTCAACGTAACGATGTTAGGGTGTTTAGGTAAATGCCTCATGATAGCAACCTCTCTTCTCACAGCTTCAATATCAATAGCTTTTATAAGTTCATTCTTGGAAATCGACTTGCACGCGAGCTCCTCTCCCGTAATTATGTCTTCACAAGAGCATGTACTTCCGAAGTCTCCTATATCTAGTATCCTCCCTAACTTGTATCTAGTCCCAATCACCTCTTCCGTTGGCCTATGTAGCACCACCAGTTTGGGTTTTTGCTTTGGTTTTTGCTTCTTGTGCATAAGGCATAGTTTTGCCCAACAATTTTCCATCATGTGGTTTCAATTTCAACAAATCTGATCAAGTGAAGAGAATTATGATGGCAGTGGAAGAAAAGAAGATTTAAGGGATCAGTTCGGAATGTGAAAGGAAAGAAAGAGATGGTCAAAGATGATGACGACCAAAAACGCGTCCACTCCATGGTCTACTTCTTTCCTTCTCTCTTTAGATTTGTCACCCTTCTCTCTAAAACAAAGAAGAAAAGGTCCAATGAAATCATACCTGTCACCAATGAACCACTGATACTTCAAAAGCGCTGTCGTGTCGAATCGTACCCGATACGTGCTGATACGGCGCCGCCGAAATGTATCGGAGGAGTATCCAAAATTAATTATTTAAAGAAAAAATTAAAAAATATTTTGATAAGGCAGCGGATACATTACGATACCTAACTTTTCAACTTTTTTGTTTAATAATTCTTATTATTATTATTATTATTATTATTATTATTATTATTATTATTATTATTATTATTATTATTATTATTATTTTAACACAACAAACTCAATGCATTTCATTAATTGAAAATCTTTCAATATAATAAGGGATCAAAATAATCAAACTAAGTCGAGCCCAAGAATTAACCGCTCTAGTAAGAAAATAAGCAATCATATTCGTTTGACGTTTAACAAACTTAACTTCAAAATTTAGAAAATTAAGCAAAAGACTAGAAATAGACTCAATAATAAGATTATACTCGGATTGGCCTTTATGATTATCATGAACAGCTTGAATAACTCTTTGAGAATCACTCTCAAAAGTAACAAGTTCCAAATTAGCCAAAATTGTTCCCAATATCGTCTCCTTAAGAACTAAAGCTTCGGCTTCAATGACTGGACGGATACCAAATCCCAAGCCACACCTATAGAAATAAAGTGGCCAATACGATCACGCATACACCACCCTCTATCAATTGTACCATTATTTTTATTAAAAGTCACATCCATATTACACTTTAAACGACCAACCGAAGGGGGTGCTAATCTAGATAGTGATGCGTTTGGTTATTAAGATCCACGCCTTCTTGAGCTTGATACATATCATTCCACCTTTGATTTGCACAAAGACCCAGCTTAGAAGCATCCTCCTTTTCATTATTGCCAAATAAAATCATTCTTTTTTTTCCAAATAATATCAATCAAGATCGCAAATCTGCCAGCAACTGATTTATCCTCCTTCTTACAAATATCCAAAATAATAGATTTAGATCATGGAATAAAGGGATACGAGATTTAATAATATGATACAAACCTAATGAGCGCCAACACTGATTAGTTTCACCACACTCCAGGAACAAACACCAACCATCCTCGGTATGGTGACCACATAACTAACAAAGGAGTGGGCACTCGACAAAGTGATTCCTTAGTCTTGCACGCGTAGGAAGACAATCTCTACAAATTCTCCACAATAAATGTTTAACTCTAGGCGGAGCTTTAATGTTCCAAAGACTACTCCACTTCTCCTCAACCAACCCATCCTCTTTTCTGCTATACATGGATCGCCAAATGTTATAACTATTATTATTTTAATCACTCCATTAGTGTTTACTATTTATTTCTGTCTTATCAGTTTCTTACAATTTTAATTTTTCAAGAAACATCACTTCTCCATATTCTTTTCTTCAATTCTCAATAAATAAAATTTATTATGTTAATTATGATGTTTATGAATCATATTTATTTTCAATCCCACTTTTATTGAAATATTTTAGGAAAAGATATATTTAGGAAAATAATTGCTAAGATATATCTTTACATATTTGTTTAGTTGTTTCCTAATTTTTAGGTCTCTTCCTAATTGCTAGGAAAAGATATGATTTTTGTTGTACTGGTGTTATAAATATGGTTACTTGTGATTGATAATAAACAAGCCAATTTGCTAATTCTTCATGGTATCAGAGCCTGGTACCACCAACACCTATGATTGAACCTAATTCACCATATTACCTCGGATCGCAAGACCGACCAGAAGATTTCATCACACCCACCCGCCTAACAGCAGATAATTATGAATCTTGGGCAGCCGACATACAAACGGCATTAGAAGCCCGAAGGAAATTCGAATTCCTGGATGGCTCGATCAATAAACCGTCACCCCCTTGCACGAAGTCTGATTGGACGGCGATTAATGCGATGCTCATATCGTGGATCACGAATACGATAAATCCAAATTTGAAGACATCCTTGTCCAAATTCAGAGAGGCTAAACCCTTTTGGGATCACCTCAAGCAGCGTTTCGCACAAACTAATGGCCCTCGCATTCAACAATTGCGTTCTTCAATCGCAAAGTGCGAACAGACCAAATTAATGCTTGTTTCTGTGTACTACGGCAAGTTGCATACTTTGTGGCAGGAACTTGATCGACACAAGCCCTTGATCTCGTGTTCTTCTTGTGCTTCGTGTTCGTGAAATTGCACGGGAGCCGAGCACAAGCACTACATGATTTTTAATGGGATTGTTTCTGAATTTTATTCTTCCTTACGCACAAACATATTATCACAAGACCCTCTTCTGAGTCTTGATAGAGCATACCAGTTGGTTACACAAGAGGAACGTGTGCGTACATCGAAGCAAGAAGTCGAGTCCAAACCATCTGAGGCAATTGGGTTCACTGTAAGAGCATGGGCTGACCGTGGTCGGGGACGAGGTTCTTCCAGGCCAGTGTGTTCTCTATGCAAGAAAATAGGTCATGAAGCCTCGGGTTGTTGAGCGAACTCGGCCTGTGGTCATTGCAAGAAGAAGGGACATCCGGAGAGCCGTTGTTTTGAGCTTGTGGGCTATCCGGATGGCTGGCCCGAGAGCAGGAAGACTCCCACAATGGGGCAGAAACGTGGCCAAGTGTGTGCTAATGCTGCTGCAAGTTCGTCTCCTTCGAACTTGGGTCAATTGTTCACACTCGAGCAATGGAAGGCTATATCGGGTCTTATTAGTAATGCTCAAATCCCCGACAATAGATTGAATGGTAAGTTTGATGCATCGTCTTGGATTATTGATACCGGAGCAACTCACCATGTTACAGGAGAAAGTTCTTGGTTATTTGACACACAAAATTTTGAATGCCCGATTGGTTTGCTGAATGGTGAAAAAGTGGTTGCCACTTTGGTGGGATCTGTTCGTTTATCGGACAAGATTACTCTCATCGGAGTCCTTTATGTTCCAAATTTGAGTTGCAATTTATTGTTTGTCTCTCTACTTAATGATGATTTATAAACTATTGTCCAATTTGATTCTCATATTTGTGCTATACAGGACCAAATGAAGGAGCTGATTGGAACGGGAATTAAGAGAGACGAATTGTACTACTTTAGCAAACCAAAATTCGTGTCTACTGCTAAAGCTACATCGAACTTGGAGTTGTGGCATCGTCGGCTCGGGCATCCTTCAGAAAAAGTAGTTAAGGTGATTCCTCATGTCAGTAGTAATAAAGATCATTTGGATAAGGGATGTGAAGTGTGTATGCGTGCTAAGCATCCTAGAGATAAATTTCATTTAAGTAATAATAAAGCTTCTCGAATTTTTGAGAAAATACATTGTGATTTGTGGGGACCGTATAGGCATGTTTCCTTGTGGAGAGCTCGTTATTTTTTGACAATAGTTGATGATTTTTCGAGATCGGTTTGGATTTATTTGTTAGTCGATAAATTAGAAGTATTTCGAATGTTTATGGCTTTTGTTACTATGGTTGATAGACAATTCTCTCAAACAATTAAAGTTGTTCAAAGTGATAACGGGTCTGAGTTTAATTGTTTGCTTGAATATTTTGATGCAACTGGAATTTTATTTCAAACTTCTTGTGTGGGTACTCCGCAACAAAATAGGAGAGTTGAGAGGAAGCATAAACATATCTTGAATGTTGGTCGGGCATTGCGTTTTCAAGCAAAATTGCCTATCTATTTTTGGAGATAATGTGTTCTTGTTGCTGCTCACTTAATCAACCGTACCCCTACTCCTCTTTTACTGAATAAAACACCTTTTGAAATACGTTTTGATAAACCCCCCTGTTTTGATGTTGTTTGAACCTTTGGGTGCTTGTGTTATGCACATAATCAGAAAACTAAGGGAGATAAATTCGCTAGTCGAAGTCGAAAATGTGTCTTTGTTGGATATCCGTTAGGTAAAAAGGGTTGGAGATTGTTTGATTTGGATACAAAAGAATTTTTTGTTTCACGAGATGTAAAATTCTTTGAGGAGGTGTTCCAGTTTGGGTGTCTGGAGGATGTAAACACCCCGGATAATGAACATGTTGATCAAGAAATTCATGAGGATTTTGATGAATTAATTTTGGACAATGAAATTCATGAGGATGGCGAATTCTTGGGTTAGCAGCAAACCCAACCCAACGTTCAAACATCAGACCCACCATCTCCTGAGACCTCACCAGCGTCGGCTGGGCCGAATCAAGAACAACCTATACCAGCATCTGATCAGGCTGTTGGGCCTTCGTCTACATCAGCAGCTCCAATAGTCCGTGAGCAGGAAATGGGTCGCGGGTTTCGTGAAAAATTCTCAAACACCTTGTATCGGGACTTTGTGACACATCCGGTTTTTGCTAATAGTACATCCTCATCTTCTTCCTCCTCCGATCCCTCCCAAGGTACTCCTTATCCTTTAGCACATTATATAAATTGTGACAATTATTCTGCAAATTATCAGAGATTTCTTGCAGTTGTTATCAAGGGTAATGATCCTAAATCCTTTAAAGAGGCTGTGAAGTACGACGGGTGGAGACAATCAATGAAGAAGGAAATCCAGGCTCTTGAGGACAATGGAACTTGGACTTTGGAACATCTCCCGCCGGGAAAACGTGCTCTTGGTAGTCGATGGGTGTACAAGACCAAATATTTATCAAATGGGGATATTGAGCGCCTCAAATCAAGATTGGTAGTACTGGGCAATCACCAACAGGAGGGTATTGATTACAATGAAACATTCGCTCCGGTGGCCAAAATGACTACGGTGCGTGTCTTCTTAGCAATAGCAGCTTCAAAAAATTGGGCATTGCACCAGATGAATGTCCATAATGCCTTCTTGCACGGTGATCTAGATGAAGAGGTGTACATGAAATTACCTACCGGATTTGAAAGTTCGGAACCTTCTTTGGTGTGTCGGTTGCGCAAGTCGTTGTATGGCTTGAAACAAGCCCCTAGGTGTTGGTTTGCAAAATTGGTGTCGGCTTTGAAAGGTTTTGGCTTTATTCAATCATACTCAGACTATTCTCTCTTCACATATAATAAAGGCACTATTCGCGTTAATGTCTTGGTTTATGTGGATGATCTTATTATTTCTGGGAATGATTCCGCTGCACTTACCGTTTTCAAAGCTTATCTCAGTGATTGTTTCAAAATGAAAGACCTGGGAAGTCTCAAATATTTTTTAGGAATTGAAGTGGCCCGTAGCTCATTAGGATTGTTTCTGTGTCAACGAAAGTACACTTTGGACATTATTTCTGAAACAGGATTATTGGGAGCAAAGCCAAATGCGTTTCCCATTGAGCAGAACCGTAAGCTTGGCCTTGCTACTGGTGAATTTGTGCCGGATCCCGAATCATATCGACGACTTGTGGGTCGTCTGATTTATCTTGCAGTCACTCGACCAGACTTGGCTTATTCGGTCCATATTTTGTCTCAATTTATACAAGAACCTCGCATTGAGCATTGGGAGGCGGCCCTTCGAGTTGTTCGTTATTTGAAAGGGACTCCCGGTTAGGGCATTTTGCTTCGTGCAGATAGTGAGTTGACATTGGAAGGTTGGTGTGATTCGGACTGGGCGGCTTGTCCCCTTACTCGCCGTTCTCTGACAGGATGGATAGTATTTTTAGGCCAATCTCCGATTTCTTAGAAGACGAAGAAACAAAATACGATTTCCCGATCCTCTGCCGGAGTACTGTGTCTATGGTGGTCCTTTGGTGAATTAAAGTGGCTAAAAGGACTGTTGTTGAGTTTGGGTGTCCATCATTCTAAGGAAATTAAATTATTTTCTGATAGTCAGTTTGCGTTGCATATTGCGAAAAATCCAATTTTTCACGAGAGAACAAAACATATTGAAATAGATTGTCATTTTGTTCGGGATGCAATAAATGAGGGTTTGATTTCACCATCTCATGTCTCCACATCGTCTTAATTGGCGGATATTTTCACAAAAGCTCTCGGAAAGGCTCAGTTTGATTTTCTTCTTTCCAAGTTGGGCATTTTTGAATCTCATGCTCCAACTTGAGGGGGGTATTGAGATATTTTAGAAAAATATATATTTAGGAAAATAATTGCTAGGATATATCTTTACATATTTGTTTAGTTGTTTCCTAATTTTTAGGTCTCTTCCTAATTGCTAGGAAAAAATATGATTTTTGTTGTACTGGTGTTATAAATATGATTACTTGTGATCGATAATAAACAAGCCAATTTGCCAATTCTTCACTTTTCCTTTCAATTCTTATTATCAATTTTCAATTTTTCATTACAATTCTGATAGTAAATGTATTTTCTTTCCATTTTTATTATTTAAATTTTGTTAATAT
The DNA here is from genome assembly GCA_021764765.1 of Vicia sativa. Classification (NCBI taxonomy): domain Eukaryota; kingdom Viridiplantae; phylum Streptophyta; class Magnoliopsida; order Fabales; family Fabaceae; genus Vicia; species Vicia sativa. The sequence goes on along the minus strand of CM038795.1, from coordinate 199,404,096 downwards.
TTAATCCCGTCATTTATTAAAACTTTTTAATTATTAATATTCTTTTCAAATCCCATTATAAGTACTCACTCTATCATTATACATAGAGTATGCAACCGTGCCCTTTTAATTGTTCTCTTCTTCTTCATCCTTGACATAAAAATTCTTAAAGCAACACAATGTTAATAGCATCTTCAAAGACTTTGATACTATTCCAATATGTTTGATTTAATATTTTTTATTAATATAATGTATTAAAATTCTATTATGAAGACTTTGATTTAATTAAATATTTAATTTTAATTTTTATATACGTATCTTAAACGTATCGTATCTAATATTAATTAATTAGTAACGTATCTACGTATCGGATACGTATCGTATCTGATACTCGTATCGTGTCCTTGCTTCATTGACTGTCACTAGTGACGACAATAAGGAATTACGTTAACTTTTCCGGATCAAACAAAAATCCAATCAAATAAGTTTTATTACAAGGCTCAATATGAAATATTGTTACTGTTTACTTCTAAAAAAATTATATTTGTCAAAAAATATTATTATTTGTGTAGGGATGGAAATCGAAATTTCCAGTGCGCTTAACAAAATTTCAGGTATTAAAATGGTGATTTTTACTAAAAAATTGTTTGTGTTTTTCAAAATATCTAATGGTGATTTATCACGCATTTCAAAATTTCTGTAGTGAATTATCAAAAATTTTAAAAATTTTAGGGAATAGAAACTAAGAAAATCTACTTGAAATTTCTGATATAAAATTTAGTATCGAAAATTTCGCATTAACTTAAAATTCCGAGTATGTCTGCAAATGAAATTTTGTATCTGTGTAGTTCAGAGCCAACAACTTCTTCTACGAATTCGTGTATAGGTTATACAAATTTTTTCATGTTTCCTATTAAATTAATACAATTTTAATTATTTTCCATCATTTATGAAATTGATAAAGTTTCATAATTATATGGTATAATTAACATATTTTAACTCCCAATCTGAAATTTTAGCACGAGCACATTCTATTGGTAAATAAGATGGTATAATTGTTGTCGGTGTTTGTTCCTATTCTGCTAATGGAAGCGGTGGAGGAATGATAAATTAATTATGGGTTGTGAAAGAGGGATGTTCAAAGTAATTTATTGATTTGATCGTTGAAATCAACATGATTGATGAATCTGATGGCTGGTAGTTAGACATTGGCTCCTCTTTCCGTGTCTTTTATGATCATGGAATGTTCAAAACATACACGAATATGAAAGTGTCGTTGGGAGTTGCTCACACCACTAATTTTGTCGGTATTAAAGAAATGGAGTAGAATCCACCTATAAAAATACTTTAATCTTGAAGGATGTCATGCATACTTCAGAGATTATAAAGAATCTTGTTTCTGGTTTCTTTAGAAAAAATTGGGGTTTAGTCAATCTTTTGGAATATATCTGTACACGATCAGTAAGAATGATATATATTTTTTGAAATTTTTATGTTTAAAACTTTTGTGAACGAAATTGAAATTCAATTTAGTAAGAAGATTAGCTTCATAGTGATAGGGGAACCAGATATGATTTCAGCTTATTTACTGAATTTTATTAACAACATTGAATTATACATGAAACGACTTCACTATATTCTCCTGAATTGAATGGTAAAGTAAATAGAAAGAATATAACTCTTACCGGACTTATTGTAGCAATTATGTTGAATACTAGTGTTACTCCCCACTGGTGGGAGATTTGATTGTTTGATATGTCCTGAATAGAGTTCTCAAGCATGAAGAAAACTAGTTCTTTATTTGATAATAGAGTTTGTTCCAAGGTGGAGATTTGTGAGATATTGGATCAAACTATATTAGGTCTAAGGTAGTATCTTTGTTCGACGGTTCGATGGAGTTTAGCATGCAGTCGAAGATTGCTCACATGTTGTTGTCGAAGTGTTACAAGTTGTAGTCGAAGTGTGTTCTGTAACACCCTTCTAAAATACCCTGCAAATAATAAAATGATTTCAGAGTTAACATGTATTAAAGGGCGTCACAATTACTAAAAAAAATTGCATACATATGTCATGCTTTACTAAGGAACATAATTCAATTAATTATCAAATACACATGTTCAACACAGCGGAATAACATTAGAACTTGGATAATTTCAAATCCCACATAAAATCATCAAAGTTGATGCCTTGAATCACCAAAACAATTATCCAACTAAAACATTAAATAAAAACTGAGTTTAATAATAACTCTAGACAAGTGTTCCCCAGTGTTACAAATTAGAGCATGACACCGACACGCGATAAAATAAAATAAAATGCATATAAATTCGTAATCAGATCGTAGTTAACATGCATTATAAATTCATAACATAAATAGAATTTCATAAGCTATTATTCCACCCTATTCAGCATAATCAGATCTATTCATTCATTCAACAACACAAGTCATAAACATACATCACACACAACAACCAAATTATAACATTGGAATTCATCCTAACATGTTATAATCCATACAAATGCAATGCAAGACTCTATGCATGTGGTACCAAAAGTGAACTAAATCACACAATGATCCATAATCACCCGAATACAGTTACATTGATTCGTCCATACTTACCCGGACATAAATCCAGCCTCACCACCCATAATCACCCGAGAATGGTTATTGACAATACTTACTAATTCCACACAATGGGAATTAGCTACCACTAGAATGTATATGCATGTACATTGTGACACCCCAATATTTCGATTATTAAATAATTAGAATTTTTAATTATTAATTTAATTAGAAATTTAATTATTGATATTTTTGGATTATTGGAATTATTTAATTAAAATAAAAGTGAGATTGTTGGTGGTGTGAAGTGTAAAGTGGGGGTGTGAGGAGTAAAAGGCTCTACTCACACTATTTGTTTTATTATTATTATTTTTAGAGTAATAAGAATAAAAGGAAAGGAAAAAGAGAAGCCAATTGGAGAAAGAGAAGAATTAGGATTTCAATCTTACGAGAAGTGAGAAGAGGAAAAAGAACGGGACAGAGTCAAGAACGCTCACACTCAAGAAATTCTCACAAGGTAAGGGGTGATTTTCTCTGATTGTTATGCCTTATGAGTTTTGATAATCAATAGGATTGATTAACATGTTAGAAATCTCAATGTAGGATTTCTAGGTCGTGTCGTAACGATGTTGTCTGCCGTAAAAACCCCAATTGGAATACATAGTGATTATTATTATGTGTATAATGATGTTGTGGATTGATTATGAAGTGCAACTCTAATGTTAATTGTATGTAAGAATGCATTATTTTTACTGCATATGTCGTGCTTTGAATGTTGGAAAAAGGTTGGGTTGATTGGAATTGCAAACAGTGGAAAATCTGGTTTTTGGGTAAAAATACATAGCATAAGTCGACGCATAAGGTTATGGATCGATACAAGTTGGTATGTGTTTAAAAACCAGGGGCGTGAAAAAGGATTGCATTGATACATAAGCCCTTGCATCGACTCATGAGGCATTTTTGGGAGACTTGGGTCTACACATAAGGTTATGTATCTGTTTACAGTGATTTCTGGTAAAACAACCGCTAGTCCTCCAAACTATCGAATAATCTTTATGACTGTTATTCAATTCCTCTGGTAACTCGCAGGATCGACTAGATTGATCCTATGGGATATTGGTCGTTTGGATAAAATTAATAACTAAACTAGTATTCATGTTTAAGACTTGTATTTTGAGTGTTTTATATATATCCAGTGCATTCCGATTGCAGTGTCAAACAACTTAATGACATGATCAAGTAAAGAAATATAAAACTGACTTGAATGAGTAAAGGAGTAAAGGTTTGATTTGCAAAGAAATGTGTAAATGCAGAAATACGTAAATGACTTTAAATATAAAAGACTTTTAATGTAAAAGCATGAATATAAAAGCATGGAATGTAAAAAACATGAATGTAAAACGTTAAAGTAAAAGGTTTCTGAAATGTAAAGGACTTCGAAATAGAAGAAAATGTTTAAATGCAGAAAATAGTTAAATGGCTTTGAAAGTAAAGGTATTTAAAAGACATTGATGCGAAGATAAAGGATAAACTGGAAAGATAAAGATGTTTTACTGAATTATAAAGGTTTGGTGCAATCATACGTACATTGTTCGAGCATTCGTTTCCCTAGCCATGTGGTATTTTGAATGTTTACTGAATTTTGTACAATAGATATGACACACGAAATCCTAACACTAAGACTTCTATTTATACTACTTCGACCATAACGGTCTGACTTATAAGATCTTGCCACGTTCAGAACATGCAGAATATTGCGCTTCTATAGCTTCCACGCGTCTTCGAACCGTTTCCAGCGCATATATTTTAACTTCCAATTATCCCGCTCGGGTTTGAATTTCAAATGCTGTGTCACTTTGCTTCGAACTCACTTCACAGACACAACCTTGTTACTACTTCGAAGCTCCTTTTACATATATCATCATAACTGCCATTCGAAGCTCCGAATTTTAGTACGTCCATTCGAAGAGCCATTTCTCCCATTCCGAACTGTGGCATTCGCTTTTTTCCAACGAACACTAATTTCATTTCGAACTTAAGACTTCTACTTCGAGTCATACGTATCAAAATCTTCAGCTAACAGTATCGACACAAGTCAGCTTTGTATCAATACAAGAGAGTATGTAGCGACTCATACTGAAGAAACTTAGAAAAATAGAAACTTGATTTGCGTATGAATTGACTCATACGTTACTTGAGTCAATACAAGCTATGTATGGGTCGATACATGAGTGTTTGGATCGACTCATACTGTTCAAAAACAGAAAATAACTTTTGGAAAATTGTTTCGGTCGTATCTTTGCGACCGTAACTCCGATTTAGTTGAAGTTTGAACCGTTGAAAATCTGGAGGTATGAATTATCTTATAAAAACATTTTAAAAACCTAGTAAGTGAATCTTGTTGGATTAATATGACTTTTCGTATGAGGAATTCGTTGTTGTTGTGGTTGTTTATTTGTTGTTGTTGTTGTATATTCATGATAGGCGTTCATATCATGCGTTGTTGTTGATGTTGTATGTTCATGACAATTGATGATATCTTGTTTCGCATTTGATGTGCATGTTTATGATGTCTGATGTGGTCATAACTTGTGTTGAATGTTGCATGCTTTATGATGTGCATGCATATGCATTATGTTGGAGTTAATTCCCATTGCGTGGAATTTGACTTGTATTGCCAATACCCGTACCCAGTTGATTAGTGGTGGTTGTTCGCGTTAAAAGGTGACACGCCTGAGGATGCGAACGTGAGTTCGGATCTTCTGGTACGCAACGATTTAAATCTTTTGATTTGTTTATAAAGATGCCGCGAGCATCAAGCTTTATTATTTTCAACACAAGAAAGATGATTTAATGATTATGAAAAGGGAAAAGTGAAATACCCTCAATTGATATTGGTATGCGTAACGACGCAAACTAGACATAACGCATTGGGGAGATTCGAGTAAGGGGATTGGTATATAAAGGAATAGATGGAGCACCCTAAATATATGTAGTTATCTACACTTTATATATGAATATATTTGATATGTTGTGTGTTTTTTAATTGCTATTTCTATGATTGGGAAAGTTTCTCCTTTGGATTTTAAGAAATAGATTATGTGGGATTCTAGGTTTTGTTATTATTGTGCTCGCAAAGATCCGTGGATCTTCCATACATATCCCTAGTGGAATCGGAGCATTTGTAGCTCGGATCTACAAGGTTCTATGGTTTGTTTGGTCTGAGAGAGATAGAAATTTGCTCGGCAAGGATGAGACCTTGTTCCTACGTATTCTCAAAAGGATGTTGAGAAAGTCAGAGCAATCGTAGTTCCCACTTATGCTAGTGGAAAGCAACGGGATGTTAGTAAGAGACAGACAAATGTCATCTTAATGAAAAATGTATCTAATCTATTTCATCACATACATTTTTTTGAAAAAAGTTTGATTGATTAAAATCTTTCGTCGTAAGTATTAGGTGTTTTGCTTGAGTGTACAAGCGTTACCACTTACATGTTTAAGAAAGATGTTTTGAAAAAGATGATTGAATCTTTTAACTGTAAGTATTGGGTGTTTTGCTTGAGTGTACAAGCGTTACCACTTACTGTTAATAGATGTTTTTGTTTGAAAAGAGTTTGAAAATTTTGAAAAGTTTTTGACTGTATGTGATGTAATGGATGAGATACTTCTTCCATAGAGATGATAAATGTCTAAATCTCAAGGAGAAATTGATTGGATTAAAGGGATGCTTTTAAGAAGCCCATGGGTCCTTGTATTGTTAGCCCAAGAGGAGGCATTCCGAGGACATCGAGGGTCAGCCAAGAAGCTATAGGTATGGGGCTTTGGCTTGAAAGGGATTTCACCGAAATCATCCTTTTGGAGCAATTTCACCGAAATTTTACTCATTGGGGAATTTGAAAGTGATTTCACCGGAAACCATCCTTTCGGTGTTCTATCTTAGCGCGGGTGATTCTTTGTATTGGAAGCCCAAGAGGAGGTGTTAAGAGATTTCCTATCTCTTTCATTGTATGATGCCCAAGAAAGGCTAAACTCAATGAGGAGTTCTTTTGAGCGAAGCCCAAGAGGAGACTCAGCGAGTGTTGTCTTATCTGAAGCCTAAGCGGAGGCTAACTCGTGGGAGAGTTTCTTTGTACAAAGCCCAAGAGAAGGCGACCCATCTGGGGATAAGTTATCTTGTATGAAGCCCAAGGAGGCTAAACTCAACTGGTGATGAGTTGTCTTGTATGAAGCCAGCGGAGGCTAAACTCGAAACCTATTGATTAGTCTAATTATTATGTTATTTATTAGGCAGTTTGTATAAACAGTGTGTGTGTGTGTGATATGTATTCACGGGAGTTTATGAAGGAAATATAAACAATGCATGATGTTTATTTACAACAGTTTATGAAACATAAACAAGTGTCATTAAGCGAACGTTTAAAACAGCGTAACTTGATTATTCACAAGTTGAGCTGTACAAGGAAATGAATATGTACGAGCGAGTTTTATATGCAGACAAAGATGGATGTACATAGGAGGGTTGGGACTTACACGTAAGGAGGCCCATTGATTTGAAAGTAGTTTCACAGGAATAATGCTCCTTTCAATACCAATGGCATTTAGTGTAAAATGTACGATGAAACAAAATGATTGATCAAAGTTTATCGTAAAAGTATTTTTCAAAGAAAGAGTATACGTATTATGTACGGATAAAGGTTTTGAAAAGAAGTATCATGTTATGTGGATAAAAGTTTTGAAAAAAAGTCTGTGTTTGGAAAGTTTTGATATGTACAAAGAAATATTATGTACATAAAAGAATGTTATGGGACTTACACGTAAGGCCCATTGGTTAAAGGAAATTTTACTCAGAAGAATTCTTCCTTTAGAACCAATGGATTCAGCGTATAGACAAACGAATGAAAACAAACGAAAGAAATTTGTTTATGTTTGAATATTAACAATGATAATTTGAGTATGTACAAGTAAAACTAAATATGTACATAAAGGATTGGGACTTACACCATAAGGGTGGCCCATGATCGATCGAGAAATTCGAGAAAGAACGAATTTGTTTTATCGTTTTAAATCGGATTGATCATGGTAAAAGATGCAAGTTTGATGAAATGTTTTGAAAAATGATTTGAAAATGTTTTGAAAATGTTTTGAAATGTGAGGTTTATTTATGAGAAGTTTTGAAAAAAATCGGAAGTCGAAAACTTGAAAAATTCACCTTTTAAGGAGGTTTGAAAAGTGTTCAGAACGTCGTTTTCGGCTAGATTAAAAATTAATCAGATGAAAATATTTTTGGATTTTTTTGACATAATCATAAAATATATATATTAAATGACAAGTGTGCAAAAAATCATCTCAAAATGAGAAGTTTTGATTGGTCAAAAAAATTGTTGAAGTTTGATAAAAAAAAACATGAAAATATGACAAGTTTGTAAAAAATTTGGTCTTGCTGGGTTTTGAACCCATGACCTTGAGGTGGGGCACGTGGCAGAAAGAACTAAGAGGCAAGCAGACAACCACTAGGCCAAACGCGTTTGAGGTGTTAGTGGATTAAAACACGTGTTGATGTAAGATTGGTTCATTTAAAAATTTGAAAACGAAGAACACATGAACACGCGCGAATTTTCTGGGTTTGTGTTTTGATTTTCAGATTACCAATTTCAACCTAAAATCTTCGTTTCTCCATGAAATCCAATGATGTAAACATCAAAGTTGATCGATTTTGCACCACGAACATGATTATGGTTGTTAATTTCATTTATATTCAGTCTAGAATGATTTAGGTTTCGAAAATCATGATGAACCCTAAACTGAAAAACTCAAATTAAATGATGTTTGTTGGATGATTGTTTGATTTTATTGAGGGTTAAGGATCGCTATGAGTGCAGGAAACAATTGGCCAAGAGCTTTTGTGAAAAGATTCAAAGAATTATGAGAACCAAGTTCGTGTTCATACCTGGAAAAATGAAAATCGAAAACGATGCAAACGTGTTTCCAGTTGCTGTTTGGCGATTGATTAAGCACCAGCGGCCTCTAGGGATGATGTATGATCACCCTGCTTGCTCTGAAATGCCCCAGAAATTTCCAACCAAGTCCACCTGCACAGGATGAAAATGAAGCTTCGATTTTTGGGTTAGAGCTGTTACAGTTAGTAGTTCTTGATCTGGATCATGTACATGAGGTATGGTGATGGTGTTCAAAGGATTAGAACTCAAGTTACTCACACCAAACTCAAAATCCGATGGCTATGGCAGTTTGGAAGTTTGGAAATTGTGAAAAATGAAAACTGATTTTTAGTTTAGTTCATGTTGATTTTAAGTTTGCAACAAGTTCCATAGTGATTATGCAACATGTTGGACACCAAAATTTATCATGTTTTCAATTGATTTTCAAAAATGCTATGTTTGGCAAAATAACATGAATTGCTTGATTTTCAAGAAAGTAGAAAGAAAGCTTGTATTTGTGGAGCTTTGGTGTGGATTTCTCTTGAAATGGTGAGCTATTTATAGGCAAACAAGCTCTGCAAAATTAGGCAAGAGTACAAGCCAATTGGATATTCAAGGTTAACTTAAGGGGCAAGAATGGTTTTTTACCAAAAAAGGAAACTTCCTTTTTTCACCATGTGCTATATTTTTGCATTTTGATCCAATCTTCAATTATATCCTCTAGGCTGATATTTATCAGTTTGATCATCCACTTGGCAAGGCTAGAAAGCTTCTAGATGAAGAAACACAAAAATGACCTATAATTTGATGTTTGAATTTTGAAAAATCAAGTTTCATGGAGCCTTATGTTTCAATTTCAAAGACATAGCTAGCCTCCATGGATTTGAGAGTTCTTGGACATTTTGGAAAGATCTTTCCACAAGCTACAACTTTCATGTTTTGAGTTTTTTCAAATTCCAATTGGAACTAGGTGAAAAAATGGCTTGAAGTTTGGAAAAAATGTGAAATTTCAACACTTAGAAATTTTTCTAAGTTATAGAAATTTTGACTTTTTGTTGACTTTTCCAAATTCTTTGATTTTTTATGATCATGATGGATCATTTGAAGTATTTTGATGATGGAAAAAGTTTTGTTTTGAAAAATTTGACCAAAAGTCAAAGTTTGACTTTTCTGTGCAGATGAAATTTCATCAGACGTTTCTGAAATTGACTGATGAATTCTGTGAACCTCTGTGATGTTTTGAATCCAGAAATTAGGTGAAGATGTTATATCTAAGATATAATGACCAATCTCTATCCAAAAAAGTCAATTACTGCTCAAAAAATCAGAGAATGCCTATGCTCGACCAAAATCCTAATTGGTCGATCCTCGATTGATCTATGAGAAAAATGGATATCTGAGGATTGAAGGCTGATGATTTGATCAAGATAGATCAAATGGAGTGAGAAAATCTCAAACCCTAATTGGTTAGCCCTTGAATTAGATGAAAATCTGATGAAACCCTAATTTTGACCTGTGAATGCTATACCCGATTAATGCTGTTTGAACTGTTAGTTGTGCAACAATGCAAATGTAAGGTGGTATATTAGGTCAAAATTTGGGGTATGACAGTGGTGAGGCTGGATTCGCGTCCGAAAGATGTATGGGCGAGTCGAGGATTAACGCTGTGTCCGAGTTAGAATAGAACAGTGTGTGGATTTAGTTCATTGTCGTTACCACATGCATAGAGTCTGCATCATGTTTGTTTGGATTATAACATGTTAGGATGGATTCCAGTGTTATAGTTTGTTGTTTGTGTATGATGTATGTTTATGACTTATGGATGAAGTAGATCTGATTATGCTGAATAGGGTGGGCTGATGTCTTATGATATTTTATTGCTTTTGATGAACTTATAATGCATTCTAATTATGATGAAGTTCCACCCTTACTTTGATGATTTCAGATTGAAGTCTTAGCTGCTTAGGAGCTGGTGAGGATGACTCTTGAGCTATGCATTTAGTTTATCCGCGTGTCAGTGTCATGCTCTGGTAGTTGTAACACTGGGGAACGTTTGGTTGTGAGTTATATTTACAACTCTGTTGTTCTTTTTGGTTGATTTTGGGAATAATTATTGATTGAATTTATTCTGGTTTTGATGGTACTTTCCGCTGTGTAGAACATGTTTATTGGTTTATTATTCTAATGAAGTTCTTCAGTGAAGCATGACAATTGTATGAGATTTTCTTTTAAATAAATTGTAATGCCCTTGTTATTACATGTTAGCTCTGAAATTATTATTAATCGCGGGGTATTTTAGAAGGGTGTTACACACATCATAAAAGCATGCAACATTCAACACAGGTTATAATAACATCATACATCATAAACCATCATCAATCCAAAACATGATAACCATCATTTATCACGAACATCATCAAACAACATAAACATGCACAATCAATTACTACAACATCATCACCAAAACATGATAACCACCATTTATCATGAACATCATCAAACATCATAAACATGCACAAGCAATTACACATCAATTCATAATGTTATCACCAACATATGAATACAGCCATCAATATGCACTTATACATCATCACAACATCAACATACCATTGCATATACATCAAATATGCACATAAGAATAAACCACATAATCGGAAAATCAATACTTTCAAAATAAAATCAAGTTACTATTATTTTCTTCATTTCATAAAATAGAGTATTTAATTTAAAGAATAATGTCCAAAACGGCGATTAAAAAGGACTTACAGTTCAAAAGTTATGAATTTTCAAAGTTTAATATTTTTCAAAAAGTAACAGTGGTAACCGGTTTCCACTATCATAGTAAAACACGTTGCTGGAAAATGTACGGGGAATCTGGTTCCTCCCAGGGAATAATCGGTTCCCACGTTTTATAAAAATCAACTTTCTGAAAAATGTACCAAAAACCCGGTTCCCCCCACAGGGTAATCGGTTCCCAAGACTCATAAAAATCAATCTGCTGAAATTTATATGTGGAACCTGGTTCCTCCCAGAGGGTAACCGGTTCCTGCGACGTCTGTAGCAGAAAAACTTAATTTGACAACATTCTCTATTTTTCCAATTCAACCCAATCATACCAATACGAATTCAATTCACATCAACACCAAATAGAATCCATTACATGATTCCAATGCAATAATGACATACCAAAACATTCTACAACAACTATATAACATCAAGTTGCATCAAAACATCAAAAATCATAAAATTGGGGTTTAAACTCATAAACCTAAAAATCCTAAATTAGGATTCTTGTCCCTTACTCTATTCTATTATTCCCAAAATCTATAATACACTATAATTAGAACAATCACTCCTTACCTTGGTCAATTGCTTGAATCCTTGAAGCTCTGAGTGTTCCTCTTTCTCTTTGCCTCTTCTCTTCTCACGTACGCTCTAATTCTCCAATTCCTTTTTCCTCTCTTCTTATTTTCTTTTTTATTATAATAATAACAACAAAATAAAGTATTAGAGGCTTTTACTACCTTACACCTCCTTCCTCTACTAATTACAACACAAGCCCAATCCTTTACTCCTTTTATTTCCAATTATTCCAAAAATACCAAAAATTCTAATTTTAATTAAATAAATAATTAAAATTATTAAATAATTGAAAATATTGGAGTGTTACAACTCTCCCCCACTAAAAGAGTTTTCGTCCTCGAAAACATACCTTAGACGAATAATTCCGAGTAAGAGTCCTTCATCTGACTCTCCAACTCTTTTAAGGACCAAATTGTAGTTATTTTGTACATGATTTTGTGGTCCTTAACAATATCTTTTCATATAATTAGTATTATTTATTCTAGTATTTTGTTTTAATTAGGTTTTTATTTAGTTTTGTTTAATATATATTATTTAACTTATTTAACTTTCAATTGTAGGATTTTATTGACTAATTCTCCCAAGTTTGGATTCAAGAATTTTGAAGAGCTTTAGGGATGATTATTTTTGAAGATATTTTTGGATGAAGGAAACATGCTACAGGTCGCGCTCAGCGCGGTGCCAGCATGAGCGCGCTCAGCGCGACTTACCCGCGCTCAGCGCGGTCTGCGAAATTCAGAAAAAGGACAGCCCCATGCTTTCACCTTTTGAGCCACCAACCCATCACTTCAGCTGACTTTTTGGCTTGTAAAGGAAGGAAGAAACACTTCATCATCATTATCTTTCATCTTTGTAAAAATCTAGGGCAAGAAGTGTAGTAAGAACACCATAGCTTTTCCTTCTTGAATCTTTGATTTTCATCATTTTCTACCAACAATCTTGAGAGCAAGCAACCATGGAAATGAGTGGCTAAGCTCTTTTTGTGTCAATATTAGAGGTAGTTGATCTTTATAGTATGTATTTCTTTTAATCCATTTGTGTATGAACATGGTTGATGATTAATATAGTTGAATATCTTTGTTCTTCATCTTTATGCTTTGAGTTTTGCTTGGAAAAGAATACTTCAAAGTAGACCTAGGATATTCATCCTCTAATGAACAAATGCTAGGGATAGATTTGTGTGTTAGTGTTTACAAAATATTGAACTTAATGATTATCATGTTAATAGTTGTAGTGAGGAATCATGCAAGGATTAACATGGTAACATTCACAATCTTGGTGGGAAATCTACAAGATTGAGAGGATATGTATTTGTAGAAATCATCTACTATGTTCATCACTTGATTAATTGAATATGTATGAAACTAGATCAATGAAACTAATCTTGACATGCCTCCTTAATTTGAAAACAATCTCAAACTCTCTTTAATCCAAACCATAACTCTCTTTGAAAGAATTAATTTAGTTATTGTTTGGAAACTCATGGTTCTAGTAGAGTAGATAACAAACCCCTTGGTTACAATATCTTAAAATACACTTTTCTATTGAAAGACTATAACATACACCAATCTCTGTGGAATCGATAATTAAAAATACTTGTTTGCGGAAATATCCTACAACAAAATGGCGCTTGCGTTGGCGTTGATGTTGTTAGTATAGCAATAGTTGTGTGTTTTAAGTCTTTTTCTACTAATCTCTCTTTGTTTCTTTTGTGTGGCTAGACTTTTTCAGGAATTAGTTTATGCGGGGAAGTATTTTGGTCGACCAACTCCTTTTCGATCCCGAAATTGAAAGGACGGCTAGAAGACTTAATAGTAGTGCTAAAAGAAGAAAAAGACAAGCTAGGCAAAGACAAGAAAGAGGAGAAGCATCTACTTCTTCAACACCACCCGTGTTTGGAGAAGTCACCACTATGGCGGAGAATCAACCACAACCACCACCACCACCACCACGGGGGCCGTGTGTCAATAGCCCTCGTCACAATGCTCAATTTGCTCGACAAGCAAATGCAAGGGTCGCGGAAATGAAAACGGGCTTGCTTCAACTTCTCTATGCCAGTCCATTTCATGGCCATGACCATGAAGATCCTTATACTCACCTTACTAAGTTTTATGAGATCGCGGGAGCGGCCGGGGCTCCGGAAGACCAAGAAGAACAATAGTTCCAAAGGCTTTTCTCTCATTCTCTAGTGGGGAAGGCAAAAGATTGGTATCTTGATCAATTTCAAGAGACGATGACTAATTGGAATGTTTTGGAGGAAAAGTTCCTTGAACGATTTTTCCCTCAATCACGTTTCATGGAGGCAAAGACCGCTATCTCGGTATTTTCACAAGGATTAAACGAGCCTTTGAATCGGGCTTGGGAAAGGTACAAGTCTATGCTTAGGAAGTGTCCTAGCCATGGTTTTGACGAGCTTACACAAATTCATATTTTCTGAAATGGTCTCCAACCTCAACACAAATTGTTGTTGGATGCCACGGCGGGCGGGAGGTTCTTTGATGGCAAAAACACCATATGAAGCAATCCAAATAATTGAGAAGATGGGTAGGAATGATCATCAAACTCATCATGATCAAGGAGGTGTACAAGTGAAAACGGGAGTTCTAGAAATTGGTTCAAGTCACGAAGCACTTGTGGCGCAAAACAAATTGTTTGCGAAACAAGTTGAAGAATTGACAAAACAAATGGCTAAACTCCCTCAACAAATTATGGAGTTACAAGTAACATCAAGTAAACAAGCTCACCAAATAGCTTGTTGTGAATTGTGCAAAGGAGATCATAAAACCGGATTTTGTCCTCCGGAAAATGAGGAAGCTAACTATATGGCCAACCAAGGGGCAAGGGTACCAACAACGAGCTCCTTACCCTTATCAAAATCAAAACCAAGGTTACCAACAAAGGGGTAACCAAGGTTATCAAGGAGGGTGGAGGCAAGATAGTAACAATCAAGGTAGGAAAAATCCATATCAAACTCAAAATCAAACTCAAAATCAAGCTCAACCGCAAAATCAACCTCAAAATCAAGTGAGGTCTTCCAACATTCAAGACACTCTAGCTCAATTTATGCAAGCTTCTATGGCAAATCAAAAGAGCACGGAGGCTTCTATCAAGAACTTGGAAACTCAAGTGGGGCAACTAGCTAAGCAACTCTCCGAACAAAGTGCTTCGACATTATTTTCCCCAACTACGCAAACAAATCCTAAGGAGCATTGCAAAGCCATAACAATAAGAAGTGGTAGAGTTTGTGATGAGAAAAGGAAAGTGGTAGAAAGAAAAAATAAAGTAGTGGAGAAGGATGAAGAAGTAATAGTGGAGGAAGAGGTAGTTGAAAAAAATGATGATGTTGATATGGAGGATGACTTAGTTGAAAATGAGGTGTTAGTTGAAAATGAAAAAGAAAATGGTGTAGTTGAAAAGGAGAAAGTAGAGGAGAAAAAGAAGAAAATGAAAAAGGGAAAAGAGAAGGAAGTAACTTATCCATTGAGAAGCTTACCATATCCTCACCTTCCTTCTAAAAAGGATGATGCAAAGCACTATGCTCGGTTCATGGATATTTTTAAGCAATTGCAAATAAATATTCCATTTACCGAAGCATTAGAGAAAATGCCCAAATATGCAAAATTCATGAAGGATATCTTGACGAAAAAGAAGAGGTACACGGATCAAGAAACCATAATGGTGGATGCAAGTTGTAGTGCAATAATTCAACGCACTATTCCGAAAAAAGAGAGTGATCCGGGGCGTGTAACTTTGCCCGTTACTATTGGGGATGTATATGTCGGAAAGGGATTAATTGATTTGGGATCAAGTATCTATTTGATTCCATTGTCCATTGTGAAGAGATTGGGGGAGATTGAATTAAAGTCTACAAAAATGACATTGCAATTGGTGGACAAGTCTATTACTCGCCCGCACGGTGTAGCTTTAGACTTGTTGGTAAAAGTGGACAAATTCTTTTTTCCGGTTGATTTTGTTGTTATAGACATGGAGGAAGATGTGGGCGCACCTTTAATTCTTGGAAGACCATTCATGAAGACGGCTAGGATGATGATTGATATAGATGATGGCTTGATGAAGGTGAGAGTTCAAGATGAAGAGATTTGCTTTAATCTTTTTGAAGCAATGAAGCACCCAATTGATAAGAGAGATTGTTTCAAGATTGATGTTATTGAGGAAGCAACACAAGAAGTGAATGATGATGATGATAGTCGAGAAATTGAGGAGTGTTTGGAAGGAATGGAGATTTCCAAGGAAATGCATCCATGGGAGGAAGAAGTAGAAGTTTTGAAAAATGATCCAAAAGGTGAAGAGTCAAAGCTTGAGTTGAAAGATCTACCATCTCATTTGAAGTATGTGTTCCTTGAGGAGGGAGGTAAAAAGCCCGTAATCATTAGTAATACATTGTCGGAGAAGGAGGAGGAAAGCTTGATTCAAGTCTTGAAATCTAACAAAAATGCGATTGGTTGGGTTTTAGCCGATTTGAAAGGCATAAGCCTGGCTTATTGTATGCACAACATTATGATGGAGGAAGAATACAAACCGGTAGCCCAACCTCAAAGGCGTTTGAATCCGGTGATGAAAGAGGTAGTTCGAAAGGAGGTAGTAAAGATGCTAGAAGCGGGAATGATTTATCCGATTTCGGATAGTACTTGGGTGAGCCCGGTGCATGTGGTTCCGAAGAAAGGAGGTTTGACGGTTGTGTCTAATGATAAGGATGAACTTGTGCAAACAAGAAAAGTGACGGGGTGGAGAATGTGCATCGATTACCGTAGGTTTAACAAAGCAACGAGAAAGGATCATTTTCCTCTTCCGTTCATGGACCAAATGCTAGAAAGGCTTGCGGGACAACAATATTATTGTTTCTTGGATGGTTATTCGGGGTACAATCAAATATCGGTGAATCCGGAAGATCATGAGAAAACGGCTTTCACATGTCTTTTTGGAATTTTCGCATATAGGCGTATGCCTTTTGGCTTATGCAATGCGCCGGCAACATTTCAAAGGTGCATGCAAGCTATATTCGCCGATTTGATAGAGAAGACAATCGAAGTTTTTATGGATGACTTTTCCGTTTTTGGAGCTTCATTTGATTTATGTTTGGAAAATTTGGACACCGTCTTGAAGAGGTGTGTGGAAACCAACTTGTTCTTGAATTGGGAGAAATGCAACTTTATGGTGACCGAGGGGATTGTCCTTGGCCACAAGATATCTTCAAGAGGAATTGAGGTCGACAAAGCAAAAATTGATGTTATCGAGACGCTTCCCCCACCTACCAATGTCAAAGGCATTCGGAGCTTTTTGGGTCACGCGGGATTCTATCGAAGATTCATCAAGGACTTCTCCAAAATAGCCAAACCTTTGAGCAACTTGCTCAACAAAGATAAGTCTTTCTTTTTTGATAATGATTGTTTGTTGGCTTTTGAAAAGTTGAAGGAGAATTTGATAAACGCACCCATAATCACTGCGCCAAATTGGAAACTTGATTTCGAACTAATGTGCGATGCTAGTGATTATGCGGTGGGAGCCGTGTTAGGCCAAAGGAAGAACAAAATTTTTCATGTTATACATTATGCGAGCAAAGTTTTGAACGATGCTCAAATCAATTATGCAACAACCGAAAAAGAGTTGCTCGCAATTGTATATGCATTGGAAAAGTTTCGTCCTTACCTAATTGGTTCAAAAGTTGTGGTTTTCACGGATCATTCGGCGATAAAATATCTGCTTACCAAACCGGACTCTATACAAAGGCTAATCCGATGGATTCTCCTTTTACAAGAATTTGATTTAGAGGTCCGTGATAAAAAGGGTTCGGAAAATTTGGTAGCGGATCATTTGTCTCGCTTAGTGAACGTGCAAATTACGGACAAGGAAAAAGAAGTGAAGGAGGAATTCCCGGATGAGAAGTTATTTGCAATCCAAGAGCGACCATGGTTTGCCGACATGGCAAATTACAAGGCCGCGGGATTAATGCCGGAAGATTTGACTTGGAATGAGAAGCGGAAATTCTTAGCCGATACGAAGTATTATGTGTGGGATGAACCTTACATTTTTAGATTGAGTAGCGATGGGTTGCTAAGAAGGTGTGTGAGTGATGATGAGGCCAAAAACATTCTTTGGCATTGTCACAATTCCCCTTGTGGGGGACACTATAATGGAATGCGGACGGCCACCAAAGTCCTACAATCGGGATTTTATTGGCCTTCGCTATTCAAAGATGCGTACGCTCACGCTAAGTCTTGTGACAAATGCCAAAGAAGTGGCGGGATAGGAAAAAGAGATGAAATGTCGTTGAACAATATGTTGGAAGTGGAGGTATTTGATTGTTGGGGGATTGACTTTGTCGGTCCTTTTCCATCTTCGTTTTCGAATGAATATATTCTTGTAGTTGTGGATTACGTATCAAAGTGGGTAGAGGCCATTGCTTCGCCTAAGGCAGACGCCAAAACTGTTATCAAATTTTTGAAAAGAAGCATTTTTTCTCGATTTGGTGTGCCTAGGGTGCTCATTAGTGATGGTGGGTCGCACTTTTGTAATGCATTGTTACAAAAACTTTTGAAACAATTTGGTGTAAAGCATAAAGTGACGACCCCCTATCACCCTCAAGCGAATGGCCAAGCCGAGGTGTCCAATAGAGAAATCAAAAAGATTTTGGAAAAAACTGTTTCGGGTTCTAGAAAAGATTGGTCATAAAAATTAGATGAAGCTTTATGGGCGTATCGAACCGCCTATAAAGCTCTTATCGGACTAACCCCGTTTCAGGTTGTGTATGGCAAAACTTGTCACCTCCCAGTAGAGATGGAGCACAAAGCATTATGGGACCTCCGATTCTTGAATTTCGACCCATCCTTGGCGGGTGAAAAGCGAAAAATACAACTCGTTCAATTAGAAGAAATGCGAGAGGGAGCATACCATTCAAACCGGAGGTACAAAGCAAAAGTTAAGGTTTCTCATGATAAGAAGATAAAGATCAAGGAATTTAGGCCGGGGCAAAAGGTTCTCTTGTTCAATTCCCGAATGAGGCTTTTTCCGGGAAAACTCAAAACAAAGTGGTCCGGTCCGTTTTTAGTCAAAGAAGTAAAAGAGTATGGTGCAATTGTCTTGCAAGATCTTGAAAGAACAAAAGAATGGACGGTGAATGGGCAGCGGTTGAAACGGTACGTTGGCGGAGAGGTGAGCCGCAACATAGCCGAATCCTTCTTCGATGATCAATGATCATCATGAACTGTCGAGCTCTACCGACGTTAAACAAAGCGCTTGTTGGGAGGTGTAACACCCCTTCTAATTACCCGCGATTTTATAAATAATAATCAGAGTATATAACACATTTCAAGAGGCATCACAATTTTTAAATATAATTCAAAACAGTTGTCATGCTTTCACTGAAGAAAATTCATTAAATGAAACATACTTAAGGTTATGTTTAACAGCGGAAATGAAACATAACGGATCCCGAATACAACATCCATAATTATTCCAGGACATAACATCAAAACATGATTCAAAACCAATAAAAATATCCATTAAAGGATTCAAACAACCGTTTCCCCAGTGTTACATCTACCAGAGCACGACACTGACACGCGGACTAATTAAGCGACTCGACTCAGAGCTATCCTCACCAACTCAAGCTAATCACTTCGAATCTGAAATTGTTAAAGTAAGGGTGAGATTTCAATTCAATATAACATGCATTATACGTTTTTAAAATGCAACAGAATAATCGGATACGTTAGTCCATTAACCAAACACAAATCATAATCAATTCACAAGGCAGTTCACACAATGAACATGTATATAACAAACAATGGAAATTGCAACACTGGAATCCATCCTAGCATGTTACAATCCCCTATGCAATGCAGACTCTATGCATGTGGTACCAAAACATGAACCGAGTTCACCCACCGCTCCGTTTACATGTGGAAAGACAGTGTATATCCATGATTCGCCCAGAACACTGAGTCAAAAATCCAATCCCTGATTCGCCCATAACCATCGGGTCAAGAATCTAGCCTCACTACCTCTGCACCTGGTAAGTCTATTGGCTCTGCCAGTTCACTTTCGCACAATGGGAATGAACCAATTTAACAAATGCTCATGCATGCATCATAAAAGCATGCACATCAATTCAACGGAATATGATAACAACATGATTCCACATAAATACCAATACCAATCTATCACATGATAACAACATAATCATAAATTAAATTATCACAAAGCATAAACATGCCAAACGCTTACTCTTCAATCAAGTCTATCACCGATATAATAACAATAACACATGATACCAATACAATCATGAATAAACCACAAGGAAAGAAACATCACATGAGCGTCAATCTCCATTCAAATTGTCAAACAATCTAAACCAATTCATAGATTACGATCCCAACATAATTCACTTATTGCCAATCACCAACGTATCACATTCAATCACAATGAATATCAAGATACAACATAGCAAGCATTAATAACTCATCCGGTAACTCAGACCATTCGTAATAGTTTTCCATTATCCTTAACTAATCACTCTTTTCAAAAATCGGGAGCTCAACTATTTTTAAAATAATTTTAGCAAAAGAATATTTTTCTCTTTTCAAAAGGTAGTATTTTAAATTTAAGAAATAACGCCGAAAACGGCACTCGAATCGGAGTTACGGTTTAGAAAATATGAATTTTTAAAGTTTTAGAAATTTTAGAAAATACTCGCTCCCGGTTTTGTATAGGAACCGGTTCCTACTTATACAGAACCGGTTCACGAGTGTAAAATCCATTTGGCCAATTTAACAGGAACTCGGTTCCTCCCACATGAACCGGTTCCCGTCCTATAACATCATTTTCGCAACTTTTGACACATTTTGCACCCATTATCATTTCCAAACTTTCAAGTACAATTGGGACATTAGGAACACTATTTCATGATTATTTCACACCATTATAACATCACACAACATGGTTTATTCATTCCTATCAATTATTTGACATACAAATGATCCTAATTCCAAACACCGACACAAAATAGGGTTTATTTCCATAACTTATAATCATCAACATTCAAACTTCCTAACATACCCAATTATCCTTTGATTCCCAAAACCCATAAAGCATATTAACCGAACGAAATCACCCCTTACCTCGCGATGATCTTCGATTTCTCTCGGCGTCGGCTTTTCCTCTCTTTTCCTCTTCTCTCCAATTCCACGTATAATAGCTTTTTTTCCCAAAAAAACCTATTTTTCCTTTCTTTTCCTTTTTATATTCCTTTTAATGTTCCTTTATTTATTTCAAATAAAATGAAATAATAATAATTAGTAAAGTAGAGTAATTTACTCCTCATACTCACTAATTACTCTGCACACCTCCAATCCTTTCTTTCTTAAATGATCCAATTAATCCAAATAAAATTAATACTTAAGACTTTAATTAAATAAATAATTAAATTCTCACTTATTTAATATTTGAATTAAATCGGGCGTCACAACTCTCCCCACTAAAGAGTTTTCGTCCTCGAAAACATACCTTAAACGAACAGTTCGAGTACGAGTCCTTCATCGACTCTCCGCTCCCAAGTTACATTTCCTTGATTGGTCCTCCCAAGCTACTCTCACTGCTATCTCTTTACCTCGCATTGCTTCACTTTCCGATCCTCAATTCTCGAGCGCTTCAATCAAATTATCCGTGCACGAACATCATCTACTTGAATCTCATGAGACGGATCCGCAATGTACCTCCTCAACG
This sequence comes from Vicia sativa, assembly GCA_021764765.1. NCBI lineage: Eukaryota > Viridiplantae > Streptophyta > Magnoliopsida > Fabales > Fabaceae > Vicia > Vicia sativa. The sequence continues at coordinate 199,382,514 of CM038795.1, read as the reverse complement.
GAGATACACGGAAAACATCATGCAAATTCGCAAGTGCGGTAAAGCAATCGATAAGCAACTTTCCCAACTCTTGGTAATCGAAGCGGACCAATAAAGCGCGAGTCAACTTCTTTGACTTCAAGGCTCGACCAATACCAGTCATTGGAGTAACTCTCATGAACACATGGTCTCCTTCATTAAACTCAAGATCTTTCCTCCTTTTATCATGATAACTTTTCTGACGACTCTGAGAAGTTCTCATCTTCTCGAATCATCTTGATCTTTTAAAGTTTGTTGAACAATCTCGGTCCAATCACAACACTTTCTCCAGTTACCAACACAACGGTGTCCGACATCTCCTACCATACAATGCCTCAAACGGAGCCATACCGATGCTCGAATGAAAACTATTGTTGTAGGTAAACTCTATCAACGGTAAATAGCTATCCCAAGCTCCACCTTTCTCTAACACAAAGGCCCTCAACAAATCTTCTAACGACTGAATCGTCCTCTCCGTCTGACCATCTGTCTGCGGATGATACGCGGAACTCAATCGTAACTTAGTACCCAGAGCTTCCTGCAATCCTGTCCAGAACTTAGACGTAACCCTCGGATCTCGATCCGACACAATGCTAGACGGAATACCCTGCAAACTTACAATCTTCTCAACATACAATTCTGCCAACCTCTCCATCGGATAATCCATTCTTATCGGAATAAAGTGAGCCGACTTTGTCAATCGGTCGACAATAACCAAAATAGAATCACAATTCTTCGCTGTCCGCGGCAAACCAGACACAAATCCATAGAAATGCCATCCCATTTCCATTCCGGAACAGACAACGGTTCCATCAATTCTGACAGCTTCTGATGTTCAATCTTCGATTTCTGACAAACCAAACATGCATACACAAACTCGGAAATTTCCTTTTTCATTCCAGACCACCAAAATAATTTCTTCAAATCATGATACATCTTAGTAACACCAAAATGAATACTCAATCCACTACGGTGTCCTTCTTCCAAGATACTCTTCCTAATCTCAGCAACATCCGGAACACACATTCTATCACCAAATCTCATAACGCCATTCTCATCAATTCGGAACTCACCTCCTTGACCTTGGTTAATCAATGTCAGTTTATCCACCAACCCAAACATTAGATTTCTGTCCATTTCGAATCTCTTCCAAAATACCACTAGTCAGCTTCAACATGCCCAATTTCACACTATTCGAAGTAGTTTCGCATACTAAACTTAAGTCTCTGAATTGTCCCACTAAATCCAATTCACGAACCAAACTGTCTTGAAGCATAAGCCACAACCTGCCTATCTTGCGTCAAAACACCACCTAATTCCATCAGTGACGCATCACAATACACCACGGAAGATTCTGTCGGATTCGGCAAAATTAGAATCGGAGCACTAGTCAACCTTCCCTTCAACTCTTGGAATCCTTTCTCGCAATCAGAATCCCAAAACAATACACTTGGTTTTACAAGTCTATTTCTCTGAGCATCCTCCAATAGCTTCTTCAATTTCTTATCTCTAAAGTTGACGTCTTGTACGGTGTCATAGAAATAAGTTTTGTACCCAGAACGACATTAACAACAACTCCGACTCTCCTCAACCATCACTACACGATAAACAAATTACTTACAAGTGCTGGAACCATTTATAAAACAAAGTTCATCACATTATCTTTCCAACACTTCAAACGAAACTCAATTCAGACATCCAAAACTCAAGTTATGGATTTTACAAGTTTTCAAAAAATGCTGTCAGCTTCAGGAAATCAATTCCCTGTGATAGGTAATCGATTTCTCACCTTGTGAGAGTGAAAAAAAAATCCCAAAACATCATAGAATGCAAAATTTGAGATGCTAACTTCAGCGTACCGCACACATCATTCACCATGATTAATTGCGTCAAGTTACAATTCAATAACCAATTCACATCATTGCATACTTTATATCAACCATTGACAACGACACAATTAATCTTTTCAAGAACACAAAGGGGTAACTCACACTGACAACTTCACGATCAACCGGAAGTGTTGCAACATTCCAACCACACCAGCTTCATCTTCTAAGAGTCATCCCTCTTAATTACCAAATATCTTCTAGGCCAAGAATATGCATCGACTCATCAAAATGATTCATAATCACTTGGTTTCACTTCAAACATTCAACCCAAGAATAGCCTCAAGCTAATCCAACATCTTGCTCAAACGATGAGTCGCTATTATTCCCAGGGAACATTAGAACTCACACCTAACTGGGACACCATTATCCATACCCCCGTCCTAAATACAGTCTTCTGAATATCCTCCGCCTTAACACGAATCTGATGATATCCAGACCTCAGACCAATTTTACTAAATACACAAGCTCCAGCCAACTGATCCATCAAATCATCAATCCTCGGCAATGGATATCGATTCTTGATTGTTACTTTACTCAATTGCCTGTAGTCAACACACAATCTCATTGTTCCTTCCTTCTTTTTAACCAACAATACCAGCGCACCCCACGGTGAAACACTAGGCCGAAAAACTTCTTCTCAAGTAACTCTTCCAACTGTTTCTTCAACTCAGACAATTCAGGTGCTGACATGCGATAAGGCGCCATCGACACCGGACTAGTTCCAGAAATCAAATCCATAGCAAACTCCACTTCTCTCTCAGGTGGTAGCTCACTAACATCTTCTGGAAACACTTCTGGAAATCCATCCACCATTGGCAATCCAACTTACTCGGAACAATCTCAAAACAATTCTTCATTACCGATAATTCATCACTCTTAGATTTTCCTTTCACTTCCGTCGAAGAATACGACACAAACACCACAGCACCATCATTAATATCTACCAACTCTAACCATCCATCTCAATTCATTATACTTATTAGAGTCTTCGTCCACTCATATGGTTCACAAGCTTCTATCACACTTCATTCGTATTCATCACTTTATGCCCCACTTAGATAGTAAGACAATTGTATACCATCCAATACAATTCCGTCTACTATCAACAAGAGATTAAGGGTGATCAAGTCCTCAATTTGTCAATAGACATCCGATAATCATACTGAAGTATAAACCATCATTACCAACACTTTCTGTTCTCGAATCGTACTCACCTTTTGCGCTTCAACTATGACTCATGGTCCAAACGATTCCAACACTCTAACCACACTTGTCTTTTCAAGCGTAACTCGTACCAATGACTTACAATCGGACATATCTGGGAAGCATCTCTTCTCCCCAGTTTCACACTACTCCGCAATAATCGATCGGAAGGCAACAAGTTGTTGCACACACTTGTCGCGTACAAAGGAATAATGACATTAAGACCCGGTCACAACGACCGACTATGCTCGATACCACTATTGTAACACCCTTCTAATTACCCGCGATTTTATAAATAATAATCGAGTATATAACACATTTCAAGAGGCATCACAATTTTAAATATAATTCAAAGCAGTTGTCATGCTTTCAGAAGAAAATTCATTAAATGAAACATACTTAAGGTTATGTTTAACAGTGAAATGAAACATAACGGATCCGAATACAACATCCATAATTATTCCAGACATAACATCAAAACATGATTCAAAACCAATAAAAATATCCATTAAAGGATTCAAACAACCGTTTCCCCAGTGTTACATCTACCAGAGCACGACACTGACACGCGGACTAATTAACTGACTCGACTCTAGAGCTATCCTCACCAACTCCAAGCAGCTAATCACTTGGATCGAAATTGTTAAAGTAAGGGTGAGATTTCAATTCAATATAACATGCATTATCGTTTTAAAATGCAGCAGAATAATCGGATCGTTAGTCCATTAACCAAACACAAATCATAATCAATTCACAAGGCAGTTCACACAATGAACATGTATATAACAAACAATGGAAATTGCAACACTGGAATCCATCCTAGCATGTTACAATCCCCTATGCAATGCAGACTCTATGCATGTGGTACCAAAACATGAACCGAGTTCACCCACCGCTCCGTTTACATGTGGAAAGACAGTGTATATCCATGATTCGCCCAGAACACTGAGTCAAGAATCCAATCCCTGATTCGCCCATAACCACCGGGTCAAGAATCTAGCCTCACTACCTCTGCACCAGGTAAGTCTATTGGCTCTGCCAGTTCACTTCCGCACAATGGGAATGAACCAATTTAACAAATGCTCATGCATGCATCATAAAAGCATGCACATCAATTCAACGGAATATGATAACAACATGATTCCACATAAATACCAATACCAATCTATCACATGATAACAACATAATCATAAATTAAATTATCACAAAGCATAAACATGCCAAACGCTTACTCTTCAATCGGAAGTCTATCACCATATAATAACAATAACACATGATACCAATACAATCATGAATAAACCACAAGGAAAGAAACATCACATGAGCGTCAATCTCCATTCAAATTGTCAAACAATCTAAACCAATTCATAGATTACGATCCCAACATAATTCACTTATTGCCAATCACCAACGTATCACATTCAATCACAATGAATATCAAGATACAACATAGCAAGCATTAATAACTCATCCGTAACTCGGACCATTCGTAATAGTTTTCCATTATCCTTAACTAATCACTCTTTTCAAAATCGGAGCTCAACTATTTTTAAAATAATTTTAGCAAAGAATATTTTCTCTTTTCAAAAGGTAGTATTTTAAATTTAAGAAATAACGAAAGCACTTTCGAATCGGATTACGGTTTAGAAAATATGAATTTTAAAGTTTTAGAAATTTTAGAAAAATACTCGCTCCTGGTTTTGTATGGGAACCGGTTCCTACTTATCAGAAACCGGTTCTGAGTGTAAAATCGAGTTTGGCCAATTTAACACTGGAACTCGGTTCCTCCCACAATGAACCGGTTCCCACGTCCTATAACATCATTTTCTGCAACTTTTGACAGCATTTTGCACCCATTATCATTTCCAAACTTTCAAGTACGAATTGGGACATTATGAACACTATTTCATGATCATTTCACACCATTATAACATCACACAACATGGTTTATGCATTCCTATCAATTATTTGACATACAAATGATCCTAATTTCAAACACCGACACAAAATAAGGTTTATTTCCATAACTTATAATCATCAACATTCAAACTTCCTAACATACCCAATTATCCCTTTGATTCCCAAAACCCATAAAGCATATTAACCGAACGAAATCACCCCTTACCTCGCGATGATCTTCGATTTCTCTCGGCGTCGGCTTTTCCTCTCTTTTCCTCTTCTCTCCAATTCCACGTATAATAGCTTTTTTTTTCCAAAAAACCTATTTTTCCTTTCTTTTCCTTTTTATATTCCTTTTAATGTTCCTTTATTTATTCCAAATAAAATGAAATAATAATAATTAGTAAAGTAGAGTAATTTACTCCTCATACTCACTAATTACTCTGCACACCTCCAATCCTTTCTTTCTTAAATGATCCAATTAATCCAAATAAAATTAATACTTAAGACTTTAATTAAATAAATAATTAAATTCTCACTTATTTAATATTTGAATTAAATCGGGGTGTCACAGGAGGCACCCCAACATTGTAAGTATTCTTCCTTGAACTCATTTGCACATGCCCGAACTGTCAAATTGCTGTTTTCTTAAAAATTTCAAAATTCTGCAGACCGCGCTCAGCGCGCACTTTGACCCATCTGGCAGAAACTTTCGCGCTGAGCGCGGTAGGTGTCGCGCTTAGCGCGGTCTGGGATTTTTTAAAATTTTTTTTTTTCAAAAAACAGACTTTTGGAGGCCCAATTCGTGGCCTGGTTAGTTTAAAAGGGGTTAGGGTTTATTTTAAACCCTTTTTCCCTATTTTCCTTATCCTTCTTCACTCTTCCCTAATTCCAAAAATTTCCAACCAAAAATCTTCAAATTCGTTCGAATTTCTTTGTCAAAACAAACTTCCAAGGCATCGAAGTAAGTATTTTATCCTTTTCCTCTCTAAATTTCGTGTAAATTTCATGTTTAGGTTAGATTGTGAAAACCTAGGTTTAGGAATTTTCGAATTTTCTCTTAGGATTAGGTTGTTTAGATGATTGAGAACCCTTAGAATGTTATTTTCGCTGCCATTGGATGTGTTTTTGTGGAGAAAAATTTTGTTTTGCAGAAGAATTTTTTCTGAAAATCGCAGAGCGCGCTCAGCGTGGTCTGTAGAATTTCAGAAAATTCTTCTGCTGTGTTTTTGTGTTTTCCGATTAGTCGTAATGCTTTGGTTGGTTGATTTGCTCTGCTGTTTGCATGATTATTTGCTAATGGACACCTCGGTGTCACTTTTCTGTTGATTTTTGTGTTGAATTTTCAGATGGCACCAAAAAGGCAACGCGTTTCCTCTGCTGGGGCTGGGTCCTCTAGGGCAGCTGCTTTCGACCCTGTTCGCTTCTTGGGACATGCTCAGGAGGCTTGATACAAAGAGCTTGAGGAACGCAACATCTGGACTGAGCGCACCATCCGCCTCCGCGAGCATGGTCACTATTCAGAGATCGATGCTATTCTATCTAACTACAGGTTGGATGTTCTTTGTGAGCCTCAGACAAAGGTCAATGTTGAGCTTGTGCGGGAATTCTACGCAAATGCTATTCCGGCTGAGGGGAGTGAATTTAGGTTTGCTTCTGTTGTTCGAGGCAAATCAGTATCTTTCTCTCGCACCGCAATCAACAGTTTTCTGGGCATCAACTGGACAGCCCCAGAGGACCAACTGGATGTTTACCATGAGCACCTGGCTCGTGGTAACTGGGACTTCAACATGCTGAGGAGTAAACTCTGTTTGTCTGGGCATTCCTATGAGTTAAACCGTGCTGGACAACCCTTGAAATTCAACAGGTCCAGTATGAAGACAAGTGCTAGAGTTATGATGTGTGTGGCTCTATACAATCTGAAACCTCGGAGCCACACATCTTCGATACCCATGGAGACGACCGGTTTGATTGCTTATATGCTCGATGAGGAGCAAATTGATTTTGGTCGTCTGATTGCAAATGAGATGAAAAGGGTTGCACTGAGTTATACCTCCAGGGGGAGCGTATAAAGTGTGCCCTCACCTATCCTGGGCTGATTATGGGTTTGTTGAAAAAGGCGAGGGTTGCCTTTCCTGCTGTGGGGCACCTCACCATTGATGGAGTTATCGATGATCACTATTGTGATCGATTTTGTAGGGCCCTTGGTGATAATACTGCTGCCCAGGCTGTACCTGTTGCAGCGGCACTTCCTCAGGCTAGTCCATCAGAAGAATGGAACAGGCAGATGCATCTCGCTCATCAGAGAGCATTCATGTTTATGCACGAGATCATGGAGCACCTTGCTCTACAGATTAGAGAGCCCGGAGTGAACCATTTCACTCGCACGGGAGAGCAGCTCAGTGCATATGCTGGTTGGCCCGGGGTCGGGCCAAATGTTGAGGAGGAGGTGGGAGATGAGGATGATGGAGAAGATAGTTCTGGTTCCGGTTCTGATTTTGGATCTATTGGAGATTCGATTCTCGAGGACACTGATTGATGATCTCTTTTATTTTCCTGTTTTTATTTTACTTTCAGCATTTTCTAGTTTTTAGTTTTTATTTTTGCATTTTACTTTAAAACTTCTGGATTTTGTTGGTTGCCATCCATTTTTGGGGATAGGCTTGTAATTCCAATTGATATTTTGTAGGCATGAAGCCTAAGTACTTTTTAAGTTTTAAACACCATTTTGGGGTGTCTTTTTATTTTATTTTGTTTTAGTTTGTTTTATTTTATTTTATTTTATTTTTATTTTTAGATTATAGTTTATTTAGTTTGAATTTACTTCTTTTGGGTTGTCCGATTTTTCAAACGGTTCTTCAAAGCTAGCAAGTGTGTTTCACCAAGGTGATGGTGATGATAAAATTCTCGATTCAATCCACAAAGAAGGTACACATTTAATCGTTTTGTAGAATAATAACATGTCTATGAAATTTTTCTTTATGCAAAACATCTTGGCATGTACAAAGAAAAAAATTTGTGTTCACATTCGAATCATTAGGACATAAACTACATATGTGAGAAGCTTCCACTTTTTACCAAATATAGAGTGTCTAATAGTTGTGTTAACTCGTTTGATTAATGTTTAATCTTTACTTGTTTGTGATAACTTGGAAACTTAGAAATGATCAAGGCAATTTTTTGTGCATTATGAGAAAAACCACCAATTCTAAAAGGGCTTCAATTACCCGTGAGTGAATGAATCCTAGTGAACCCTTTTGAGCCTAAAAGTATTTGTAGGATGAATGTATCAAATCGACTAATTGTTAAGTAGGCCACTTAATAGTTGTTGGTTATCTTTGAAAAATTCAATGATAATTCATTCTATAATTTTTTTTCTTGTTTGTGAATACCAACCCTTTTTGTTAATTAACCCTTGAAGAGCATGTCTTGAATAAAAAGGATTGATATAAATGAAGTTGGGGAGGTGGATCAAAAAGAACCTAGAATTGATGACACAATGATCCTAAAGAAAGAAAAAGAATAGAGAAAAGAAAAATACAAAAGAAGAAAAATTTGTATATGAAAAGAAAACAAAAGAAAAGAAAAAAGAGGATCATTGTGTGAAAAAGAAAAGAGTTGTGAATAATAAGAGGGGAATGGGAATTAGTTGTGAAATGCTCTTCATATCCTTGTACCCAATTCGTTTCAATGGCTTTGTACTTAAATATCCCTTGTTTCTAACCTAAGCCAAGTTACAACCTTGAAAGTCCTTAGTGATCTTCGTTTCCATTTTATCATTTAACTTGTTTCGATGAACGCATGAATTATTCTGGATGTGCATAATTATTAGTAAGAGTGTTTAGTCCTTTGTGAATATACATTTTGTTCTTCATGAATTTTGAAGAAATTATTAGGTGATTCAAGTGTGAACATATCTCTTATTTTGTTACATGTTTTGATATATTGTGTTTAGAACTTAATTCATAGCCATGTTGTGTTTTGAAGAAGCGGTCGATGTGTGCTTTTGCCTGGTATGTCAGGTTTGAACCATTATTCTTGTGTGAGTTCGCATGCTTACATTTTGTTCTTCTAGCTTTGTGAGATTATTGACTTTTGTTTGGGGACAAACAAAGAAGTAAGTTGGGGAGAGTTGTTAAGGACCAAATTGTAGTTATTTTGTACATGATTTTGTGGTCCTTAACAATACCTTTTCATATAATTAGTATTATTTATTCTAGTATTTTGTTTTAATTAGGTTTTTATTTAGTTTTGTTTAATATATATTATTTAACTTATTTAACTTTCAATTGTAGGATTTTATTGACTAATTCTCCCAAGTTTGGATTCAAGAATTTTGAAGAGCTTTAGGGATGATTATTTTTGAAGATATTTTTGGATGAAGGAAACATGCTACAGGTCGCGCTCAGCGCGGTGCCAGCATGAGCGCGCTCAGCGCGACTTACCCGCGCTCAGCGCGGTCTGCGAAATTCAGAAAAAGGACAGCCCTATGCTTTCACCTTTTGAGCCACCAACCCATCACTTCAGCTGACTTTTTGGCTTGTAAAGGAAGGAAGAAACACTTCATCATCATTATCTTTCATCTTTGTAAAAATCTAGGGCAAGAAGTGTAGTAAGAACACCATAGCTTTTCCTTCTTGAATCTTTGATTTTCATCATTTTCTACCAACAATCTTGAGAGCAAGCAACCATGGAAATGAGTGGCTAAGCTCTTTTTGTGTCAAGATTAGAGGTAGTTGATCTTTATAGTATGTATTTATTTTAATCCATTTGTGTATGAACATGGTTGATGATTAATATAGTTGAATATCTTTGTTCTTCATCTTTATGCTTTGAGTTTTGCTTGGAAAAGAATACTTCAAAGTAGACCTAGGATATTCATCCTCTAATGAACAAATGCTAGGGATAGATTTGTGTGTTAGTGTTTACAAAATATTGAACTTAATGATTATCATGTTAATAGTTGTAGTGAGGAATCATGCAAGGATTAACATGGTAACATTCACAATCTTGGTGGGAAATCTACAAGATTGAGAGGATATGTATTTGTAGAAATCATCTACTATGTTCATCACTTGATTAATTGAATATGTATGAAACTAGATCAATGAAACTAATCTTGACATGTCTCCTTAATTTGAAAACAATCTCAAACTCTCTTTAATCCAAACCATAACTCTCTTTGAAAGAATTAATTTAGTTATTGTTTGGAAACTCATGGTTCTAGTAGAGTAGATAACAAACCCCTTGGTTACAATATCTTAAAATACACTTTTCTATTGAAAGACTATAACATACACCAATCCCTGTGGAATCGATAATTAAAAATACTTGTTTGCGGAAATATCCTACAACAAACTCCCAGGTAACATTAACACCTGCTGGTCCTCCCCAAGCTACTTTCACCAAAGCTATCTCTTTACCGCGCAACTGCTTTAACTTCCGATCCTCAATCCTCATAGGCAATGTTTCAATAGTCAGATTATCTCGCATCTGTATATCATCTACCAAAATCTCATGAGACGGATCAACAATGTACTTCCTCAACTAAGATACATGGAATACATCATACAAATTCGCAAGAGGCGGCGGTAAAGCAATCTTATAAGCAACCTTTCCAACCTTCTTCCTAAGTTAGCTTGTAATGGATATTTGTGATAAAATTCCATTAGCTTAGTATGTTAGGTTTATTATAAATAGTATACTAGTCTCTCATCATTGCATACTGCAAATCCTATTTTTAGGGTGAAAAGAGGGTTATTTGTTATTCTTGTATACTTGTAATTTTGATTTATGATAAAGGAAAGAATCGCAGTTAATAACCAATCCTTGTGTTCATCATGTTCCTCATATATTCTACCCTTGTTTGTTTCTTAACATTAAGCACCAAGTTTATATTTTGTTCCAAGGCATCAGATTCACAGCATTGATAATATTGTTATTGTTGTTGATCGATGGCCAATGTCTCTGCCTCTGCATCTTCTGAATCCAGTAGCGACGAAGATACGAGTACAAATGAAACCAATACAAACGACACTCAATCTGTAGGTGGAGAATCGAAAAAACATAGAGATTCCACAATGATGACTAATTTTTTTAAAAAAAAAATCCACAAATCAGGTGCCAAACTTTCGGTCGAGTTTAGTGTCTTTTATACGATTCTTGATGGTCCTTATTCTCCCCTTTTAAGAACTATGTTGTGTTCCTTAGACGTAGCAAAGTCAACATATTAACAAATGATTGGAAAGATATAAGAAATGAGGTGAAACAGACTATATGGAACGACATTCAGGTATTAATTTTTTTTCATCGATTTGATATAACTTTATATAAACACTAATACATACTTATTTATGTAAATGTGTAGTTGACGTTTGAGTTTAGTGATAATTCGAAGTTCAAAAAAGAGTGGATCACTTATGCTGGTACGACTTGGAGGAGTTTTAAGTCACGACTCACGAGTAACTACATCACAAATTATTAGCCTAATATTTAGTGCATGTGGCTGAAATATCCTTTTCTAAGCCAAGATTTGGAGAAAGTTTGTGAAGTCTCGTAGTACATATAGTTTCAAGGTTAGTACTAGTTGAATATTCGGATAATTTTATAGATACAACCATTACCGTTAATATTTCTTCTATGTTTTAAACATGTTAGAAGTAAAGCGGGAAAGACGAACATGGCTAAAAACAAATACCCCTGTATATTGTCTCGTGTGGGATTACAGAAAAGTTGAGAAAAAATTAATTGATAAAAAAAGACAACAATTAAGAGATGCGAACATGAGTGGTGATTGCTTAAAAAAACATTATCCTCTTTTGTGCATTTCATCAAAACTATCTCAGAGAGTTAGATTTGAGTGAAAGCGTTGTAGGTTGATAGAAGTCTTCTCAAATTGTAAGAAAGAATACGTTCTATAAAAGACCAAAGGATTCTTATGTTGGGTAGGCAAGATTTGTCCGTGTTAATATTAGATGAACTAATTAGCTCACTTAAAATCAATGAAAAAGAACTCGTGGAGGTCCCTTAAAAAAGGGGAAAAGGGCACATGGATGAACTAAGAAAATCTAGGAAAATCTCTAAAAGGGAGTCTTTTTTTCATAGTTTTACCTATTGGCAGCATATGCCAAACTAACAAATCACATCTGTTAGAATTGTTAATAACTATAATTGAATACTAAAAATATAAAAACTTTGTTCACGAAAGTTGACCAATATCTTACACAAGTTTCATTGATAAATGCTGTACAATCTGCATTATGTGTTCCAAAAGTCATTTAATTTGTTATTCATTTTATATGGCTAAAAATGCCATGCCTATCTACAGGTGTGCATTTTACACAACAAAAATATAAACATTAGGATAAAAGTGTCAAATGATTAGTCATTGTACCAGGTGAATATTTGAAATATTTATAGCAACACAATTTGAAGACTTGTCCAATCCTCCCATCCTTGCATTTTCTCAAATGATAGATAACCTTAACAAACCAAAAGAGTGGAATAAAACTGCAAATAAAACATTTATCACTGCTCAATTGGCATCAAAAAGGATGTGTATCGTTGCTTCTATACAACAAACTGAGTTTGGGGATCCAACAACAGCTACCCAAACATACACTCCAACCTATATCCTATATCAACTCCCAAAAATTGGGGGACGGGGGGTCTCAATATCAATTCAGAATTATAAGATATAAAAGAATTATAATGAATGAAAATAGAAAAATGATGATGAGTTCTTTATAATATTTGCCTTTCAAGGGCTCAAATTTTAGCCATTTTCTGAAGTCATCTAGCCTCATTGTCATTGCTCAATTTTTACTGACCCCTCCTTCATTAGTTTTAGACTAAGACTGTTAAACCTCTCTCGCGAATACTGCCTTGATGCTTTTCTCCAATCTGTTCCAGCCTTCATCATTGCAGCAAATTCCTCATAACTTATTTTTCCATCCTACAATTTTACCAAGAAATATATCAGAGTGGTTCCCATTTCCCAATATAGACAAATGAAACATCAATAGAAAGGATCTATATGTAGGTGGTGTTTCAAAGATGCAGAATGTTATCAAGTGGGAAATAAGGCATAAACAAGCCATTCATTGAAAATTCTGACCAAAGGTGAAATATACTAACCTTGTCTGTGTCCACATCATGCATAATTGCATTAATGACTTCTTCACTGCTTTTGTCAATCTCGTCAGCTAAAGCATTACGTAACTCCTCAAGTTCAATATACCCAGATTCATTTTTGTCGAAAAATTGGAATGCTCTGTGTAGGTGATCATCATGAGAGATCTTTCTCAGATGAATAGAAATGGCTACAAACTCCCCATAATCTAGGTACCCATCTTTGTCTACATCACCCTGTAAAAGCAGCTCCCAAAGATTAGAAGTTGAAGAGATGCCTCTTAAAAGATATGTAGTACCTTCATATAGTACTTTTTATTGTAGAGGAAAAAGAACAGTGAGAATTAAGATTGTTTGTTTGTGACAAATAATTAGTTCAAACATGACTACTATGAAACATGTCTATGCCAATATATTTGAACCAATACACTCCTAAAGATAGCTTATGAAAGTAATTTTTGACATGTTCATAACTTGTATTCAGCTTATTTTCATAAGCTCTAGAGAATAGCTTATAGCTAATATAAAAACAGTTTGACTTTATGTTATCTTTTGCTTTAGACTTTACACATAAGCACTTATATGATAAGTGCTTATTCCATGAACACTTAATTAAACTATTAGTCTAAACAAGAAAATCAACCAAGTTGACAATTTGTTTTTGATAAACTACTTATTTCTATACACATCCATCATGGTACCAAAAAAACAATCCGGGATAAAGGGAATACACTTACAGCTTCCATGAGTATCTGAACATCTGCATCAGAAATTTGGTGGCCTAGCTTAGTCAACCCTACTCGAAGTTCGTCAATGTTAATTTTCCCATTATTTTCTGTGTCCATCACATGGAATCCCTCTTTAATTCCAGCAACTTCTTCTACAGACAAATGATCTGCAATCACCTGCTCGCAGGAAAGTCCAATATAACAAAATAAGTAAAAAAAATACCAAAATAGAAGGGTCATGAATGGAAAACTATTTTAGAGATCATTTCCCATGATATATTCAAGTATTAATGAAACATTACCCTCAATGCTGTTTTCTTAAGTTTGTTCATTACGGAAAATTGCATCAGCCTTGCTCTAACGGTTTCTCCTAATGAAATATCAGGAGCTGTATTTGCATTCTGCAACCATGGATGATCTGCATTCAGTTAACAGGCAATGTTAACATTCCCACTTTTCAATTTTTCAGCTTTTTGGTAGACAAAAAATGTTCATCAGCTAGGCAGAAACTATTCCATACAATTCTAATTTATGTTACCTACCTAAGCATTCAATTATATAAACTGCATATTACCTAACACTTCCTGTGCAGTAAGTCGGCGCTTAGGATCAGGATCAAGCATCTTCTTAACAAGGTCTTTTGCATTATCCGAAACCTTTGGCCATGGATCCCTTTTAAAGTCAAGAACCGACCGTATAATTGCTTGAGCAACTCCCTGTTCAGTTTCTGCATTTTAAGAAATAGAAGATTTACAAAATCAAATTTATAACGCAAAAGAAGTATTTAAGTATTCTGACTCACAAAAGCCAAATGCGCATTCAAAAGACAAAAACAAACCTGCCCAAAAAGGAGGAACACCACAAAGCAAGATGTAAAGAATGACTCCAGCACTCCAGATATCAATTTCAGGTCCATAATTTCTTTTTAATACTTCAGGAGCCATGTAATATGGACTTCCAACTATCTCATTAAATCTATCACCTGCAGAGAATGAGGAACTTCAGTTAATTGTACATGGATATATAGCAGGACCAAAATCTGATTCTGATTCTGTGTAAAAAGCATTACCTGGTTTAAAGAAAATCGATAAACCAAAGTCAATAGCCTTCAAAGGCGATGTTTCCTTCTTGTCCGCAAATAAAAAGTTCTCGGGCTTAAGATCCCGATGCATCACACCATGTTTATGGCACATCTAAAACACAACATAATACATAAGAATCAACAACACTATATCGCACACTTATCATAACAAAAGGAGAGAGGATGATGACCTGAACAACTTGGACGGCGGTTCTAACGACGGAAGCAGCGGCGCGTTCAGTGTAATGACCTCTAGCAACGATGCGATCGAAAAGCTCACCACCTTCACAAAGTTCCATAACAAGATGAACGTCGTCGTCATCTTCATACGTATCCTTCAATGTAACGATGTTGGGATGTTTAGGCAAATGCCTCATGATCTCAACTTCTCTCCTGACATCTTCAATATCAATCGCAGTTCTAAGCTTATTCTTAGAAATCGATTTGCATGCCAATTCTTGTCCCGTTTTCCTATCTTTGCATAGATACGTTATACCGAATTCTCCTCTCCCTAGTTCCCTCCCTAACTCGTAACTAAGCCCGATCTCCCGGCCCGTGGGCTCTTTTAACACCTCCAGTTTGGTGTTATTCTTGTTTCTCTTGGTCTTAGTCTTGCTCTTTGTCTTGTCATCTTTCTTGGGGTTTTCCTTTCGGTTTTGTTTCAGGTTCTTGAGATTTGGAATTGTACAGCAATTCCCCATGATGAATTGAAATGGCTGATAAGGGAGGGTTTAGGGAGAGAAAAAAAATAAAAAGAGAATGGGAAGGGAAGGAGATGGTCAAAGACGATGAGCAGACGGCATGTCCATGGTCTCCTTCCTTCTTTCTCTTCCTCTTTCTCTCTTTTGAATGTTCTCTTTCTCTCTAGAATTATAAATAAAAGCGAAACTCAATGTCCTGATTTGTTACTTTACTATATTTGTCTTCATCTATCACCTTTCTTGTTAAGACAATGTCACATTTGAAAAATGTTTTTGTCATTTTTTTTCTTTATATTTTTGGCAAATTTTCATCACCTTACTTTACCTTACCTCAACCTGTATGGGCAATTATGTTTGTGGTTAATCAGATAGGATGCCTTCGTTGACTGCCATCTTTTCATTTCTGTAATTTCGGTAATGCCATTTAGCTTTTCATTTTACGCGCTGCTAATCCTACCAACTAATTAAACAACTATTACTTCATTTTAGTTCTGTCATTGTACTTGTATTTAATTATGTTTTTACAATATTTATTTTGGTCTCTTAATTATAGGTTATAGTTCAATTTGATCCTTTAACTATTTTTTGTGTTAAATTGATCTTTTAATTTTCAAAACATAATCATGTTAGTCCTTTACGTTAATTGAGCTCAATCTTCCGTTAATTTAATCTACGTGGCAGATGAGCTGACATGTTATATTCATCTTCTCTATATGGGTTGTTCGCAATCGTATATGCTCTATATGCGTCTTCTTCAACTGAGCATGAATACAAAGCAATCTTCTTTGCATAGTTCCAGTCGTTTTTGTCCCTTCAACGTGAATACGAAGTTTTCTTCTTTGCAAACAAACCTGCGAATTGCACCATTTTGTCCCTGTGGAGATAACGTTGTTCTTCGTAAGGCAACCACTGAGAAGAATTTCGGAAAGAAAAATTTTGGGGTTGTCACAATTACAATGTAAGCCCTAATTTCTGTTTGGGTATGTTAAAATATAGCAAACAGAGTTTAATCCATTTTTTAAATTTGCAGTGATCCTTGCAAAGAGGACATGGTTTCTTTGTTTGGTTTCATGAGGAATTGGACGAAGACATAAACCAAGCATTGAGGAAAAGGTTGGAAAGCATAGCAAAGGATTTAGATAAAACCAAGAATCAATACGAAAAAATGAGTGTTAGAAATGAAGAATTAGGGGATGTTGTAATGGAACTTCAAATTAAGCTGAACAAGATGTTGAGTTGGAGAAAATCTTTGCAGGTTATGTGTTTTGGAATGTTATATTTGTGTTTCATTAAGTTGTTTTAGAAGTATGTATCAGGTCTAATGTACAATGTTATGTGTAATTATAACACAGTTTATCAGTTTAATATGATTTATATTGTTTGGCATATCATGGTTTAACAATTTAATTTTGGGCTTTACAACTAAATGAACATGTCAGATCACATGAACATATCCAAATTAATTGAACATTATCAGATTTCTTGCAAATTATCACAAAATGAACATTATCTAGATTAATTGAACATTATCAGATTACTTGCAAACTATCACAAAATGATATTACTTTATATTGTTGAAAGACATATACATGTTACATAGACATGTTCTTGTTTATCCTAAAATTTGGTAAACAATCGTTGGTCTTGCAAATTAGAGAAATAATTTGGTTATTTGTAGGATCGACCAGATTGATCTTAAGGACATATGTTTAGATTTTGTTTTATCTTGTATGCTTAAAACCTTTCGATGAAACTTCACGTTTTGGAAGGTAACAATGTAAAATAACTTCAAAAAGTAAATTGAGCGTAAAGAGACTTTTGACATAAATTTAAATAAATAGTAAATACTTCGATTGAATGTAAATGACAATGAACATAAACTGGTGTATCATACGTATATTTTTCAGACATAGCACTAGTACTTTGAGTGATTAGGGCATGTCATGAGGTTGAATATGATTAGGTGGCAAGTTGTGATTGCCTGGCTTGCTTTTTATTTTATTTTTTCATAATTATTTTATTAGAGTTTTCACTTATTTTATTTTGCATTCAAAATTTTATAAAAAATTCTGAAACAATTATGGTAGGCTTAGAATATTATTTCTGACATTGTGTATGTTTTTCTTAATTTTTGAAAATTATTTGATTGGTGAAAAAAATCAGAGTTTAATTAATTAATTTTTGTGTAATATTTTCATTAATTTTTGTTAAAATCATTTTCAAGGTACCAAAATCATGCAAAAATTATTCTAGGCTATTTGATTGGTCTAGTTTTGATCTCTGATTTTTATTTCATATTTTTCCTAATTTTTTATTAATTTTAGAAAAATATGTGAATAATTGCTTATTTTTGCAATTTAATTGATTTTAAAATACTTTTTCAAGTATAAAAAATTCACCAATTTTATTTTGGTCCTTTTTCATGATATGTAATTCGTTTTTGACCTTCAATTAATATTTTTAGAATTTTTGCTTTTGTAAATATTTTTCATGGTTTATTTGATATATTAATCTTTTTAGATTTAATTTTTAATATTTTTATTAATAAAAAATGTCAAAAGTTGACTTTTCTGACCTTTTGAGGTTTATACCTTGATGTTTGAATTTTGATTTGAATTTTTCTTGATTGGAGCATATTTGTTTGAAATTTTTTATTTAATTTGATCAATTGTGTGGTTTTAGTTGCTTAGGCCTCAAGTTAGGGTTTATAGGCTAACCTCCCTTGACTACCAAGTCAACTTTTGATTAGATTAGGATTGTATGCTCCCTTAGGATTCTAGAATTAATTTTGTTTAGATTTTAGAACTTGATTTGATATTTTTCTAACATTGCCAAATTAGGGTTTCTAGTTTGATCATCTTTTGAACATTGCTTGCTCGTGCATTTTCATTCTCTTTTTGAGCCTTGCCAATTTTGACTTGTGCTTATTATTTCTGACTTTTAATTGTCTTGAGAATGTTGTGATATTTCTTTTTTGATTTTATAAGCCTTATTGCTATTTTTGAACCAAGCATCTCTTCCATAGATGCATTGGTGCTTCTTTTGACTTAGAGGTATATTGGAATGCATTTATGCAACCCTTGGGAATCAATTTCTCTTTTCTTTTCATCCTCATTTCTGATTTAGGGACTTGAGTTCATCAATGAACAATTCACTTCCTCTAAACATACTTTCTTCTTCAATTTTGTTTGATGATTGCTTATGATCAAGGTTTAGGAGGTAGCTTTTGTGCGCCACCTTGAATACCTCATGTGAAGCTCTTTCAAATATGACCTATCATTGTTCTGATCTTTTGTGATTGGCTTGCTATTATACAATGCTCCTATGATACTTGTTTGACATTTCATTGTCCACTCAACATGGTGACAAGTTAGGAGTCACATATTTTAGTTTTGATCTAATTGAATGTTTGAAATTGCTTGAGGACTTTCATGTCCACTTATTTTTGTATTTGAATCTTGTTTCCATGTCTCTATTTCATCTTATTTCTCATGCTTCTTGGAACCCTAGGGTGGCACTTCATTGTCATCTTTATTTGGTATCATTTGAGAAGCTAGATTGGCCATTTTGTTGGTATCTTTGAGCCTCGCTCTCTAGTGTTTGAGTCATCATCTAGAAAAGGGTTGATGAAATCCATATCATACAGAGGGCTCTTCAAGTTCACTGCAACATTAAAGCATATGACTTGACAGTGCTTAAAGAATTAATGGTCGATTTTGAAAATCTGGCTAACAATGGTTGTAGCATAGATGAAGAACTTGAAGCTCAAGGTTGGGAAAAATACTTCAAAAGGATTCACGGTCCTACCTATGGTCATTTAGTGAAGGAATTCTGGAAACATGCTAATTGTGATGATCTACATATCATTTCTGATGTTCTTGGACAAAGAATTTTTATCACAGAAAAATATATTGTCGATTTACTGGGATTAAAGTTCTTGGAAGGGAAGTGCACTTTCTTCATGAATTTTAAGTCTGATGAGCATAAGGAATGACTTTAATCTTTGCTATTTAAAAATTATCCATAGAAAAGAAAGAGTATAAGAGCAAGGATCTCCATGACAATCTCAAAATCTGGCACAAACTCATTCTAGGTTGCATAAACCCTAGACCCTCTACCAGCTCTGCAGATTACTTCAATATTGGTCAAAATTTTATGATGTGCTATATAATGACCAAGAAGAAAGTAAACCTTATGTTTGTTCTTCTTAATCATCTTAAAGAGGCCATTAGGAAAACAAGAACCACAACAGACCCAACAAAAAAGGTTTCTAACTACATTCCACGTGGACGCCTGATTACCGACGTTCTGGTTGAAAGTGGCCTAGTAGAATTTTTGGTAGAAGAAGCAAAATATACTGATGATTTGAAGTCTAGCTCTAGTGAACCATTCACAACTCAAAATCTCAAAAATATGACTGATATTCACAATAGAGTTCCCATTGAGAATTTTCCTTTGTTTACTCTCTCAAGAGATATAACAGAAGTGATGAAGTATGTTAAGGCAATGACTAAAGTTTAGCATGACGTGAGTATCACTTATGATGAAGAAAAGGATTAATCTAAAGGCAAAAGGAAGCAAAGGAAAGATGACTCTAATTATGAGAAGAAAAAGAAGAAGATGAAGAAGAAGAAAAAGAAAAAGCTTCTAAATGATGTCATTCTAGTTGAGAAACACCAAAGTAAGTTATCCTCTATAACCCTCGTTTTAACTCATATCTCCAAACCATTAAATGCTTCGTCAACTATCACTAAAACTGAAGGAGCGGATAAGAAAGACAAAGAATGACCAAGATTCCTATTTATAGTCTCGGACTGAAGTGGGAAAAGCAAGGAAAAAGGTTTGGTGATTTCCTAGGTTTAAAATCATGTCCATCGAAGGACACGTGTAGCTGGATTAAAGTGGAAGCATGGTGGGCCATGTCTGCCACTAAAGTGTAATAATGGTCAACATTAATGATCCCATGTCTCGAAGCGAAAACCTGATACGTTTCCATGATTGCTTGACGTCACGAAAAGATCAGAACAGTGAACTGCATTTTAGAGTAGTGGAAACGATTGAGTTGACCGAAGATATAAACTTCATAGATGCCACTGTCTCATATAATCAACGGAGTGAGGAAATACGAAAATGGTATCTCTGGGGGGCATTTTGTTAACTGGAAATTCCTAAATACGTTTAAGGGCATGCGTCAAAGGCAAAATTGGCAGTTAGAAGGAATAAACACAAGACAAATCTGTCAAAAATGAACTGCATCGACTAAAGGGACAAACAAGTTGTTGTTGGCCGATTTGCCATAATATGGGCTAAGCAAGGGAATTGGTCGAAGTTCAAATGATGTTGTCGAAGGCGTAGTTTAGGGGACTTAGAGAAATATTATGCTTTCTGAGATGCATCGAAACTAGGAGCGGTTAACTCTTTTGAAATCACAAGCGGGAAAGAGTCAAAATATGAAGATCGTGGGCAGTTATCTCAAAAGATCGTGGTTGTTAGGCGCTAAGTAGCTGGTGAGATCTTATGTAGCAGTTGCGTTTTAGTTTTATTTCATTCGATGATTGTTTTTCAGCGGTTATCTTGTAAATTACTATAAATAATTCACTTCATTGTAATTTTTAGGTGTGTTCACTTGTATTCTCAAATTGCTTACCAACACTCTGCCCAATTCCGCGCTTAAGGAAGAAAGAGTCACTAAGCTTTTGATGTATGTTTTAATTACAATCAGTTTATGTTTAAATTTCATTTATTTACTGTCTTTACTTTTCATATTCGTTTCGTTTCAAACAACTTCACATGAACCCTTCAACATCACTTGTTGGTCACGAGTCATCAATCGGTTAGTTCGTTGAGTCTTGTTTCGTCCAGAACCTACTGTTGGTTAGTCAGGTGGTTGAAACTTCTGTGTGGAAAGTCGTTGTACTGCTGCCCTTGGTCTTAGAAAATCGTTTCTTAGCCAAGATATATTTCGACAGAGTCAGTATAACATACAAAATCTTAGCACGCGTTTTAAGATCAACTGGTCGATCTTGCGAGTAACCCTTAGTTTTAGGACCTAGGGAGGACCAGCGCTTGTTTACCATTTTACACGGTAAACACAATGTCAGTGATATGTGCCTAGTTCCTGATCTTATGACTTTATTGTCTATTCTAATCGGGAGACTGCAAGTGCACAGTCCTATCGCGTAGTTTTAAAAGATATTGAACCCACAGAGACTATAAATCGATCTATCGTTATCCTAAGTTACGGTATACAGCTAAGGCGAATAGTTCTTTAAGATATTGGTTAAGGAAAATATAGTAATTAAACAGATATCGGTATGTAATTCGTCTAACCTAGGGGGTCCAAATTCCCACTGGCTTGTTTCTCAAGTTGATAGAAAATCTTTTCAGCAAACAATATTCATCTAAAAATCCTATCTCAAACTCTCGCTCTGTTGAATCAGATCATGCAATTAAATCCTAACGTATGCTCTCGCTATCCCGCCGAATTTAACAACACTTTTTGAAAATAAATAAGGTTTAATCAGTTTTAAAACGCTTTCGCAGTCTTTAAAATTAATACCTAGTATCCACTATCTGGTTCTAAACCTCAAACTCTCGCTCTGTTGGTTTCTAACCTTAGTCCAGTTTATTAACCTCAAACTTTCGCTCTGTTGGTTTCTAAGCCTTTTAATAAATTAAATTGGATATCTAAGTCAGAAATAATATTTTTAACAACGTAATATTACGCCAGTTTATTTTGGATTCCTTTGGTTCGATTAATTTACATACCAATATCAGAAAGATTTAGCTAGACATATTAATTAATTCAGACATGCATAAATAATACGGTTCAGTATATTTAAACATTTCACAATCAAATAAATAATATCAGGCAACAGTATATAAAATAAAATAAATAATTAAATTAAAAACCTGAAAATAAGAATACTGGAAATAAACTTGTTCTTCGAAATAAACGAGCACTCCACCACAAGTCGGTTGGATCTGCTCGGAGACTTCTTGAATTGAAAGAAAAATACGACAAGGAATAAAAAGCACTAGATCTAACGTAAGGTTAGATCAGTAAAAAATACACAACAATTTTCGGTGTAGAAATTGTCGTGAGAAAATTATAACAACTCAAAACTGAAATAAAATCTAAACAAAGAAACTGAAAACGAAAATAAATTCAAAGTACAAAACTGAAATAAAATTGCGAAATAAAGAAAGAACGGTTGTTCGGTAAGAATGTCGACCCTTGCTCTGTTGCTTGAACTTGTATTTATAGGTTCACTTGATAACTTCCCGTTCCAAAACTTCGTATGCAAGCAAATGTGATCGTGGAGAAAATATTGCCTTAAAAGTAGGAGACGGACGCCATAGAAGAATGAGTCAAACATGAGACGTGCGTCTCACTTCTGCATGGGAAATGGTGGACCCCACCTTGCTTGGAGGCGGGCGCCTCCAAGGGAAGGGAGAGGACGAGACGTCCGTCTCAGCCACGTGGCAAGTGGGAGTGCGTCCTAAGCTTGCTGGAGACGGGCCTGGATTTGCTGGGCTTACTTTTGGGCCTGCTTGCTTCGTTCACATAATTGTTTTCTCCATTCTATAACTCCTCCTTTTTGCTATATCACTCCTTTCTTCATTTCTTTGACTTTTTAATAATATTTTTCCTCAATTTTATTTCTTTGCTCAATTTATCTTTATCTAATACAAATACCTGAAACATTAAAAATACCAACGTAATGCAGAAATAAAACAAAATACTTAAATAAAAATATGAACATTATCTATGAAAATTAAATCAAATATGTTATATAAATTCGTGTTATCAGTTCCTAATGTGAAAGTGCCTGCTAAATTCAAAGTTCCAGAGTTCGAGAAGTACAAGGGCAATTCTTGTCCCCGTGATCATTTAATAATGTAATGAAGAAGAATGTCTACTCATACCGAAGATCAGCGTCCGCTCATTCATTTATTTTAAGATAGTTTGACGGGTGCAGCTTTGAGGTGGTATATGAATCTAGATAGCAGTGACATCCATACATCAATGATTTAGGCGAATCTTTTGTGAAGCATTACAACTACAACATGCACATGGCGCCCGACCGTGATCAACTAAGGGCAATGGTTTATAAAGATAAGGAGTCGTTTAAAGAGTATGCCCAGCGATGGCGTGAGCTTGTTGCACAGATTATTCCTCCATTAAGTGAACAGGAAATGACCAAGGTTTTCTTGAAGACTTTGGGCCCTTTCTATTACAGGAAGATGGTAGCTAGTGCACCTAATGATTTTGCTGAAATGGTAAGTATGGGAATCCGTCTAGAATAAGCTGTCAGAGAGGGATGTTTTTCGAAAGAAGAAGGATCGAGTGGAGCCAAGAAATCATCCTTTGGATTGGCCAAAAAGAAAGAAGATGTTAATGTTGTTGTTCAAGAAAGAAGAACTAGACTTCCTAGCAGACATCCTCAGAGCCAACAAGTCGCTGTTGTCACTCCAGTTGTTGCTCCAACTACCATCCCCTATCACAAGGCCTCTCAGCTAGGGCAAGGCCCGAAAATATAATCGTTTGATCTGATTCCGTTGACTTATGCAGAGTTATACCCAACATTGATTTAGAGACACTTGGTGCAACCAAGAGCTCCTCCAACTGTTCTAAATCCCTGACCTTGGTATTACAAGGAAGATCATACTTGTGTTTACCATCAGGGATCCCCCGGGCACAATATTGAGAACTCTTATCCATTGAAGGTAGAAGAAGTGTAAAAGATGGTCAGATCAGGATTGTCGTCTTTCAAGGACATGGGTCCTAATGTTCAAGAGAATTCGTTGCCCAAGCATGGAAACACTGTGAATATGATTGATGGAGAACACAGGGTTTATGATGTGAATTTGATCATTGGAGATCTCTTGAAGATGCATGTTGCTCTATGCAAAGTTGGTTATTGCACTCATGAACATGCTGCTTGTAATGTATGCAGCGAGGATACCCGTGATTGTGATATGATGAAGAGTGATCTTCAAGATATGATAGACAAGAACCTTATTCATGTTATCAGGTTGAAGGATGAGCCTGAGAATGAAGTGAATGTTGTTTATGGCCCTCCTAGAGAAGTCTAAATCCATGATGTGAATGAAACTAATGCTGACCTAGTTAATTTGCATGCTGCATTCTGTTTCTTGGAAGGTCAGAAAGCACATAATTATAGTGATTGTCCCATATGTAGAAGAGATCATCGTGGTTGTGAACTTGTTAGAAGGGGATATCCAGCGTTTGATTGATGAAGGCACCATTCAGATTGTTGTGAGTTAAAGTGTGGTATATTTGTACAAATCAATTATACATTTAAATATTTTTTAATTTATTTATTATTTTTGAAAATAATATTTATTCTTATTTACTTATATTTTAAAATTCAATGTAGGTTTAATTATTATTTTATCAAAATTGCATTTATTATTTATTGAAATGAAAAGAAGTAGATTAAAAGAGGTAAAATAAAAAGAATGTATATTTATGTTTTTTTTTAAAATTAATAGAGTTTCACAATAATAAAGTAAAAAAAAAAAACGTAAGTAGTTATAATTTATGTGAAATGGCGTACAATCTTGTCGAATTAAATTAGTACTAATAGTTGTATGATAAAAATAGAGAATGAGTAACTAACCATTACTAATCCTAGAAGACAGAAAAATTGTCCACTCGCAAGAAAGGGTTTACACTCAACTATGTCATCACTTCTAGAAAATATGTTTGTTTTCCACCCACACACATGTTAGTTGGTTTCCTAAGTTTCTATTTTATTGACTTACAAAAAATTGTTATGTCACAATGTAGATGAGTTTCATTTTCTGCCTAGTTCTAATTGTCCAACATTTACGCTTTCCATTGAAAAATTCTTAAATTAGGACCTTTATTTTCAAAATATGATTCAGTTGCTAATGTCTCTGATGTTACCAAGGACAGCAAATTGTTTAGGGAGGTTTTGGGGAATATTACATGTAATGTTTCAGTTAACTAGATTCTAATCTTGGTAATTAGAGCGGATATGTGAGACCGAGGTTCAAGGACCATCTTCTTTGATCCAAATTTTAGATATTTTTTTAGAGATCTTAAAGGTTCAAAACACCTCATGAGTTGCTTACATTGTTAATTAAATATTCTTGCCAAATTTTAAAAATGACTCTCAATTCTAGATTCTAAAATCTATATGCCCTTAATACACAACAAACTTTTTATTGGGACACGCTAAAGGTAGAGTTAAAAGAATTTAGACTTTGGAATCTATATGGGCAAGATGACCTATATACAAAATTAGAGAGGAGACGTCATCTCATTTGTATTTTTACAGACCTAGTCATAAATAGTCTGCCACCTAGCCTGCATGCATAGCCATGCCACCTAGTCTGTCATAAGCCATGTTGAATGGCGCGTAAGTGCAAAAATAGAGAGGAGGTGCCATCTCTCTTGACTCCTCTCTGACACGTGGTCTGCATGCATGCAAGACCCTAACCACCTCATTTATTCCTTTGTTGACTGATACGCCTATAAATATGGCGCCTCAGATGAGTATTTTCCATCACCACTCTTCACTCTACCTCTACCTCTGATACAACTCTCTTATAATCAGGAAAAACATTCAAGCATGAGTCTTTTGACTTTAGGAGAATCTCACCAAGGAACAAGGGAAAACATTGCTACGTTTGTAAGTGTTATCCTTTACATTCTTACTCAAATAGTCAATGTTTATTATGTTATCATTTTTTACACTTTCTTATACATCGTATTATTGTTAGCTGAAGATTTTGATGTTTTGTGATTCGAAGAAATATCATGGAGCTCGAGACGAGATGACGTTAAAGTATTCAAGGGAATGTAGTGAATATCATGGTTTGGAAAGAAAGGAATTAGCCCTTGAATGGATGTATTGAGTTAGGAAGGTCGAGCGAAATCTTGGTGATATATGTGGAACAAGCTTGATCGGGTAATAGAATCATATCGGAGGAAATGGGTTGAAATCGAGCGAGTGATACATTTGAAATTCAAAGCAAGCGGGATAAAAGGAGTTGAAGCAAGAAGCGGTTCGAAAACGTGGAAGCAAGAGAAGCATGGTGTGTTGCATGTTCTAAGCGTGGCAAGATCTTATGGGTTAGGCCGTTATGGTCGAATTAGTATAAATAAGTCTTAATGTTAGGATTTGTGTGTCATATCTATTGTACTAAAATTCGGTCACATTCAAAATACCACATGGCTAGGGAAGCGAATGCACGAATGATGTCGTATGATTGCACCAAGACTTTATTATTCAATGTATCTTTATCCTCTAGTCTAATTTTATCTTGCATCAATGTCTTTTAAGTTTCTTTGTTTTCAAAGTTATTTCATTTAAATGCTTTTTCTATCATTACTGAAGTTCTTTACTTTTCCAGAAACCTTTACATTAACGTTGTTATTTCCCAGAAAGTCTTTATACACTTGTCTACATTCCTATCTTTTACGTTTCACGATCGCTTTGAAAATCTTTTACACTTTAAGAGTTTATTTGAATATTCTGCATTTATATATTTTGTTGTTATTTGCGCATGTTCTTGTTTGTTCGAACCAAATATCGTTATTAACTTGATCACATCATTAAGTAATCGAACGTATTTTGACATATACAAAACCTCAAAACAAGTCTCAAATATGGATTTTTATCTTAAGTTTATACCAACACCGATACCTCATAGGATCAATCTAGTCGATCCTGCAAGTTACGAGAGGATTGAATAACATAACGATTACAACTTATTCAATAGTTTGGAAGACTAGCGGTTGTTTCACCGAAATCACTTTGAACAAAATGGCACCCGTGGGACCGAGTTTGGTGTTACAAACTAGGAAAGTTATAACCATAATTATTATAGAAATTCTTTACGAGTAAACAAAGTTCATTGGTATATGAACCTTAGGAGTGGTAGAATAACTAAGAGTAACCAACCTTTACCCGAAGAAGGCGAAATAATAGAATGTCTAATAATCAACAAGGGAACAAAATGCCCCACATGGAGCGAGCACTAATGCGTCTTTATTGCAATGTCGATCGATCCCTTGAATGCGATCGGTTGCATCTTCGACTAGTAATATAGCCACGAATGGAACAAGTGGCACGTCAATAAATAATTCGATCTTGGGCAATACAGAACCACCGGTTACCACAGGATCCATCCCACAACCGGACACAAGCCCATTTCGCCACCCCACTAAACTAGACCACCCGGTTTCGAGGGTAATAGACCTAGAAACCCTTCTTACGGATGCCAACATCTTTCATGGCGGGTTTGCAAACTTGACGTCAAATGCATCACCCCAATTAGGATGCGGATCCGGGTTAATCAATTTCTTACAAATAACCAAGGTGCGGGGTTATAGCGCCTTACCCACCTTAACCACGAAAACCAAATGGCTTTTAGGCAGCGATGGATGATAGTAACCATAATATGATCGGTGTTAGCACAAACTATGCAAGAAATCTTTGCCCCAATAGTTGAGCGTGACCGTGACGAATAGGAAGCAGATAATATGAGTCGAATAGCGATTTCTTTGCCCCACCGAGGGCGTGAGCGAGAACCGGTGTGGTTCGAGCAAACACACCTATCATCGAACAAGCCATTGACCCACCCTATAGGCCGGTTAGAAGAATTTGACACGAGGGCAAGGGCACGAAGAGAAATGCCCGATGATTCGAGAAGAACCACTTAGGGAGTTATAGAACCATGGCGAGGATTGAAAGATATGATGCTCCGTAATTCAAGAGGAACCACGAGGGTAATTGGGAACCACGGGCCGGGCTCGAAGGCAAGAGGCCCCAGCGTTTGAGACGAACAACCTAGAGGAGTAGTTATGATAGGTAGAAACCAAGATCTTGTGTGGTGGTCCATAGAATTGAAATGATAATATCTTGGCGAAAATAACTTAACCACCATGATAGAGAATAATGGCCCAAAGCGGTATGTCTGAGGATTAGGAGGCCAAATTATGCTTCTCCCATAGCGATTACGTGATGCATACAGACTTACCAAGGGACACAAGATCCCTAAGTTTACAAAGTTATTTGGAGATACTAACGAATCAACGATCGAACACATAGCAGTATCTCAGCGGAGACATAGCTAATAATGAGAACCTTAGGATTAAGTATTTCCCAAGTTCACTTACGAAAATGCTTTCACGGTTCACCACATTACCACCGGATCCATAGATACCGGTCCTCTTAGAAAGATTGTTCCATGAACAATTCTACATGGGACAATCCAAGATAAGTCGAAGGAACTAGCTAGTGTTAAGAGGAAGTTCTTGAACCCATAGCGAATACTTGAATAGGTTCGGACTATTGAAATCCGGATGTTTCACGTGGTCCCCGAACATGAATTAGTCGAAATGGCCTGGTGGCCTTGACTATTCGATTCGAAAGAAATTAGATACACAATACTTGAGAGATATGGCTCGGTTGGCGGATAGGGTTCGACGGTCGAAGACTAAAGGCCGAGAAGGCGGGGCTTTCAAAAGTAACAAGAAAGAAAGAATTTCCTATGTCGAAACAGGAAGTCGAGCCGCCCGATTTCGAGGAGGTCAATGGACCTAGCGAGTTAAAGCAGGCCCACCTTACTCTTGTAATGTTGGTTCCCACAAAGGAAAAGAAATTATTGAAAATGAAAAACGACAAATTCCCAAAGAAGGTGTACACCTTTGATGTGACAAAGTGCGATGAGATTTTGACACCTTGTCAAAGATGGTCAATTGATTGTGCCATCGAATGTTAAAATACCTCCTTTAGACCAAAGAAAGAAAAGGGATTCTAAATATCATAGTTTCTTAGGCCACAAAACCTCACAGTGTTTTCTTTTCGAGGACTTAATTGAGAATGCAATCAAAGAAGGCGAAGTTTGGATAAGCCAAAGATGAAGGTAGATGAGGATCCTCTGGATATTGCGACACCAACTACTCCGAGCTGCGGGCATGGGAGAAATAAATATGGTGGAAGCAGACCAAGGGGTCAATCGTTGAAAGATGAAAACACCGAGAAGGAGAGTTGGGGTGATCGAGTCAACAATGGCGTCCGAAGACATCCATCAGCAACCAGAAGCTTCGACTAAGCCAGCGCGGTCATTTGTTTCAAAGGACATCCAGGCTACTGAAGGCCAGGAGAGTCGGGGACGTGGCACAGTGCAAGGTCAGGCGCCAATTAGAAAAGGTCAAATTACGACCAACTCTCCCGAGAAAGAGATGGGATACTTTGGGAGAACCCGGTGGAAGATTCGATTATCTGGTAAAATATTACGGAGAGTGCAAAATTCAATCGAAGCCATCAAACCATCGGGTTGGGAGATGAGGATACAAAAGGCGGAGAGGTCGAAGGACACGAGTCCAAGAAGGAAGTTGGGGACACTCTGGGGAAGCCTAGTGGCAAATTCGACTACTGGTGAAATACTCAGCAGAGTTCGAAAATACAACTTAAAGATATCGAACCATCGGGTTGGGAGATAATGAAAAGATGGAGAGGTGGATGTTAATATGGTGGACATGGAGAAACCACATTACGAGATGCAAGAAATGGAGAAATACCTTGAGAAGGAAAAATACAAAATGAATGAAGGATATCTGCAGATATCGGTTTAAAAATTACCTCATGGTGTGCCACAAAGGAAACGAGATGATGCTATGCCCAGATGCGATCATCCAACGAAGAAGACCGAAAGGAGCAAAGGGCTCGGCGTCAATGGCCAAGACAATCAATTGTTTAGATGCTATCCTCGACACGGAGAGTGTCTGGAGTTCTTATGCGCTTCCATAAAGGGGCGAAGTGTTTGATGCCGGTGCTCGTATGACCAAAACATGGCGGGGCATTGAAACCATTCCTTCGCGCCATCGGAATCACAAGGAGGCGGTCGGAAGGGTCGCACCTCCATGGCAATCATAATCAAAGAAAGTGATCCTTACCCCAAAGGTGCTCGAAGTAACATTGAGTCCTAAAGTACCAACTGATAGATGGCTGCGTCAAAACCAATAGGGGGAAAGATAATTGGAGAAGCAACGAGCAAAATGCCCGTCATGCCATGGTGTACAGGAGACAGTTCAACAACAAAAGAAAAGAAGAGTTGAGGCTGGAAAACTATAAGGGGAAGAATCCCATGTCAAGATCCCAATGGCGAAGGCAACAACGTGTTCGAAAGGCTGAGAAGGAAATGCTGGCAGTTGAAGAGGTAGTTTCGACCAGCAAGAAAGAGATGTCCAGCACTAACAAGCCAACGACAAGCAAGCAACCCGAAAACAAACCTCCGTTAGCGGAGACTTTTGCGACACAAAACCGATGAATCAAAAGAATACACTCAGGGCGGAGGAAGATGAAGATATGCTAGCGATAACTTGAATCGAAGGAGAATCCTCACTCAACCTAAAGCGCAACGTGGTGTCATACTACCTTCCGAGTTCGGACAAGAAACCAAATCGAAGAACGGGAAGAGGATGATAACATTGATATGATGAAACATAGGCCGGTTTGTTATTATGTCATGGATAACGGCGCGTCGAAGAATGCCTTCTTGAACATCGAGCCAGCAATGAAGAACCATTTGAAGCCACTGTTCATTCGAGCAAAGGTTAATGCCCATGGTGTGAATAAGGTCCTGGTAGATGGAGGCGCAGCGGTTAATCTAATGCCTCATTTTATGTTAAAAAAGCTGGGAATACAAGAAAGTGATGTTAAACCGCATAACATGGTGCTATCAAATTATGAAGGGAAAGTTGGTCAAACATTGGGAGTGGTGCAAGTGGAGTTAACCGTTGGTTCGATAAGCCCACCATGTTCATGGTAATCGAAGCCAAGGCCAATTACAATCTGTTAGGAAGAGAATGGATTCATGGCGTAGGGCGTTCCTTCGTCAATGCACCAAGGTTAGTGCTATGGAGAGAAGATGGGATAGTGGAGAACATCGAGGCGATCGAGTTACTTCATGACTACATCAACCTCGTCAACAAAAGGAATTATGACAAGTATCTAGCACGAATAGCCCTTGTGCTCCAATGAGGAGATGAGCGAAGCGGAGATGCGCAATATTATATGACCCTTCGCCATGATGGCATGTATTGGGACGAAAAAGTAAGTAAAGAAGGCGAAGGACTCGATGGTACTTTAAGAAGGCGGCGGAAGGTGGGAATTCGACAATAGTGCTCATGGTGAGTCCTCCTTCTTGAAAGGATTTCGGCCTATATGGCTGAGAACAAATGGATAGCAGTTTCAGAGGCTGAAATAGATGGTATAGTTGAAGAAAAGAACATGAAAGGGGCAGGTTCGAAAGACTCACCCTGCGAAGGAAAAGAAATAGAACAAAGGTTAGATGCCATATATGATACTGAACCCCTGGGTTTCGAGCGAGATCCTACAAACATAGGTGCTAAGATGTTGGCACAGGATCAACTCGAAGAGGTAAATCTGGGGGATGACAAAACAAAAAGAATAACCTATATAAGTGCCAGACTCGGTCCAAGTCTCAAGCAAGAGGTGATCGAAATCCTCAAACAAAATAAAGACTGTTTCGCGTGGGATTACGACGAAATGCAGTTTGAAAAGAGAGTTGGTAGCACAGACTTCCAATCAAGGATGGCAAGAAGCCCATCAAGCAAACTCCTAGGAGGTTCGCGTGCTCACGAAGATTAAGAGGTCAAAGGTTGCTGCGTTGCAAGTTCATCGAACCACAAGGTATGTCGAATGGTTAGCTAATATAGTGCTGTTATTAAGAAAAATGGTTCCTTGAGAATATGCATAGACTTTAGGGATTTAAATCTGACCCCAAGACCAATACTACATGCGCGAAATGTTAATAGACTACTGCTGGGGGTTGAATCTTAAGCATGCTAGATGGATATTCGGTTATAATCGATTTTTATTCTTTGAAGAGGATGTTGCCAAGACATTTCGTTGTCCAGAGCCTTAGGCACCTATGAGTGGGTAGTGATGCCTTTTGGTTTGAAAATGGGGCCACTTACCAGAGCAATGGATTCCATTTTCACGATTTTATTGAGACTTTTATGCGGTGTATATTGATGACATAGTCATCAAGTCATCTCTTCGAAACCCATCGCACCATCGAGCCAATCATTCGAAAGAATGAGAAAACATGGCTTGAAAATGAACCCCTTAAATGTGCATTTTTGTGCGGCGGGAGACTTCTTGGGCTTTGTGGTTCATAAAAGGGAATCGAAATCAACCAAAATAAGACCAAAGCCATCATGGAGACTAAAGCACCCACATCAAAAGAGTTGCAGTCCTGGGGGAAGATAAATTTTCTTAGAAGATTCATCTCGAATCTAAGTGGAAAGACTCAAGCATTCTCTCACTACTGTTTAAAACAAGGCCAAGCCTTTGAGTCAAGTACATCAGAGGCCTTCGAGATTAAGAGATACCTCTCAACCTCCTATCTTGTCTCCACCTTCATGGGAAAGCCCATGAGATTGTATATATCTTATACGAATTTACTATAGGTAGTATGTTAGCACAAGAAGATAGTAATGGCATCGAAAGAGCTATATACTATTTAAGTAGGGTGCTAAATGATGCGAAACTAGATATAGTAACATAGAAAAGTTATGCCTATGTTTATACTTCTCTTATCGAAACTTAAATATTATATAAAGCACTGTTGATGTTTATGTCTCCTCTCATTTCGATGTTATCAAACACATGTTGTCAAAACCAATTATGCATAGTAGAGTGGGTAAATGGGCTTTAGCCTAACGAATATTCTCTAACCTTCATGCCTTTGAGGCGTGAAAGGTCAAATAATTCTTGATTTCATTGTGGATCACTCGGTCGAAAAGACCATTATGGGTTATGTTGAGGCGCAACCTTGGAAATTATACTTGATGGTTCGACTCACAAAGAAGGTAGTGGTGTTGGAATTCTTATAATTTCTCTGAAGGAATCCCAACAAAATTCAAGTATAAATTGGATGGCCCTCGTTGCTCAAACAATGAAGTGAATCTGAGCGCTTATTGTTGGACTTGAAGCTTTGTTGGAATTGGGGCAACTAAAGTCGAAATTAAAGGTGACTCGAGTTAGTGGTCAAACAAATAACAAAGGAATATAAATGCATAAAGGAAAATTTGATGACATACTCGTCATAGCTAACGGTGATCAAAAGTTCGAATATATGGATATCCAACATATACCAAGAATAGAAAATCAAGAAGCAAATGACCTACAGTTGGCTTACGGTTATAAAGTCTCTACACAAAACTTTAAAGAGTTGATCGAAATAAGAGGTAGGGTTATGGCTACGGACTAACGCCATCGATCTAGAAAATATTAAGTTAGGTTGTAGTGGTAAAGATAGATTCAAGTGTTAGCCATGAAACACCGTGTCGGATGCAGATTGAAGCCCAATTATAAGCTATCTAAAAATCCAACCATAAGCGTAGATAGAAAAGCGAAATATAGAGCATTATCATATGTCCATGGGAAATGAATTGTTCAAGAAAACCCAAGAAGGTGTATTGCTCAAATGCCTAGGAGAAAGTGAGGCGTGTCGGCATTATCGGAAGTTCACAATGGGGCATGTGGGGCACATCAGCGCCACAAGATGAAGTGGTTGCTATTTCGATATGGTATGTATTGGCCTAGCATGCTCAAAGATTGCATAGACTTCGCTAAAGGATGTGAAGAATGTCAAAACATGCAGGGATTCAACATGCTCCTGCGAGTGGTGCATTCGATCATTAAACCATGGCCCTTTAGAGGATGGGCGTTAGATTTGATCGGAGAAATCAATTCGCCTCGTCTAAAGGTCAAATACATCTTGGTAGGAATAGATTATTTTACTAAATGGATCGAGCGATACCATTAGTAGCTAGATCAAGAAGCTATTATTGAATTCATACGAAACAAATAATCTATAGGTTTGGATTGCGGAAAGTATAACTACTGCCAATTCTTAATAGAAAGATGCAAGAGTTCGCTCGGAGGCAGGATTTAGACTATTAACATCAACACCATATTATGCTCAAGCAAATGGTCGGTCGAAGCGACCAACAAAGTAATAATTGGTTTGATCAAAAACACATTGGTAAAAAGCCAAAGATTGGCATAAAACTTTAGACCAAGTACTATGGGCAGTAGAACATCTCTAAAGAAGCTACCAATACTACACCTTTCCAACTAACATTTGGCCATGATGCGGTCTTACATGAAATTCATCTGATCGATTCGAATCCAAAGACAACATGAACTCCCAGCGTCATTATATTGGGAAATGATGGTGAATGAGTTAGTTGAGTTAGGCGAAGTCGAGACTACGCATTGGAAATCTTAATGAGGCAAAAGGAAAGAGTGGCGGGCATATAACAAAAGAGTAAAAGGTAAGACATTCAACGCTAATGACTTAGTATGGAAAGTCATATTGCCCATGGACAAAAGAATAAAGCATTGGGTAAATGGTCACCTCATTGGGAAGGCCCTTTCGAATAGCAAAACGTTTTCGAACAATGCGTATGAAATAGAAGAACGGCCGATGATAAACGAATCCTAAAGGTAAATGGGAAGTATTTAAAAAAGTATAAACCATGCCTGCAGGAGATTCGAATACTAACAGTGTAGTCACAACATTGTAATGAAATGCCAAAATGGTAACATAATTGCCAAAATGGCGTTGTTCAGGCGTTACAAGTAAACATTTAATCAAAATACAAGAGTTACAAAAATAATCAAGATTCAAAAGTGGGGATTGCTCCTCATCCGGTCGAAGATATTCTTGAAAGACTCAAGTCTTTGTTGGGTAAAGCGCTTGGCACCTTGAGGATGGCAACTTCACCTTTGAGTTGCTCGGCCGCCTCTGTTTAAGAGGCCCTTGTTAAAGTTCTTCAAATCGGTTCTCAAAGTGTTGGATTCATAGGCAATTTGTTCTTCTTTGGGCCTCTTTGATCTTAGCACGAAGTTCTTGAATCTGTTTTTCCCAGAGGAGGATGGATTGAGATCGAAGCTCATAGTCAGCTCTAGCTTGCTTAATATGCGTGGCTAGCTCTTCAGCTTCTTTCGAAAGCTTGGAGGCATGTTCATAAGCACATCCATTGAAGCTCTTTTCTCTTGAACCTTATTTGTGATTCATCACGGAGAAGGCATCCGGTCACATTATCCAACAAAGCGAAGTTCGAATAGGATGGTACTAACTTCCGGAGAGGTAGTGAGGTCAACTTGGTTTAGTAATCCCTTCATGATGAAACAAGCGGTGCTAT
This sequence comes from Vicia sativa, assembly GCA_021764765.1. Lineage (NCBI taxonomy): Eukaryota > Viridiplantae > Streptophyta > Magnoliopsida > Fabales > Fabaceae > Vicia > Vicia sativa. The sequence goes on along the minus strand of CM038795.1, from coordinate 199,346,620 downwards.
CTTGTTTAAGCACTTGAATAGATCCACATTGAGGATTGTTTTCTAATTCTATGAAGAAGCACAACCCTATCATCGAAGGCATAGACCTAGAGGTCAAACCGGCACCGATCGAGAAAGTGGAATATTCCTTTGAGCCAACTTAGCCTTCATGTACCCAATAGGGTCATTTCTTTTCAAATTGGCTAATTCTTCTTCATTTGTTTGAATGAGAAGACCGAGAAGTTCCATACGTAATGGAGTAACATCCATTTGAAGTCCATTGGTTCATTAGTGAAGACCATCACCGTCGTTATTCACGTTTTCATCATCTTGTTCATCATCATCAAGTCCACCACTTGATATCATCATTCGATCACACCACATCGGACCACTTCTTTCCGAAACCTCTTGGCGTCTTCTCCTTCTTCATCCTCGGACCTTCCCTCGCTAGAATCTTCACTCTCTTGAGAGGCGGTGGTTTCCTCTTGAGCTTGAGGTATCTGTTCACGCCCTTGAGGGATTGTTGGAGGAGATTTTGGGTGAAGAACCTCTGAAGGTAGTTACAGCATCTTGGGCATTATTTCATTGGTCTCCTTGAGAGGAGGCGAAGTGCCTTGATCATCGGTCGATCGGAAGCTTGGTTGGGAATGCCATATTAGAAGAGCCTCTTTTGCCTTTGGGTTATTGAATCCCCATGAGGAGAAGAGTGAATCGGGCGGATGTTGGCGGAGGAGTCGAGTGGTTGGGATCTGGGTCGAATCATCCTACATAAAAAACAAAAAGATTAGGAATTGATAACTAAGTGCGAATAATCATTCTAAGAATTGAAGTAAACTTACATGGTTTATCCGTAGATATATTCTTGTCTATATGTTCCAATATTACATTGGAGGTCGAAGGTGGAATTTTGGATTGGTATGTGGGAGCAACATCTCTTGAATCAAGTCCGAGTCGGTATCCTTTGGTATGTCTTTTTACATTTCTTGTGCAAAGCCGTTGGAGAACTTTCTCCAGTTTGAGAGTCTTCCCAATGGTGCAGTTTTCTCTTTTTGGAGTGGTCGGAGGAAGTTTACTTATGCGAAATGGTACAAAATAATTTAGACTTAAGTTATAGAAAAATCGAGACCTATTTGAAATAGCGGGATAAATTGTTTACCTTGAATCGAAGCAGTTGTTGTAGGTGGGGTGATTTGAGTAGTTATTGGAATGAGCGGTGTTCGTTGTTGTAGTTGCGGATTGATTGTTGGAGTCACTTTAGGCACACTATCATTTGTTTCGTGGGATTGTTGAGATTTTTCCTTGGTCTTGATGGTCTTGATCACGAGGGTGGAAATCGAAGCAATTAAAGCGGAAGTTAAGACAAAGAAATAAATATTTGGGATTTCCCAAAACATTCGCACTGCGCCCTCTTTCGAAAGAATCGACATGGCGGAAGGTCATAGCGAAGAGGTCACGGAAATTATGAAGCCGATGTCGAGCCCATGTCACGGTCTCGGATGGCTTTAGTTTCTTGTGGGATTTATATTTGAGCATTTAGCAAATTAACCACCAAGGATATGGAGGAAACCAAGCGAGCCAATTACGAGGTAGGTAGTTGTGGAATTTTAGGTGGATGCATTTCGAGTGCCAACCTATACCTATCCTCGGTGACAACCTTGAAGGAGTTTGAACTTAGAAATTTTTCTTTAAATTTTTCCCTCAAGGTTTGAGCCGCTCGATATACCGTGGTTTGCGGTGTGGGATCATAAGTAGTTTGAAGTAATTCTAAAAGCTTTAATCTCTCGGCGTGGGTCACCTACCTTTCTTTTGTGTACGCACATCGACAGCGGTCGGTTTAGCTTGAATGGTAAGAGTGTCAAACATATGAGATTGATAGAATTTAATCCACCAATCTAGAAAACTCTTTGAAGAAAGGGGGTTCGAAAGGATTAAGTTGAATTAGGCGAACTTTTGATATTGTTCTTGTTGAAGCTTGGCATCTACGGCTTTAAAAGTTCGACCCGGTAATGGCGCTTTGAGTTTGGAACAAGGTTCGTATTAATTGACAGACCAAATTGTCTCGAAGCGGTTAGGTTGATAGGCAAATAAAAGGATCGGTTCTTGGTGGAGTAATTCTCGAGGAGATCGGTCTTGGTAGTAAAAGGCCTTCCAGATATCTTGGATTTCCTTGCATTTAGCGACCTCAAAAGAGACATAGTGAACCATGATGGTCCATGAGTCCTCGAGCGAAAGGCGCCATAGTTTCTTTAAATTCATGTTGTTCGGAGAAGTATAATGTACTTTGAAAATGAAACACGGAAGTCGGCCTTGTCATCACTAGGAGTCGGTCTCCTTAGCCTCGTGCCCTCAGCGTTTCGATCAACTATCTGGATCTTGCTCATTAATAGTATCTGCGGTGGAGGCGAAGACTCGAACATAGCATTTAGCCATAATTGGAGTAACCGAAGGGACCACTAACAAGATGTTCTTGGGGTATGAGATTTCAAGCTCGAAGCGGTGATCTCGGGCTCATAAAGGTCAACTAGGGGTTCGCAAGTTAATCCTCCTGTTCTCATGCAAATCTCTTGCCAAAGGAATGAACCTACTAGCTACAGTGACTGCTGCGAAAACATATCGTGATAGCCAAAGAGTAAGGAAGGCAATGTGTTCAACATCGAGACACTATCACCTTACGTATGGTAATGGTGATGAATTTGGAGAAGGCTAGTTTGATATCGAAATCGATAATACTTGAATGTTCCTCGACATCGGAACATATGTTTCCCTGGTGTTAGTCCGGTGATGGCGATTATGTCAAAGAATGTGGGTGTGATCATCCCTCGGGAAGGTGGAAGGTATTATAGGTGCTATCCGAAATGCAGGATGCAAATAACAGAGGATGAATGTATGTGAAGCCTGGTTTGGATAATTTTAGGAAATTATAGATACCTAATTCCTCCCACTGATGTCCTTTCTTAACTTCCATTTTGGCGAACCAGTTTTGATATGCTACATCAGCAGTTGGACAGGATCGAAATGGTTTAAAGTTGTTTTTGACATAGTCGAGCGAAAGGATCTTTTGGGGTAGTCATAGGAGTTTCTCGTCCTTTGTAGCAACAGGATCATTGACATTTTCAGTTCCTACCCTAGGGTTTTCCATGGTATTGAATAGAGGTTTGAAATCGTAACAGACAGGGAATATGTTTCGTGTATCCTTAAGAATCTCAAAAACCGTAAGGGGACCCATTAGGGCAAATCTTTTCGAGCGTTAGTAGGGATTAATACACGAGAGGAATATAAGAGCTCTTGTTCTTTGGAGAGTCCACAGGGCATAAGTGCAGGATGACCTTGGTGAGTGCCAACCTTGCTTTCCAAAATTGTTCCATGTTCTTATTCTTCTTTTAGAAATCTTTTTACAGGATGTTGATGAAGACATTGTTGGGGTTTTGATTAAAGAGATTAGGGTTTTTACGAGAGAGAAAGGAAGAAGAAGATTCAGAGTGTGGAAAAAATGGAGAGACTAAAGTTTGTTTGGTTTTATAGTGAGGGAGTGGAAACACTCACCAACTAATGCCCAGTTACGTGGGAGACGTGGGTTGGTTACAAGATGAGGTGGCGTGAAGTTAGTATTGGTAATAAGCGTGATTAAGGATAATCATTGCTTTCAATAAATGCACCATACCGTGGTTACTGTGTAAAAGTGGTTCGGAAACCCAAGGGTCATCGTGATTGACATGATGGAAATCATGTACAGGGTCATAATTACTCAAGAGTCACATCAAAAATCTTGTAGATATATTTAAAATAAGTATTTCTTAAAAAAGGGATTCGAAATACATATTTTAAAGGGGCATTTTGTTAGCTGAAGATTTTGATGTTTTGTGATTCGAAGAAATATCATGGAGCTCGAGACGAGATGACGTTAAAGTATTCAAGGGAATGTAGTGAATATCATGGTTTGGAAAGAAAGAATTAGCCCTTGAATGGATGTATTGAGTTAGGAAGGTCGAGCGAAATCTTGGTGATATATGTGGAACAAGCTTGATCGGGTAATAGAATCATATCGAGAGGAAATGGGTTCGAAATCGAGCGAGTGATACATTTGAAATTCAAAGCGGGATAAAAGGAGTTGAAACGTCTGTTGAAGCGGTTCGGCGTGGAAGCAAGAAGCATGGTGTGTTGCATGTTCTAAGCGTGGCAAGATCTTATGGGTTAGGCCGTTATGGTCGAATTAGTATAAATAGGAGTCTTAATGTTAGGATTTGTGTGTCATATCTATTGTACTAAAATTCATCACATTCAAAATACCACATGGCTAGGGAAGCGAATGCACGAATGATGTACGTATGATTGCACCAAGACTTTATTATTCAATGTATCTTTATCCCTCTAGTCTAATTTTATCTTGCATCAATGTCTTTTAAGTTTCTTTGTTTTCAAAGTTATTTCATTTAAATGCTTTTTCTATCATTACTGAAGTTCTTTACTTTTCCAGAAACCTTTACATTAACGTTGTTATTTCCCAGAAAGTCTTTATACACTTGTCTACATTCCTGTCTTTTACGTTTCACGCAATCGCTTTGAAAATCTTTTACACTTTAAGAGTTTATTTGAATATTCTGCATTTATATATTTTGTTGTTATTTGCGCATGTTCTTGTTTGTTCGAACCAAATATACGTTATTAACTTGATCACATCATTAAGTAATCGAAACGTATTTTGACATATACAAAACCTCCAAAAACAAGTCTCAAATATGGATTTTTATCTTAAGTTTATACCAACAGCCGATACCCCATAGGATCAATCTAGTCGATCCTGCAAGTTACCAGAGGGATTGAATAACATAACAGTTACAACGCTTATTCAATAGTTTGGAAGACTAGCGGTTGTTTCACCAGAAATCACTGTGAACAATTATGTTCACGTTTTATTTAGGACACAAAAAGATTTAGATGTCGTGGACATCATTATGTTGCTCCCGGTCCATTTATCGTTTCGTACCTTGAACGTACCGGTTTTGGGGATGTCATTAAAATCTCCAATTGTACGATAGCTTCGAAGTTTATTCTTACATTGTGCGAAAGATGGAGACCCGAGACACACACCTTTCATCTTCCCATAGGTGAATGTACGGTCACACTTGAGGACGTTTACATGTTGATGAGTCTTCCGATTAATGGTAAGGTGGTTAATGGTCCGGTCCAACAAGCCAACGTATGCGAGGAGATGTTGGGTAGAGATTTGGTGGAAGGTTCTAGTTCAAGAGGTCAATGTATTTATTTATCCACACTTAGAGTGCATTATGATTCCCTTGGTTTGAACGAAAATTCCACCGAGGAAGAAAAATAATAAATCCACGAAATTATATTATGTTATTGTTTGGAAGCCTATTATTCCCCGAGAGTACAAGAAATAGCGTAAATTTTATGTACTTAAGTTTGCTTGGGGACATTGATAGAATAAGACAATATAGTTGGGTCGACTCATGCTGCGTTTTTCCACCAAAAACTAGTTCTATTCCCACTATTTGCAATCCCAATCAATATCATTCATCACCAAACTCCATATTACACCAGAACAGAATTAATTCATGCGTTTTCACATCCAATTGACCACAGAATTATACTTTCTAATTAGCCTACAATCATTCTACACAAATTAATCGTTCCTATCAATTCTAATTGAATTATTACGTCGGATCATAACATTAGGGCACAACCTAGAATTCCTAATTCGAGATTCCTAACGGATCAAATCATTCTATTGATCATCAAAACCTATAAGGCATAATAATCTGACCAAATCACCCCTTACCTCGCGATGATTCTTCGAACTTCCGACGCCTTGACTTTTCCTCTTTTTCTTCTCTTCTCAAAAGTACGTAGAATGCAAACTCTAATTTTCTTCTCTTTATTCCTTTATTTATTCCTTTTATTAATCCCAATAATAAAAATAAATTAATTAGAATAATTAGAGCCTTTTACTCTACACACCTCCCAATTCCACTTTACACCCCCAACACTCTCATTTATTTAATTAATTAATTAAATCCACTAATTCAAAAATACTAATAATTAAACCTTTAATTAAATTAATAATTAAATTTCTAATTATTTAATAGTTGAATTATTTGGGGTGTCACAGTATCACTCGGAGCTAGAGCATGGTGAATTTTATTAAACTTTTCCTTTGTCACGTATAGACGCATATAAAGTTCACTATGCGAGGTCAATTCCGAGATAAGTTTTTTCCTAACAAGAATGTGTTGCTCATTTCCTTGGCCAAGCAAAGCGGATACGGCCCGATACCCGCAATTACCATCGCGTTCCACATCCACGACTTTTTTAATGTTTTTGTGCATAAATAAAGGCATCTCATTAATGTATATTATAGGTGGTGGAGGTGGAGGTGGTGGCGGTGTCCGAGGTGGTTTTGAAATCCGTGCTCCTTTTTTAGCACTTGTCTTGGAATTATGCAGAAATAGACCCAAACTCAGTTTTGGCTGAAACAGGTATTGGTGTTGTGGTGTTTTTGACATTCAAAAAGTAATAGATATAGATAAAATAGAATATATATATATATATATATAACTTTGATATATATATTGAAACGTTAGGATTTTACAATTTTTCAAAAATACATTAAAAAATGGTTCAGTTACATTCTAAAGCGAACCGAAAATATTGTCTCCGCTTAAATCTAAAATCGGATCATTCTTTGATTTCTCCCTATTGGATTCTCTTTCAAGATCCATGAAATGGGTGAACTCCGTCATTCTCTCCAAAAAATGATCCGGCCAAGTTTCCGCCTCTTTTTTGTGATGTTTCATCCATTCCACGGTTGTAGTCGGAACAAGACAACTCGGATTCAAATATATTTGAACAAAATGACGTGACCGTAGATAGCCAACACACACAATGCGTCCAAATGGATCAATAGGAGGTGGAGCTTGTAGAGAGAAAAAAAGTTTCCGAAAAACCATATCTTATCAAGTCGACGCACACCACGTTATAAGCACTTGCTATTAGATGTCCCATTTTGGGGAAGCACGTCCATTTTTAAACCGGTGCATGGACGGTAACACTCGGAGCTAGAGCATGGTGAATTTTAAACTTTTCCTTTGTCACGTATAGACGCGTATAAAGTTCACTATGCGAGGTTAATTATGAGATAAGTTTTTTCCGAAAAAGCATGTGTTGCTCCTCTCCTTGGCCAAGCAAAGCGAATACGGCCCGATACCCGCAATTTTCATCGCTTCCCACATCCACGATTTTTTCAATGTATTTGTGCATAAATAAAGGCATCTCATTAATTTATATTATCAGTGGTGGTGGTGGTGGCAGTGGCGGTGTCCGAGGTGGTTTTGAAATTCGTGCTCCTTTTTTAGCACTTGTCTTGGATTTTGGGGTTGGAGAATCCAGGAATAATTAATCGAAGACTTCGTAATAAGCAGGATTACGTTTGGTTGTACTGTCAGCTTGTGAGGTTTTCATCTTTTTTGGGGCACCTTTAGTTTTCACCGGTTGGGCCAGAGGCTTCAAATCAGTTGTTTTCAGAAATGCGACTTTTCTCAATTGTTCTTTAATGTGCAACTTTGTAGCATCGTCCGCTTTTGAAAAATGATCTACTATGATTTCCAACTCGGTTGTGATGGTAATGTTGAAACTACCTTCCTTTGTCGGCTCGTAATCATCGAAATGGAGCCTTTTCCAATGAGTGGATATCTCATCCATTCGAATATGGGAATTGAGTTTCATTTTTTGTTTGAAATAATACAAGCACATGGAAGTCCATAATTTTCCTGTAACACCCTTCTAAATACCCCCACAATTAATATAAATAACTCAAAGTTAACATGTCACCAAGGGCGTCACAATTAATTAAAAACATAAAACTCCAATACAATGTCATGCTTTCATGGGAAACACAATTCCATTTAAAACGAAATACATGTTTAACACAGCAGAATAACTTCAAACTTGGATAATTCAGAATACCAATTAAATATCACAAGGTCAATGCCTTGAGTCACCCAAACAATTATCCTATTAGAACATCAAACAAAAACCGAGTTAAATAATAACTCTACACAAGCGTTCCCCAGTGTTACAATCAGAGCATGACACCGACACGCGATAAAATAAAAATGCATAGCTCTACGAGCCATCCTCACCAACTCCTAAGCCACTAAAGCTTCAATCTAAAATCATCAAAGTAAGAGTGAGACTACATCATAATTAAAATGCATTATAAATTCATAAAAAAATAGAATTTCATAAGCTATTATTCCACCCTATTTAGCATAATCAAATTTATTCATCCATTCAACAACACAAGTCATAAATATGCATGACACGCAACAACCATATTATAACACTGGAATTCATTCTAACATGTTATAATCCATACAAATTCAATGCAAGACTCTATGCATGTGGTACCAAAAGTGAACTAAATTCACCATACTGTTCCATTCCAACTCGGACCCAGTATCAACATCTGCTCCATTCCAACTCGGACACAGATACGCCTCACCGCCCATTCCAACTCGACAAAGGTTATTGGCCAACTCACTAATTCCACACAATGGGAATTATCTACCACCAAATATATATGCATACGCATCATAAAAGCATGCAACACTCAACACATGTTATGATAACATCATACATCATAAACCATCATTAATCCAAAACATGATAAACATCATTTATCATGAACATCATCATACAGCATAAACATGCACAAGAAATTACTGAAACATCATCACCAAAACAAGCGTACAACCATCAATATGCACACAATACATCAGCACAACAACATATCGTTTCCTATCCACCAAGTACACGAGGTACGAATAACCACAAGGTCGGAAAATCACTAATTTCCAAAATAATACCCAGTTAATATTATTTTCTTTATTTCATAAAATAGAACATTTACTTTAAGGAATAACGTCCAAAACGGCGATTAAAACGGACTTACGGTTTGAAAGTTATGAATTTTCAAAGTTTAATATTTTTCAAAAGTATCAGTGGTAACCGGTTCCTCCAGGGGAGTAACCGGTTCCCACAATCATATGAAAACACGCTGCTGGAAAATGTATGGGGAACCTGAGTTCTCCTATAGGGTAACCGGTTCCTGCGTTTTATAAAAATTGTTTTTCTGGAAAATATACTAGGAACCCGGTTCCCCCCACAAGGTAATTGGTTCCCCCCACAAGGTAACCGGTTCCCACGACTCAGGAAAAATATCTTCTGTAATATGTACTGGGAACCTGGTTCCCCCCACAGGGTAACCGGTTTCCAAGACTCATGGAAACCACCTTGCTGGAATTTATATGAGGAACCCGGTTCCTCCTAGAGGGTAACTGGTTCTTGCGACGTCTGTAGTAGAAAAACTTAATTTTGACAGCATTCTTTATTTTTCCATTCAATTCAATCAATCCCATACGAACCAAATCACAAATCAACACCAAAATCATCCATCAGACAACATCATAGTGCATAACAACATAATTCAACAACACCTAACAACCCTATAACATGTAATTGACTTAATTTAACACAATTTGACATTTTAGGGTCAAAACTCATAAACCTAGAAAATCCTAAATTGGGATTCCTAACTCACTCAATCGATCCTATCATTCCCAAAATCTATAATATAATATAATATAATTAGAGTAATAAGATCTTACCTTAGCAAGTTTCTTGAATTCCTAAAGCTTTAGGTTTTCTTCCTCCTTGCCTCTTCTCTTCTCATGTACAATCTCTTTTCTTCAATTCTTTTTCTCTTTTTCTTTTCTATTCCTCTATTATAATAATAATAATAATAATAATAATAATAATAATAATAAAATAATTAGAGGCTTTTACTCCATACACCACTCTCCTCTACTAACCACACCACAAATCCAAATTTCTCTTTTCTTTATTTATTTTTCAAAAATCTCAATAATTCTAATAATTCAAATTTTAACTAAATAAATAACTAAAATTCAAATTATTTAATAATTGAAAAATACGGGGTGTTACATTTCCCGTATCGTACACCCACATTTCACACTACCGGGACCCGTTGTTTCCGCTCGTTTTGCTTCGTAAAAAATAAAATTCAATCTCGCTCGGGATATATGGTGAACCAACTGTGCATAAAGAGTATTGTCTTTGAACCGACGTTCCAATACAGTTTTGCTCCTACCAATTCATTATCTTGGTTTATGAGCATTTGGTTCACAACATCCTAATCTCTACATAAGTCGCCCTTACTATCACCCAACCACCTCTTCAAAGCCGCATGTGCGGATTTCACTCTATTAGTGGTTGTGTTCCCCAAATGTCTAACACGGTCCGTCCATGTACACACCACTTTCTCTTTCACTTGATCAAGAATAGTGGATTCAACATATTTCATAAATTTTGGATATTCCACACACAAGTTTCTAAAGTGGATCACATTCGCAGTATACATCTCTTCAGTAGAAGAATTAAGAATATCAGTCCATGCACTCATAATCTTCTCTGCCATAACACTGGATTTGACAATTTTCTAATCTTCGTCTTTCTTCTCTTTGGTTCCAACTGCGGGTTTTAGCCTTGCTCTCAAATTTTTTGTGATGTGATACCGACATAGTAGAGTGGTTTACGACAGAAACACGGTGGCAACCGCATTCATAAGAGTGTTATCTCGATCGGTGACAATAACTAAAGGCATGCTATTTTGATCTTTCAATAATGTCTTGGAAACACCCAACGTCCAAGTGATGTTGTCTTCCTTCTCACATTCCATGAAGCAAAAACCAACCGAAAATGTCTTGTCCGTAGAGGTGACACCAACAATTTCAAGAAGCGGAAGCCTATATTTATTTGTCTTGTATGTCGAATCAATCATTAAAACGGTTGGAAATATATTGAACAAATCGATACTCGACGGATGCGTCCAAAATATATCACAAACACTTACATTGTCATCACAAACTCTATGTCTCGAAACATAGTTGTTATCGTCCAAACATTTCAATAAATGTTGCATTTCGGACCTCGGACCCCTTTGAGCAACATGTTGTTTGTATCAATAATTGTAAACCAATTTTATATTTGACACATATCCCGCTCTATTCTGTTTCAAACCAGAAAGTATGTTTCTAGACGCAACTTTGATCAACGATAATTCGGAAACATATTTCTTCTCTTCCGTCTTAAGCCGACAAACAATAGGATGCCCGTGTAACTTGGTCTCCAACTCATGATTATGCATCCCGGGCATCATAGTCAACCGCCATAAATTATCCATCCTACAATAACCGCACAACTTGAACGGACACCCACATTTCCTTGAACTCGTGTCTTCGTGTTGTAACTTGCGGATTTATGGAACATATGCTCCACTTCTCTCGCATGTCAAAATAATAAATGGTTGTCGATTACTACTCCCATTGTCGGACTTCGCAATCACAATGCCAAAACAAAGTTTGCTTGCTTCCATTCTAACATAATCAACCATTTGTTGAAGAGTATTGAAAGTTTTTCCATTTGGAAATTGATTTTTGTTATCGATCACAACATCAATCGTTTTATCTACTTCTTTGATCACAATCGACTTATCGTCTATGCTCACTTTGTCCAGAATCGGAACCTTCACAATAGCATTGACAATGTTGTCAGGGTGCACAATACCTAAAATATATAAAATATGCAAATTATGTTAAAACAGAATTATGTTTTTATGCATCAGAGAACATTTCGCAAGTTAACTTGCGAATTTTTTCTAGTGAACTTCGCAGGTTAACTTGCGAAGCGACGTTGTTTTATGCCACAGTTTAACAGCAACAATGCAACAAATGTAGGTTTAGAGGATGAAAGTTTACCTCAAATTATAGCTTCCAATGCTCACTTTGCTAGGATCACACACTTGAAACTTGATTTGGATCAAAAAATTATATTGATTTTGGGTGTTGTTTGAAGGGTTTTTGTGTTATGGTGTTGTAGAAAATGAATGAAATAGGACAAGAGGTGACCATGCAACATTTTGTATACAAAGAGACATTTCATAAATTAACTTACGAATTCACCTAAAAAGGTGAATTCATAAGTTAACTTACGAACTAAGATTATTTTTTTCGAATATCAACGTTTAAAATAATAAAACGTACAAAATAAAGTGAATTCCTAAGTTAACTTAGAAATTCACCCAAAAAGGTAAATTCGTAAGTTAACTTACGAATTCACCCAACAAGGTGAATTCGTAAGTTAATTTACGAAGAATATTTTTGATTTTTCAGAAGTATGGGAGAAATCCACTAAATAGATAAAGAACTTTCCCAATCAAAATCCTTGTTGCCTTTTATGTTTAACTGATTTCAATTCAAACCAAATCTTATATTATCACATTTCTTGAGATTGATATTATGCAATTTTCCAATATTACTACGTTGTTAGAATTAGTACATTTATTAATTTGTCAGTTATTAATCTTTAAAACAAGACATCAACCAGATATAAAAGGAAAATTATTTTCTATAATTGTTTTTATTTCTAGTAGATTCCTTTTATTTGAGGTAATCTTATTATTATAAATGTGATTGACACAATATTAATGTTTTTCTTAACCAAAATATTTTAATTTTAATTTTTTATATAATAAGATTTTTTTTAATAAAACATAAACTTTTATTTATCAAAAATCAATCAAGTACAATCCAATCAAATACAATCTGATCTCGAAGATCCTGCACTCCACACAAACTAAGTTAGGCATACTGATTAACATGTATACTTAACTTCTTATAGAAACTACATATAATTTTAGGAAATTTCTTCCCCCATCTAGTGAAGTTCGTCTTCACCCTTGATGAAAAACCAAAAATATCTCCCAATTTTGTAAGTTAACTTGCGAATTCTCCAAATAAAGTGAATTCGTAAGTTAACTTACGAAATAATCCACGATTTTAAAAAAATAAGGTGAATTCGCAAGTTAACTTGCGAATACACCTTATTTGGAGAATTCGCAAGTTAACTTGTGAAGTCTGCGTATTGTTTTAGAAAACACACAGACACACCTCCAATATAATTCATTCCAAAATAACCCAACTAAACCTCTCTACTCCCAATCTTTGCACTTTCTACCAAATCTTTGCAATTTCTACGACTTCAAAGACACTCAATTCAAGTTCAACTCATCATTTTAACTCATTCCAACTCCTACAACATCAACTACAACCTCCATTTTGTGTAAGTTTTCTTAATCAATTTCTATTCAAATTTCTGAATTTTTATTACATTATTAGGTTTAGGTTGTAGATATTTAATAGTATATGATGTTATAGTAGGATAATGTAGTAGGAAAAATAGGATTTTGGTAGTTATGGGACTGAAATTCTGGGTTTTGGAATTTTTGGACAAAGGGGGTTTCGCAAGTTAACTTGCGAATTGTACCAGAAGAGACTTCACAAGTTAACTTGCGAATTTTTGTCTAAATGGGTAAATTCGCAAGTTAACTTATGATTTTTTGTATGACTTGTTTTGAATTAGTATGCTAATTGTTGTAATGGCTTATTTTAGGAAAAGGGCCAATCATGACAACCAGATGACACGTTTGAGACAGGGCAGACAAAGTCAGACAACGTCGGCTCGTCAAGAGCGCGAGCAAAGGACAAGGGCATAAAGGGAACAAATAGGATAACTTGATATAACATCACCTTCCGCACCGCGACGGAGGAGTCATCTTCATGAGACGTCTTCCTCTCATGCACATGAGGAGGAGGTACCAGGGATGGAGGTACCGGAGGTCGAGTCACCGGCGGAGGAGGTCCAAGATGCCCAAGACGCCAAAAATGCTGAGGTCCTCGACGACGATGTTGAGGAACCTGCATTGGAGGAGGATGTTGGTTATCCAGGAGGGCCGTATGACAGATCCCTCCTGATTTATTATGGAGACCATATTGCCCGCTATGTCTGGGGTGGAGAGGTATTATAATTTTTATCGTTACATTTCGTATTATTTATTTTTATTTATTGTCCGTTATTTTTTATTTATTTTCGTATACTGTCCGTTCGTATTATTTATTTATTTTCGTTTGATTCTTATGTTTTAGGAAAGAAAGGCGTTGAAATATGTGAACCACTCCCGCAAAATCTTTGAACTATATGCTCCAAAGACTCAGTGGTTCCAGATTGGTATCCTCGCATCCGGTCTTGCCGGATTATACAGTACTGGTTACGGTACCATTAGCACTGGCATGCAGGGTGCTTTTGCTAAGTGATGGCATAGGGAGATGTCATCATTCCACTTTCTATTTGGGGAGTTAACGATCACCCTCGACGATGTTGCCTTCTTGCTCCGACTACCTATCAGAGGTAGGTTACTCAACCATTCCAAGATAACCAGAGCTGAGGCGGTTGATTTGATGGTTGAGCATCTAGGAGCTAATCCATTCAGAGCTGCTGAGAACTGCGACTCCACAAACGGGGCGCACATGAAATTCTCCTATCTAAAGGAGTTATATGAGGAGAACCTCTGTCTAACAGCTCTTGCAAAAAGAACTGCACAGGCAGCTGGGGAGCCTATGGAGGCGGATGTTTTTGTTCAATTTCATCGGGGTTGTGCCATTCGGTGTTTTCAGATGTACTTGGTAGGCACGTCCATCTTTGTGGGCACGAGTGGCCGCTACACTGATGTGACCTACCTGAGATATTTTACGGACATTTCTACAGTTCAGGACTAGAACTAGGGTGTCGTTGTTCTTACCTACCTCTACCAAAAGTTGAGTGAAGCTTCCAGGTGGAGGCCTAGGGAGCTTACCCGCTCGTGCACACTCCTCGCGGTACGTTTTTATTTTAACGATAAATTTTAATTAGTTTTAATTGATTTGTACTTACACATTATATTTTTGTTGATGTAGAGCTAGATTTTATCGTACTTTCACTGCATCCATGGTTACTCTGTGGATCCCGATTATGAGGACTTCATGCCCAGGGCTTTCAGGTTTATTCTCAACAGGGGTAACGATAACGTGGTTCCTTACCGGATGTTCCTTGATCTCACCAACCACGACGACATCAATCGGACCCGGTTTGAGGACTACATGGAGGTTTTCCCCTTCGATACTATTTCGTTATACTCTGGGTGGCTAGCCTGTGGGGCTAACATGATGGTCTGGTATCTGCCCGAGCGGTGTATGCGCCAGTTTGGCTATGTGCAGACCATTCCCCGATCTCATTCCATGCTACTCCCGACACCATGACACGGAGGGCTCTAGATGATGTCTTTCAGGATTAGGAGAATCATGTCGTGCCAGATGAGTTTCGGTTGTTGCGGGCATCCCATATGTGGCACTCTATGGAGGGGTACGCGACATGATTCTTTATAGTGTCGCACTCTTACATGACACAAGAGGCTCAAGGACATTCGTCGAGGCCAACACATGAGGAGCTCTTGGAAAATGAGCAGGATGAGGATGATCATGTCATTGATCTACTGCCTATTTGTCAGAGTATCCGCCAGATTAGACAGGAGGCGTTGGATGACGGGATTATCGATGGGGGCAGACCCGATGCGGTTGTCGTGGTGGAGATGATGGTCGCTGAGGCAGAGCGTGCAGTGCGTTACCACATGCAAAGGAGGGCGCAGGGGGTTAGGATTAGGCATACCCAGTAGCCTTTATGTTCTTTTAGTTGATTTTGTATGATCGCATTTTTTTCGGAACAACTTATGTAATATGATATTTCTGACATTTTTTCTCTTTAATATTTATAACATATTATTATTTACATGGTTTGCGTATATAGATATTGCGTATATTAATATTTTCTGACAATTTTTCTCTTTAATTGAATTTCTGAAAACGGAAACATAATCCGAGTAAATGTGGAAAAACATAGTAGTTTTAAACATATTTTTACACATTCAGGCAGGGTTTCGTAAGTTAACTTACGAATTCACCTTATTTGGGGAATTCGTAAGTTAACTTACGAAACATTTCTTGAATGTGTAAAACGTACAAAAGTAAGGTTAATTCGCAAATTAACTTTCGAATTCACCCAGAAAACTTAGTTCGCAAGTTAACTTACGAAGTCACCTTATTTGATGAATTTGTAATTAATTTACGAAAGATATTTTTGATTTTTTAGGAACGTGAGAGAAATTCACTAGATAAGTGAAGAAATTCCCTTAATTTTAATGTTGTGAATAATACTATCAACAATCTTGTTATTACTCTTTTTGGAAAATAATCATTTCATTCCTACCCTCCAAAAGTTTATACATAGTCTTTGCCACAGCTGCTTCTGGTTTTTTCACACTCAAAAGATAAATATTCCATCGATTCCATACGGTCACAGAAGCAACACTCTATCCACACAGTAGGCAATTTCTTCCGTGGAATAAATAAATATGCATCGACAGTGTAATCTAATAAAAATATATTATTTTATCGTATCACATAAATATTTTAAATTTTTTAATATGACTTAATGAAATGCATGATCCATAATTCTATCCACAAAAAATTGAAATAGAATCTTGTTTAGTGTGCATGATGAAATAGAGATATAATATAATAAAAATATTTGAATAAAGATAAAGTATAATAGTAATAGTAGTTAGAAATATATTACTACTATTATATTATTTTATCGTTAACCAAAGAATCGTATTATACTGTCGAATTGAATTGAACTAAGGTTAAAATAATCGAATCATTAATAATATTAGTGAATTGAACTTATATTTTATCAATGGTTTTAGAACTGAACCGTTAAGCAATTAACTAATCTCAAACTAATTCTAAACCGAACTGTCAGTACTTAAGTTTCGAAATTATTTTTTTTTAATACAAAAAATCGATTTTTTCAAAAATAAAAAAAAGTCGATTTTTTCGAAAATCTAAAATTCGATTTATTCAAAAACCAAAAAGTCAATTTTTCCAAAAATTAAAAAAAAAAAGTCTATTTTTTTGAAAATCAAAAAGTCGATTTTTTCGAATACCAAAAAGTCGTTTTTTTCAAAATAAAAAAAGTCAATTTTTTCGAAAATCAAAAAAGTCGATTTTTTCGAAAATCATAAAGTCGATTTTTTCGAAAACCAAAAAGTCAATTTTTTCGAAAACCAAAAAGGCAATTTTTTTAAAAATCAAAAAAGTCGATTTTTTCGAAAATCAAAAAGTCGATTTTTTCAAAAACCAAAAAGTCAACTTTTTTTTAAAATCAAAAAAGTCGATTTTTTCGAAAATAAAAAAATGTTAATTTTATCGAAAATAAAAAAAGTTGATTTTTTCGAACTGTTATACCACACTAAAACTTTTGGTTCAGTTCGATATCTAAAAAAATTAAAATGGTTCGATTCGATTCAAATATATTTATATAATGATTCGATTCGATTCGATTTTCTAACAAAATTGTACCATGAACAATCTTAATTTTATGTGTTAGATACATACTTAATAATAATTACACGAAAAATTGCTCTTGTAAAAAATTACCTGTATTTTTTTATAAGTTTTTAATATGTTTAAATTTTACTAATAAAAAAATATTTAAAAAATCTAAAAATAATTAAATAAATTTAGAAAAAAATCATTGAAACTACTAAATAATTAGTTTCAATTCTTTTATAAAAAAAATTATGTAAATAAGTCATTTTAATACTCAATTTTATTTTCATTATATATGTTAAATAATCTATCTTATGAATCTTATCCCGCATCATGCTAATATCCCCTCTAAACTTTATTTCATTGTAACCGCTGTATTCATATTCTTACAAGGTGAGAATGATTGTATATTATTAGACCTTCACTAATCAACATTAGTATTCTCTCCCCCAAATTTGTGAACGTTAACTACGTAAAGCCTAGAAGTAATTCATTTTTTCTACTTTTTCAGTTGTTTTAATGCTTATCGCACCTTTTTAGTGATTAGTAGATTGTTAGTGCTCGTTAAGAAATACAATGAGAACAATTGAATCTTCACAAACATTTCAAATAGCTATTTACTTAAATGAAGGAACATGAATATGAATAATGTGCTATGCAATAAATGAGTTAAGTTTATAAGCCTACATTATCTAATTATTTAATAGAAAAATCCAGTCGCCTTGCATTATGAAGTCTATACACAAGTAACACAGACAGCCATTGTCTGTTTGTACATGAGAAGACAGGCAATTGAGATTTTATTTACCTTTTTAGTCAAACTCCAAATTACTAGAGTTTCTTTCCTCTGGAAATCGAATGATTAATGGTAAAAATACACAGTATCGACAATATATGAAGACTAGTAAAGTTATTGAACATTGAATAATCATATGATGAACAATTCGTATTTTGATGTTCCTTGCTGTCAATAAATATGGACTTCCAACAATAACAAGTCTTATCCCACTACGTGGAATCGGCTACATGGATCAAAATTCAGTATAATTTTATCCTCTAAATCAACTGTGAACAATTGCTATGATGAATAAGGTATTTTGCCAACTCCTATATCATTCTGCAGTTTCAGACAAATATATGCCACATTGAATCAAACGGGAGTGAAGTTATGTAGTTTCAGAAGAGTTGCCTTATAAAACATCAGCAAGTTACTGCTTCACAGAATCACGGTGGAAGTTTACTTTCCTTTCTTTGCAAGTTTGGGATTCTTGCACATTCTTATACTTTGGGGGGTGACTTCTACTAGTTCATCTTCTTGAATGTATTCAATGCAGTCATCCAAACTATAATCCAATGGTGTATCAAGAACCACTGCACAAGGAAGTACCGTAAGTTATTTTTTTTTATCAAATATTATTAGCATATTGATAATTTACTAGAACTTCATTTTAAGCTATTATATGATAATAAATTTTAAGAATTATAAAGAAATGAAAAAAGAAAACATAATGCCAAAATGAACAAAAAAAAGAGCTCATATAAAACTTCGATACAGACACAAACACAAACAAGCTACCGACACCAACATATAGACATAATCTTAGAAAATAGTATATAGACATAATCTTAGAAAATAGTAGTTGTATGTAATTACAAGTGTTAGTGTCATGAAGACACTTAGACACACCTTCAATCTGAAGTCTCCTGCTCTATAGTTCAAGAGTAATTGCAAACAAAGTAGCTTGAGAATAAACTAATTA
The DNA here is from genome assembly GCA_021764765.1 of Vicia sativa. Lineage (NCBI taxonomy): Eukaryota > Viridiplantae > Streptophyta > Magnoliopsida > Fabales > Fabaceae > Vicia > Vicia sativa. The sequence continues at coordinate 199,327,527 of CM038795.1, read as the reverse complement.
TTTAAAATAATTAATTAATTAAAAGAATATATTATTTGAAGTCAACTTAAAACTTCTTTACGAAACCAAAAATTAGGGGGTGGCAATTGGGCATGCCTGCCCTGTTTAGGTCTTCCCCGCAAAAGCCCTTAAAAAAATGCGGCGAGGCGGGGCGGGCTTTATTGAGGGTGCAAACGTTGCACCTTTTAAGCCTAAAAATTATAAATTTTTATGTTAATGTCCGTGCCCACAAAAATAAATGGGGCGGGCATATTAGAGGGTGCAGGCCTAAAACCTTAGTCCGCTCCGCAAAACAGTTCGGGCAAAACGGGCTGACCGATGTGCCAGGCCCGTTTTGCCACCCCCACCAAAAATTGCATCAAACCACCTAAATTGAATATATGTCTGCGTCAATTGCAATGGAGCTGCTTCTCACCTGATTGTTCCTTGTTGGAACGAACATTCGTTGCAGCTTTTCTCTTGCAAACATTCAAGGACAAGTCCCCATAGCGTTGATGTATGCCAATAATTTGACCTTTATAAACTTCTGCTCCAGGACCAATGAACATTTGCCCCCTCTCCTGTGAACTAGCTATTGCATAAGAAGTACTTGTTCCACCCTCAAAAGCAACCTGAAATTCCAGAACGTATTATTAATGAATGAAGGAAACATTAGTAAACAAAAGTGTTTTGGATTTCAAAACAAGGTCATCCGCATTAATGTTAATGTTATGATCTGCAATGCAGACATTACCAGTGAGCCTAAGTCCCGAGTATTCATGTCACCAGCCCAAGGCCCATAACAATCAAATACAGTGTTGAGAATAGCTGTCCCTCGAGAAGCAGTTAAAATTGCATTACGCAATCCAAGAAGACCACGGGTTGGAATCTTATATCTGAGTACTGTAGTTCCCTCCGATCTACCGAAAATAAATATTGAAATGATTAGGACAGAATGCTATATTAATCTTAACAGTTAAAGATATTCTAAACTATAGGATACTGAAATTTAGAGAGTTAATTACAAACAATGGATCTTTGAGAACCTATGATTATGACACATACAAATCAGGGAATTGAATATAAATGTGGAGTGACAGTGACGTGAGAATGCGGTATTTCTTTTTTTCTTTTTGAAAAGGGATAGCAGCATTTCTAGAAGGGATAAGGATACAGGTAAATCAATATCAATACAAAATACAAAACCACCACATGACTAGAACATCCTAACAATAACGGAGATTCTCTAAGAAAATTTGCTTTATTACAATGTAATGTTTCCATAATAAAGCTATAACTTTGGAGGTAAATTATACCATAATAAAAGTAGTAGCATAACAATTTACATACCCAACTCCTTGCATATCAAACATTTGCCCTCGTCTCCCACCAAGAAGTTGAACAACAGCTCCCATGTGCACTTCCGGTACCTCCACAGTTGCAATCTGCAACCATCCCAGAAATTAAAATATGAATGAAACGTTTGAAGGGACTCCAACTTTTTCGGAGAAAACTCAGTATAGTATATCATAACTTAAAGCTTTTAAGCAACTCAAAGCTTTGACTAACAATCCTAATTGTTTGCATAAATGGAAAGAACAAAGTTCCTGCATTTGATTGTAATAATATCCTAGTTCAACTCATAAAAAATTAATAGTCACTCTTATGTAGAAAATAAGTAACCTGGAAGAATCATAAAGTTACCGCCATGACAGGGTCAAAGGAAGAGTTAGAACCATTGTGAATTTATTGTAGGAAACCTTGCCTTGCACTTGCTAAGCCTTGCATTTCTTATATAACTTCATCTTAATATATTTGTATAACCGATATTATTGATTCTAGAAGATAATCTTTACGATTGTGATTATTGATTATAGGAAATAATGTAAAGGCCATCACAAAGATCCTTCATGTGCTTTTAGTAACACAAAAGGATGGGATTTTAACACATGCAATTACACAATAGATTAGAATAGGAATATTTATAGTTTCCAACCGACCTTCATGTAACAGACGCAGGAAAAATCAAAGCAATTAATCATGTCAATTAGGCTAGATTTTACCCTTAAATAAGCATATCAGTTATACAGGAAAATAACTAGGATTCAGCATCTGTCAAATGATTGTGTCATGTATAGTCATTTTTTATATAAGCATATCAGTTATACAGGAAAGTAACTAGGATTCAGCATCTGTCAAATGATTGTGTTATGTATAGTCATTTTTTATATTTAAATAGCAATAAAAATTGGTCGGAAATTTACCTCATACGGCTCCAACAATTTGTCATTAACCCTCTTGTTGATAACTTTGGGAGGCCCAACCATGAATTCAAATCCTTCCCTTCTCCTGAAGTTTGCAATATTATTTCAAGAATTGGATTATTGACAAGAAATAGATTACTCTCTCACACACACCACATACACACACTTACATATTTTCAATGAGTATGGTGATATGCAGAGTTCCACGCCCACTGACAATGAATGTATCAGCTGTTTCACCATCTTCAACCTTCATAGCCAGATTCCGCTCAAGCTCACGATAAAGCCTGTCCCTTAAATTCCTACTGGTAACATACTTTCCCTGGAAAGTACAAAATAAGTTTTAGTCATTCTCTTGCGTAGCTATCAAACAAATTAAAAAATTACCAAGAAAGCCAAATCTAATAGCAATTATTGAGTCCAACAGACAGTATCCGGATGTTAATATAGTAGAACTAGAGTATACAAATAGAAGATTTTTTATTACTGAAATAAAATATTATTCTACATACATACCTCACGGCCGACAAAAGGTGAAGTGTTTATGGCGAATGACATTTTCACTGTTGGTTCTTCCACTTTGATGGACGGTAGTGCCTTCCCAGTCAATTTATCCGCAATTGTCTCCCCAATCTGAGAGGCAACGGCTAATAAGGATACTGAAATAAAATATTATGCACTTCATCTAAAAACTCTCGACCTTTACCTGAATATCAGAAATTCCACATACTGCACATATATCCCCAGCCTCCACCCTATCGGCAGGGACCCTAAAGAATTTTTCGTACACATAAAGCTCGCTAACTCTTCCATATCTACATGAATCTTCTGAAGTACAAACCTGGGCAAAACCATGCTATCAGTGGTAAAGCAAAACTGAAATTGAGGCCTTAGTATTCTCTGCTCCATCTCCCAAAAATTGAAACAGAGATGCATATGGAAATAGTGAGTTAGTGGAAATGATTGTTATTTAGCAAACTTCACTTATTAAGCACAAACATTAATTACCTTGTAATATTAGTGAAGCATTACCTTGGAGGAATTCAGAAATTGAACAATAAAATAAAGGAAAAGGGATACACACCTTGACTTCCATTCCTTTTTCTAAAACGCCAGCTTCCAAGCGCCCAATTGCTATACGCCCTTTATGTCCTTCGAACTCGGTACTTGTAACCTAGTTGATGCATAAGTGTATGGTATGACAGCAGATTAGATGCTGTGTATATACTTCACATAATTTGGTCACGATGCTTAAATGTGAAAATTGAGAGTTTATTGGTATTTTGAATTTGAAATATGTTGTCGTCCACTAAAACTATAATCTTGGACTAAAGATCATATCCTACACACACTTCATATATGGTCGTGTCTAAAAAGAAATGGTATCATCCAAGTGAAGTGACACAGAAATTAGACATGATTGTCAAGCATATTTTCCCTCGACTGAACCAAATGGTAAAGATCTTCAACTGCTTTTATTTACGTTTCCCTTGTGGCACTAAATTATTAGAATCACATACTTACCATTCTACAAAATGAAATTAATAGAACAATTGAATAGAAAAGACAGAGAAGCAAAATTATAAAAAAACTACTCACAAGCATTTGGAGTGAGCCATCTTTATCAATACGTGGTCCAGGGATACATCTCATGATGGATTCAAACAATGGCCCAAGGTCGTCTGCCAGATCTTCAGGAGACAGCCCTGCTTTCCCTTTAATACCACTTGCATATATTACCTGAAAGTCACACTACAAGAACAGAAAGAAAAAAAAAACTCAAAATCTTAAAGATTTTATACCTTTCCTGCATATCATTGTGAGTGAGGAAATCAATCACAGTTGAGCTTGCTACTGATAAACTTCCAAGTTCCAACTTAATTTGTAAAACACACAGAAAACAAACTATTTGAGTTATATCACAAGCATACCTGTTCATCTGTTGCATTTAGCTCAATGAAGAGTTCAAAGGTAGAATTGACAACAAAATCAGGGCGAGCAGAAGTCCTATCTATTTTATTCACAACCACAACAACCGCATGACCAAACTCTAAAGCCTTCTTTAAGACAAACCTTGTCTGTGGCATCGGCCCTTCAACAGAATCCACCTACACAAGCAAATAGAAGCATGATGAATCAAATGTATTACAAGAAGCCAAATTTCTAAGCTTCGAAAAACAAAGCATTTACATTGATTAGAGAGAAAGTATAACACATTTTGTAGCACAGGAAACCAAAACTATGTATCTTATCAACAAAATATAAAGCCCCTAAAAAAAAGGATACACTATTACAATCCAAGTAGTTGAGAATTAAAAATGGCAAGTTAAAAAATTCCTTGCATTCAAAAGAAACCACCACTCCTTCACACACCCAACCCCAACAAACAAAAAGGAAAAGAATATGAAAACTGCATGAGGGTTGTTGCATCAGTGAAAACAAGTATCAATTCAATTGTGCATAAAGATAAACGATTTCCAATGAATCGGAAAAAGAGTTGGAGTAAGTAATTACCACTAGAAGGATTCCTTCGACCATATTCAAGATACGTTCAACTTCACCTCCAAAATCAGAGTGACCAGGAGTATCAATAATATTAATCTTAGCATCTTTATAAGTAACAGATGTATTTTTACTGAGTATAGTGATTCCTCTTTCACGCTCCAAATCATTAGAATCCATTATCCTTTCTTGCACAGTTTGATTATCACGAAACACCTACAAATAAGCAGCCAATAACAAAACAAAGTTTTCATCACATAGAAATCAATCTCAAAAAAAAAAAAAACTATATAATCAGAAATTGTGTGTGATAATATTGTACCTTGGTTTGTTTGAGCATGGCATCAACGAGAGTTGTTTTTCCATGATCAACATGAGCAACAATAGCGATATTTCTAATATCTGCTCTTCGCATCAATTTCTTCTTCTCCTCTGAGATAGAAACAAACTGAATCAAAACATGATAAAATCAGCAACTATAAACCTTGAATTGAATTGAATTTTTTACCAGTTTTTGGCTCGGTGACTTCGGAAATTGAACATTTGATTGAGGTATTGTTCCTTGAAGCAATACGAAGAGATGGTTTTGAAGAAGAAGAAGATAAAGGAAGTCCAAAGAGTTTGTTACGTTTAGATAAGAAGAGTGGAGAAGAAGAAGAGTTCTTTGGAAGAGTTGTTGATGAGAATAATAGAGAGGTCTGAGAAGTGAGTGCCATTTTCCCTTACTCACTCACTCTCTCTGTGTTGAAGTTGGAGAGAGAGAGAGAGAGAGAGATGAGGGATTTGGGGAAAGGAGTGTGTGAGGCTATGAATGAAATTTTAGTATATTATCGTTGAGTTGAGTTGGAAATGTAATATTAGTGGCACAGGAATGGATATGATACTTGACTGTGTGGGAATTAGCCAGCACTAGGTTTCCTTTTGTACGGCTTACTTTCTTCCACATCGTCTCTTGTAACCATCGTTGTTAAGGGTTAATGCGACGGCTAATCTTATCGTCAACACTCATTTTAATAGATTATTACTTGTAATTTAGGTATGGAGTTAAATTTATTGTAATTAATTATTAAATCGAATCACGATTATCTCGTGGAGGAAAGTGCGATTTACAACGTATTTGATTTTGTAAGAATGTTTGAAAATTGTGAAAGAGATTAAGTGTGAAAATTTGTCTAATCTATTTTTCAATTGTCATGATAAAAGATATTACAGTAATCTTTAAATTACTAAAACTATGCACACTCTTCCATAGAAATATTTTAAGCATTTATAAATTTGCTAAAATATTTTAAAACATGTAAAAGAATTAACAAGGTGCTTGTGGAATTGATCAAGAGTGATCATAATTATTTAGAAAGCGTTTATACACGGTCTAATCAATTAGGTAACTTACATGATTGGTTAAAGGAAGGAAAAAGGTTTCTTAAATGATTAAGAATACTCTTAATCGATTACACATATGCATTGCAGGTTTTATTTTAGAATTAGGGTTGATGTTTTTGAAACTTATAATGGATTAACCTTATGACTTACACCATTGATTAGCTCATTTAAAGGTTTATGGATTATTTTTCTTTTTTTCCAAAACTTTTTCCTATAAATAGAGAATTTACCATCCCTTTTAAAACACACCAGAAAATATATTTATATATGCTTTATCATTATTTACTCTCATCGATTTTTTTTCTCACTAAATTGCCTTAATATTTCGTGAGTGAAAAAGTATCAATAAATTTTTTTGTTTTTGTTGATTATGGTGTTGAAGTTCTTTAACAAAATATTAAAGAATCTTTAATTAGATGCCGTTTGTCAAAATCTTTACAATTTACTCTCCCTTCTCCTTTGTGTTGGAGTTGATTGTCCAAACAAATAACATTATAATTTAACTCCTATTATATGACTAATGATTCTAGGATGAATAATGATGACTACAAACACATATTCTGTTTTTAACAACGTTTTTTCATAAATACATCTTCATTATTTGATGGTGAAAGTTTTGAACTATAGAAAGTAAGAAATAAGTTTTTTATTGAAAGAAATGGTTTATCAATGGTAAGTATATTTCTATTCATTGTATTAATAATAAAATAGTAAACAAATTAAATAACTCTAAATCGAAGTTTATAAAAGAAAAGTCAAATTTGATTTTGAAGTTAAGGAATGTATTATGAGGGCTATAAACACCAAAGAATATTTTTTGTTTTTAACTGTATTTTTGCAAAGAAAGAATGGAATATTCTTGAAATTATCCATGGATATTTTTCTAATATCATACAAGAGAGAGTGAATATACTCCCTCTATAACAATTTATAAGCAAAATACATATAGTTTTCTTGTTATAATTTATAAGCAAAAAAACATCAATTTAATTTCATTTAGACATCTTTTTTCTCAAAATACATCTTTTCTAATGTAAAATGAAATGCAAATTGCATTAAATATATTTTATCTCTCATTTTTTCTATGCACAACAACCATTTGAAATTGTTTTTACACCTTCCCATAAAATATAGGGTTAGTATCCATTTTGTCCCCTGTCATATGGGTCAAATCACAAAAACAACCATGTAAAAAAAACACAGATTTCGTCCCGCAATTTGAAGATTCCTTTATTTAGGTCCCTCAGTGGATCTCCTCACTTACACTGGTGATGTGTCTTTGATATGTTGGCTTTTTAAGTTTTTTTAAACACATGTGGCTTTACTTTATTTACAATATACATTCTATTAATTAAATAGCTTGTTAGTTTAATATCTTGAAATCAAAAGTAATTTTAATCATATTATTACCCCCTTGTAAACCTAAGTTAGAAATCTTCCAACAAACATTGTGCTTGTTCGTCTTCTCCAAATTGACGAAGACTCATCTTGTGTTCTTCGTAGATCATCCAGGTATGAAGAGTTATTTTTTCTTGAACGAAATCAACGATTATCTCCATTGTTGAACATTACTAACACATGCATGTTTTTTTCATTTTTAGGGATGACATTGTTCAACTTAAGCTTTCATCACGATGGACAATTTGTTAGAGAAAAACACGTTTTTTACAGGGGAGGTACCGAAACCATTGTAGTAAAGTTGGTGACAAACACACTTTTCAACTTAAGACATTTGTAGGGACCCATACATGTGCTAGAGTATTGAATAATAAGTCAGCAAATTCAAAGTGGGTATCTAAAGTTGTGGTAGAGAAGAGGTAGTCTATAGGCAAGCCACCTACTTACAAGCTTGGGAGAAACATATGTCCAAGTTAAGGAAACTTGATCCAAAGGCATGGGAATGGCTTATGGGTGTTCCAACAAAATTATGGTGTAAACATGCTTTTAGTTATTACTCAAAATGTGATGTTCTCATGAACAACCTTAGTGAGTCTTTCAATAGTACCATATTGCAAGCTAGGGATAAACTAATTATCGCTATGTGTGAATGGATTAGGAATTATCTCATGAATAGGGTGGTTGTTAGTTTAACTAAGTTAGACAGATGGAAGCATAAGATAATGCTTATGCCTAGGAAAAGAATGGACAAGGAGGTTGTAATGAGTGGTAATTGGATCCCCACTTGGTGCCAACAAATGGTATGGAAGGTTAACCATATCTATGATGGTATGGATATGTGGCCCAATGTTGATGCTGAGGATATTTTTCCACCTTCCTATAAGAAAGGTCCAGGTAGACCTAGAAAACTCAGGATTAGAGAACATGATGAAAATGGCTATAGGATGAGAAGGCTTGGGGTTATTTATAGGTGTACTAAGTGTGATAGTATTGGTCATAATTCAAGAAAATGTCAAAGTACTAAACAAAATCATGCTGCTTTAAAGAGAAAGGTGAACAAAATTTTGCTGCTTCATGTTTGATTTCAGTATTGATGTTTAAGTTTGATATGTAACAGTTTTGTGTTTTTATTGTCTCAGAGGAAGGCACCAAGGAACAATCCTGGAACAAACAAAGTTCATGCCCTTGCAGAAGATCCTATTGCAGATGATCCATAGGCTAACAGTGTGAATGTTGAACCTGTTTAAGACTTCTTTGATGGTGAAATTGATGCACATGTAGAGGCAATGGTGGCATCAGTCGAAGCTGAGTTCCAAGCAAGTCAAGTAGTTAATCCAACACCTACAAACAAGTCTCCAAAAAAGAAGACTAAAAAAAAGAAGAAGGCAAAGACTATGGGGTCTAAGAAGAAATGAAAACATTATGTGGTTAACAGTTGGGCTATCAAGCAAATGAAATTTCTATTATTTTGGGTTTTCTGTTTGACAGTTTATGCATTTTGGTTGACAATCTTTTGTGGTTGTATGGTAGTATATTTTAGTATTATGTTGAATGTTGAAGTCAACTGTTGAACTTATGTATGATAGTTTATTTTGAATCTTAAAGTCAATTAATGAACTTATGTAATTTCAATTATTGTATGAAGACCATGTTTCAGTTATATGTCAGTTTGGTATTACATGTTCTATTCAAAATTACAGGTCCATTTGGTTTTTGTGACAACTTTGTGTCTTTGGTTTTGTGTCCTTTACTAGTCCTTACCAAAAGTACAGGTCCATTTGGTTGCGTGAATCACAGGTCCTTAACAGTTTATGTCATTCCACAATTTATGCAATAATACCAATTGTAGGTCCATTTGGTTGTGTCAATTTCATGTCCTTAACAATTTACACAAGGAAATAATACCAATTGCATGTCCATTTGGTGTATGCCATTGCACGGGTTATGCAATAATACCAATTACACAAGGAAATATGTTGATCCAAATTTCATTCATTTTTAGATCAACCAAACATTACAACACAGAGATTACAACAAATTCTACATACTTTAGATCACAGCACAAAGAGTACAACAAATTCTACATACTAAACATAACACCAAAAAAAATTCAGGATAAAACAAGAATGTAAGTGAGGGCTTTAATGGTCTTCATATCATTTGTAGATTTCATCTTCAGTTTATCAATCTTCTTCTTATTCATTATCTTCCCAAATTCATGAACAAAATTCTTCCCAAACACAACTCCATAATTTCTCATAACCTCCAAGATCTTCTCACTTTCAGTCCAATCTCCATTATACTTCGATTCATCCCGATTATCAATTTGAAGCTCATCGTCCAAATGAAAAAGATGACAATCATCATCAGTCTGGAAAACAAAATAAACATATCAATATTAAAACAAAGCAAATTGTAGAAACATCACCATTCTTGAAATCGTGTATGAAGAATGGAGACGAAGAAATTAGAACAAACCCCCCAATTTATACACTTCTAATATTTTCTTCCCGAATTTGAGCTTGATTTCGAAATAAAGATTCTCATGGGGAGCTCGTGGCCACAAATTGGAGTTTTTCTTCCATATGTTTTAACTCTTGAACTAGTGATTTCTGACATGTTTGAAATTTATGGGTTACAGCTGAGGAAAGGGGAAACTTGAGGAACCCTAAATCTGGAATGGGTAAGGTAAGAAGAAGAAGAAGAAGAAGAATATAAATATAAGACAAAAGTAATCCTGGGTAATTTTGTATAATATATTTCAATTGATATTTTATAATGTATACTGTAAATAAAATAAAGCCACACGTGTTTAAAATATTTTAAAAAGCCAACATGTCAAAGCCACATCATCGATTTAAGTGAGGAGATCCACTGAGGGGCCTAAATAAAGGAATCTTCAAATTACAGGAATGAAATCTGTGTTTTTTTTACAGGATTGTTTTTGGGATTTGACTCATATGGCATGAGACAAAATGACTATTAACCCTAAAATATATTTCAAAAAACACATAAACAATTAAGTTTTCTTAAGAAGTGTGAAATTTGTATTTTTGCTTAAACCGTTATACAATGGTTTACATATTTAACATCTTTTTTCACTTTTTGCACTCTGCATCATCTTCTCTCTCTTCCACCTAATAATTTAACATTTATTCAACTTTTACTCTCTATAATGATTTTGTTTAATAAAATTCAACACTCTACCTCAGTACTTTTATTTCATATTCTTATTTTTTTTATTTATGTTTTTTGTTTGATAAAATCATTTTTTGTGCAAATCAAATGAATTAAGTCTTTATTTATAGATTAAAAAATGATGAATTTTGGTGAAAATAAAAATAAAAATAAAATTGATTTATTATAAAATAATTAACTCAAATAATTAAAATGAGATAAAATTTAAACATTCACAACAGTCAATAAGATTTTACAAAATATTTTATATGACTTCACTTCCTCTTATTCAAAATATTGAATGTTTTAAACACTAATTAATTCACATCACTTTCAACACTCAATTCAACACCTTATTTGAACAATTCAACTATTTAATAATTTTTCTTATAAATTGTAATGGAGGGAGTACACATCCAAAAAGATTAAATACCAAATGAATCTGAATCGCATCTTCATAAGCATTGAAGATTTTAAGGGCTGTGTTAAAAAATCTATATATAACTAATATCTCATATTCAAGAATTAGGTTTAGAAATCTAATGTAATCTTTAATTCAAAAGATAGAAGTATGCTTGTTGAGTTTCACGAAAATATTCAAAAAGAATGAGATCATTGAGAAACTGACAAATTAATTCAATTGTTTAAAGATGAAGGGACAAATTAATTCCATAAAATTGAAAAGATAAAAGAATGAATTCGATAAATGTGAAATTAGTCGAGTTTGAGCTTAAAAAATATTTGTATGAAACTTAAGTCGTGTTTTGTACTGAATCAATTCTTATTAAGTCCAGTTGAAGAAAATTCTAACTCGACTCGACTCATTTTCAATTCTAAATTTAACTGCTATTGTTATTTTATATTTTAAATGATTTTAAATATTGTTAAAAATATTACTTAAAAAAGTTATACAAAAATATACACAATTTGAATTTTAGGTCCAAATTTTTGTTATTTCCTATCTTCAATATTTTACATAAAAAAATTCATATTCGCTAAAATTTAAGTTGTGTTTGACAAACTATAGCTTATAATTATAGCTTATATCTTCAATATTTTTTAATCACGAATTTATACTTTATTTTTCAATTTTAAATAGTATTTTAACTATAATTTATTATTTATTATTTTTTCTTCTATTATTATCTCTATAAATTTTAATTATTTTAAATATATGTTAAATTATTAATTAAAAATATCCTTTATTTTACTTTTATGAACTAATTAAATCGTTAATTTTATCAAATATTTTAATTAATTAATCAACTATCAGCGATAAGTTATTATAAATTATAAGTTATTAGTCATTAACTATAAATTATTCTCTCTGTTCTAAATTATATGACATTTTGTTATTTAACGAATAAAAAATATAATTATTACTTTATAAAAAATGAAATAATGTAAGACTTTACAAAAATACTTTTTAATAATTACATTGAGAAGCAGAATTAAAAAGAATATAACCAAGGTACATAAATAATATATTAAAGAAAAAGTCATTAATAGTATATTGAAATTCTAAAATGACTTTTAATTGAACAAATATTTTTAGCAAGAAGTGATTTATAATGAACAAATATTCTCAAAAGTTCTTACTTTATTTCAATAAAAATATTTCAATAAAAATATGACAAGTATATAATTTACTCTTCCAATAAAAATATGACAAGTATATAATTTACTCTTACACATATGTGTAAATTATTAGTCATCGGTTATCGATTATAAATTTCTTTATAGTTATAAGATAACTAAATTCTCCCTCCGTGATTTATAAACAAATTTAATGGTTATGGAGGTTTCGTTGCCCACAGAGAGAGATAAAACTACGCCCACGTAAATATGCAATGACCAGAAAAAATTGATTTTGTTTTAGAAAGAAAAAGAAAACTTTTCTAACTTAAAAAGAGGAAGCTAAAGATAATTTAGATTAGTCCTCATTACATGAGGTGAAGCTTTCTTGTATTCTCCCAATAATACATCACACGAGTATAAAATAAACAAAAGTGTCAAGGTAAATAAATTAAAAGAATTGGGCATTCATAAGAATTAAATTCGTATGCATAAATAAAATTAAATCCTCAAATCTTTCAGCATCACTCTAGTTTCTCATATTAATGATTACAATTGCTAACCTTATCATACATTACTCAACCGAATAATGATTATCAATGGCGAGAAGCAGGTCAAAAAAATGGGCCGGCAGCAATAAAGTAATCTCACTAACTAATCAAAACCTCAATAAAACTGTTTCAGGTTCAAACTTCAAACCACCTATTTCCTAGATTGCTCCATTCAAAATATTATTCACTTCGTGTTCTACAGTTCTGGCCAGTTCAACGGCGGTTCCAACGTAAGTATGCGGCGTTAACTTTAAGAGATAGGTCTTTGCATTTTGTGGAATTTCTAAGCCTTCAATGAAGTCTCTTAAGCTTTCTTTGGTAATTGCTTTCCCTCTAGTCAACTCTTTTAGCTTCTCATAAGGCTCAGGAACATTGTATCTTCGCATAACCTATAGAAAGATTTGCAAACTATATCATTGAAAAGTTTTAAAAAACAAATTCTCCCGGTGTTCTACCAAATGCACAACCACAACAAGCACTGCAATGATGTATTAAACCAGATAATCATGTAAAAACAATAGCATGTACTTACCGTTTGTATTGGTTCAGCAAGTACCTCCCAGCACTGGTTCAAATCTTCGCTCAAGCGAGCTTCGTTGACCTAAGTTGTGGATTATAACATTTACAAGGAAGTTCAACAAATAAATAAAAAAATGCTGTTTTTTTATCTAGATTAAATAAGAAAACCTTATAAATTCGCACTTTAGTTGTGCAAATAGGCAGTGACTGGAACTTAGTACATACATCGTTCTCAGATAAACAATATGCTATCTATTATATAATGAATCTGAGAGAAAAGTGACACAAATTCCGTGTTGGGTTGCATACCTGAAGCTTCCCAATTCCTTGAAGTGTGCTTTTATATGCAAGAAGAGAATGACCAAAATTGACACCCATGGTCCTTAAGACAGTTGAATCAGTCAAATCCCTCTGCAAAAAAAAAGCACAAACTAAAATTTATTACATCTATGAAGTACTGTAAGAATGGAACATTAGGACAGAATATAATGACAATTTTATCTGGTTAGAACTAAGAAGGGATCGTTGCAATGAATAGGGGAAGTCAGAATATGGCGAGTCAATATGTAATAGGATAGTTTTGGCGTAAAAGGAAAAAGGAGAGTGAAGAATTATATTATCCATTCTGTTTAATTTCAATAAAAAAAAGTTTGATTTTATAATTCTTTTAGAGCAATTTAGTTTTGAATTTAGTTTGCATTAGCTACTCACACAATTAGACTATCACCTGCAAAAAATTACACTAAAAGTTCAATACATTAGAATAGCTCAGATAATGCTTTAGAAACATGCGCACGTGAGTAACCAAAATTACGCTAACCATTTTCCAAAAGATGTAATCGTAAAATCTTGTCGGTACTATATATAATGATGATAATGATCAAATAAAAGAAAGAACGTTAAATTCTTGCCTGCCAACGTGAAATTGGCAACTTCATGCTTAGATGAGAAAAACCTCCATTGGCCACACCTAAGTTGCCTTCGCTGTTCTCAAAATCAATGGGATTCACTTTGTGAGGCATAGTGGATGACCCAATCTCCCCAGCCTTAGTTGTCTGCAACATAAATGAAAACCGATTGATGTTGATTTTTTTTTTTGTAAAAAGTAACCGTTCTTCGGCAATAGACAATGTACTCGAAAACTCACCTGCTTAAAGTAGCCCAAAGATATATAGCCCCACACATCTCTATCAAAGTCGATTAATATATTGTTGAATTGGATGAAAGAATGGAAAATCTTTGCCATGTAGTCATGAGTTTCAATCTACCAACCAAGATGGATAATATAATCAAATGTATTCAGGATATAACTATCATAAATAAAAGAGTTTAACATGTATGTTGCTGTTAACAGCCTCAAGATACCTGGGCAACATAAGGATTAAAACTTAATCCAAGAGACAGAACAAACTCCTGAGCAATGTCAGGCCACTTAACATCAGGGTATGCAGAAAGATGTGCATTGTAATTTCCAACTGCACCGGCAAATTTCCCCAAAATCTCAACTTGAGACAATTCCTTCCTTTCTCTGCTTAACCTCACAGCAAATATCGCCATCTCCTTCCCTAAAGTTGTTGGTGAAGCTGGCTGAAGAACATCACATCAAAATTATCAAGTTCAAAAATATACCAGCAATGACAAACAAACAAACAAACAACTAGCAAAAATATCACTAGGTCATAGCTAGTTTCTCTGAGTCGGCGGCATTATTTGCAATATCACAATCCACAACAATGCAATTGGTTCTTAAAAAGTCTACTCTAGTAAAACAAAAATCAGCTTACCTGTCCATGAGTGCGAGAAAGCATAGAGATATCCGCACTGTCTTTCGCCATCGTACACAAAGCTTTAATTATCTTATCCATGGCAGGAAACATAACCGAATCCATTGCTTCTTTCAACATCAACGCATGAGCAAGGTTATTTATATCCTCAGACGTGCACGCAAAGTGAAAAAACTCAAGCACCTTAGCAATTTCGGCATTTGATTGGCACTTTTGTTTCAAGAAATACTCAACAGCTTTAACATCATGATTTGTAATCTTCTCAAATCTTTTAATCTCATTAACATCAGCTTCACTAAAGTGATCAATCAAACCTTGTAAGAAAGACTTAGCATCTTCACTAAAAGGAGGAACTTCAGTTATTTCACTGATTTCAGAAAGCTTTATCAGCCATTTAATCTATAAACAATATAAACACAAACATAAATTAGAATAATAATAATTAAATAAAAATAGAAGAATAAAAAAGGTGTACTACCTCAACAATGACCCTATAGTAATTGAGTCCATATTCACCCATGATAGGAGCCAGGTCTTTAACTTTTTCCCTATAACGGCCGTCTAATGGGGATAAAGCTGTTATGGTGGATAGTTGGAAGTCGGCGGAGTTAGGTCGGGACATGTTGGTGGCGGCGGTGAGGGAGTTGGAGATGGAGTGAGAGGGAGAGGGAGAAAGGAAGGAAACATGGGAAGAAGGAAAAGGGAGAGGATTGGTTTTGAGGGGGTTGAAGGTTGTTGGAATGTGGGTAGCGTTAGAGAGTGCCATGAGTGAGATTGTCAAGTTCTGAAGAAAGATCCAGTACTACTTCACTTTCTCTTGTGTGGGAATCCAGAAAATAGGGTTCATTTGAACCATGTCCTGCAATTAATTAAATAAAACTTAAATATTCTAGATTAAATTTAAATTTAAAATTATGTTTAAACTTTTAATTAGTTGTTTGTTTCACTCATAATAATCTTAGCCTATGTATAAAATGGATCGTTGGAAAAAAAATTAATATTTGTATTAAAAGTGTTGAATAGAGTGTTGAAAATGAGATAAATTAATTGATGTTAAAAATATTTAAACATGTTAAATGAAGAGAGAATGAAGTCTACAAAATATTTTATAAAATTTTATTAATTATTTTGAGTGTTTAAGTTTTTAGTGTGTTGTGAATAATAATGAAATAAGATGTTAAATTTTATTATAATAATTAAAAATTAAATATACGTTGAATTATTACGTGAAAAATGAGAAAATAATGTATAATACAAAAAGTGAAAAAATAGGATTTTGAAAAATAAAACTGTTCTACATAGCCTAGGTGGTATTTGTGTTTCTTGATTCTTTGAAGTTGTTTTTCAACACAAAAATGTATTAAAATTTCCTTTCTGCACAGAATTCGATATCAAATCAATTTTTTGTGAGTTGAGTTCCGCGGTGTGACTTACCTTTTGGTTAAACTTTTTACCCATAGAAAATATAAAATAAACAAATAAAGGAGATGAACAAATAAAAAACTTTCAACAAATAAGAAGACTCTTAATTAGTACTCGTCACCGTATATGTGCGCGAGGCACGTGACAAAAAATTTTAAATAAATAACAAATGTTTTATAATTATTTATAAATGAAGTTATAATAACATTAAAATTACTTATAAAATTTAATATTTTTGTTAATTAAAATTAATTTTAAAAAAAAGTACATTAACCTTTAATAATAAAATTAAATAACAAAGAATTATTAAAATACTAATAACATTTTATCTCATTTCAAATATTTTATAATAAAATATACATTAAAAATAAAATATAAGTGTTGAATAAATTAAATAACATTTTTTAAAATTTTATTTAATAAAAACAACAAATAACCTAAAAAATATTTAATTTAGTTTTACTTCGAAATAATGAAAACCCAACATAACCAAAAATAAGAAATGAAAAAAATAGAGTTATTTTGAGTGATTATTATTTAATTAATGAATATCCACAACAAATAACTTAAACATGGTTTTTCCTCACTTTCTAGGCCATTTTTCACCTAGATCCTTTTGGATTCAGAAAAAAAACTCAAAACATGAAAGTTGTAGGTCTTGTTACAAACTTTCCAAAATGTCCAAGAACTTGCAAAAACACTTTGTCTAGCTAGGCTTTTGATTTGAAACATAGAGCTCCAAAACCATGGAATTCCAAGATCATGTATCAAAATTATAAGTCATTTTTCACAAATCTCTCTTCTAGAAGCCTTGTCATCAGCTTTGGATAGATATAATTGATAAATATCAGTTAGACATGATTGAAGAAGAGGATTGAATCAAAGAAATTTTTTAACCATGGTTAGAAAGTAACTTTTGCATTAAATGCAAAAGATTCCTTCTTACCACTTAAGCAAGTTGCAAAGCTCTCTCAATGATAACCTTGCCTTGTCATTCAGATTTCTTGGCCTATAAGTAGAGGTCATTTCTTCATTTTCAAATGACACCAAAGCTATCATAGTCAAGCTTTCCTTCTTTCTTTCTTAAATTCCAAGTTTCTAAGTTCAAAGAGGGAGAATTTTGCAATCTTCAAACCTTGCAAAATCTGAGCAAACTTAAGTTTCTAACATGTTCTAAACATCATTTAGAAGTATTTTAAAACTTAAAACCACCAGAAAACAAGCTAAGAAACAGTTTTCTACACAAAACTCCATTTGTGCAAGTTTTGAGCCAAAACTTCCAAACTAGAAAACTACTCGTGCTAGCCTTGATTTCTCACTTCAAACACATCCTATACAACATATAGAGACTGTCCATACACTTAAACAAGTTCTGGAACAACTCCATCACCATCTTCCATTTTCAAATTAAGCAACTTGCAACTTGACTTGGTCAGAAAGTTCCAGCCATTTTCAGGACAAACTAAGAGTAGGAACACACTCAGTGAGGTTCAGGGAAGCTAAATCAATCGTTACTTTGCACCTGAAAGCTGCCAAACTCGATCTGGTATTTCATACCAAGAGGTGAGTTTTCAAAACTTTGATACCTCCATACATGCATTTTTAGCTTTAAAATTGAAAAGGAAAATGTAGATATCCAATCACTAAAGCTATCTGGATCCTTAATTTAAACTAAAATCAACTGAGTTCAAAGAATTAATCACTTTTTCAGTTAGGGTTTAAATTGGGATTATCAAAATTCAAGTTCATCTTTAATTATTAATGTTAACAAGATACATGGTCAGAATCGTGATGAAAATCTAGACAAAATTGTATTTTGAACTTTTAAAATTGATTAAGAAATGAAGAATTTCAAATCAGCCATGGACATGGTGTTCGCGCTGCTTCACGAAGAAGATGAAGTTGAGTTTTAGAAATTTAAAAGGCTGGGTTTATAATATATATTTGTAGTTTAAGTTAAAACAACGGATGTATAGTCACCCCAGTGGTAAAGCCAACACGCCTTAACACTTTCCTTTGCCTCAAGGTCCAGGGTTCGAATCCCCCTGGAACCTTTTTTTAATAAAAGGCAACACAAGCTTCTGAAGCTTGTTCCCCCCAGAAGTCCTTCTTAGGCTCAGCCTCCAGAAGTGCTTCTGAAGCTTCTACCCCTAGAAGCTCTTCATTTACACTCTCTCCAGAAGTACTTCTAGTACTTCCATCTCTAGAAGCTTAAAGCTTCTAATGCTCCAGAAGCCAAGCTTTCTCGCGTCCCAGAAGCAAGTTAGCTTCTGATCCTCCATAAGCAAACCAACTTCTGAACCCTTCAGAAGCCCAACTTCTGGACTTTTTCCAAACTTATTTTTTTTCAAAACTCCTTCTAAGCAAGGTAATTAAATGACAAGTCAAGCAAATGGCTCAATGAAAAATCTTCATTTTCTAAGCCAAATGTCCAAGGTTCAAACCTCCTTAGGACCAAAAAAAACTCCTTTTTTTCTCAAGTTTCTAGCAAACTTAAACATTGTCAAAAACCATTCAAAACTTCTCATTTTGAGATGATTTTTTGCACACTTGTCATTTAATATGCCTATTTTATGATTATGTCAAAAAAAATCCAAAAAAATATTTTCTTTTTGATTATATTTTTATCAAGTTAAAAATGGGACATTTTAAGTATTTCTTAATACTTTTCAAAAATGTTTTCTTTCCAACTTTCAAACTTAAATCTTTTTCAAAACTTCTTGTGAATATCCTTCACTTTTCAAAATCATTTTCAAAACCTTTTCAAAAACTTTTCAACAAACTTACACACCCTTTTTCCATGATTAATTAAATTTAAAGATAAACCGAACCGGGTTTCTCCTTGAATTTCTTAATTGATCATGGGCCTCCCTCACGGTGTAAGTCTCAACCCTTCTATGTACATATTCATTTCCTTGTACATAAACACTCCTTCGTGTACATATTCATTCCCTTATACACATCCAAAAACCTTGTACATATTCAAGTTACACTTGCTTTAAACACTTATTTTATACACTTGTTTATATTTCCTTCATAAACTCCTGTGAATACACATCACACACTTGTTTATATAACTGTTCAGTTATAACATAACAATTAGCCTAACAACTAGGTTCCCCTTTAGCCTCCTCTTAGGCTTCGTATAAGATAACTCATCTATTGAGTTAGCCTCCTCTTAGGCTTCATATAAGAAAACTCATTTACTGAGTTTAGCCTCCGCTTAGGCTTCATATAAGACAACACTCCCCTGCTGAGTTAGCCTCCTCTTGGGCTTCGTTCAAAAGAACTCCTCGTTGAGTTTAGCCTTCTCTTGGTCATCAAACAAGAAAGAGACCAGGAAATCTCTTAACAGCCTCCTATTGGGCTTCCAATATAAAGAATCACCCGCGCTAGGATAGAACCCTAAGAGTATGATTTCCTGGTGAAATCACTCTTGAATCCTAAGAGGATGGTTTCCCGGTGAAACCACTCTTAAAGCCAAAGCCAATCATACTCTATAGCTTCCTCTTGAGCTTCATACAAGGACCCTCGATGACTATCGAAATTCCTTCTCTTGGGGTTACAATACAAGGACCCTCGATGACCCTCGGAATGCCTCCTCTTGGCCTTACAATACAAGGACCCACATGCTTCTTAAAAGCATCCCCATAATCCAATCAATTTCTCCTCGAGATTTAGACATTTATCATCTCTATGGAAGAAGTATCTCATTTATCACATCACATAAAATCAAACTCTTTTCAAATCACACTCTTTTTCAAACAAAAGCATCTTTTAATCGTAAGTGGTAACGCTTGTACACTCGAGCGAAACACCCAATGCTTACAATTAAAGATTAAATCCTCTTTCAAACATCTTTCTTAACTCGTAAGTGGTAACGCTTGTACACTCAAGCAAAACACCTATAACTTACGATCAAAGATTTAATCAATCCTTCAAAATGTATGTGATGAAATAGATTAGATACATTTGTCATTAAGATGACATTTGTCTTTGTCTCTTAATAACACCCGTTGCTTCCACTAGCATAAGTGGGAACTACGATTGCTCTGACTTTCTCAACCTTCCTTTGAGAATACGTAGGCACAAGGTCTCATCCTTGGCGAGCATACTTCTTTCTTCCTCAAACCAAACAAAACCATAGCTCCCTTTAGATCCGAGCTACAAATGCTCTGATTCCCAATAAGGAATATGTATGCAGAAGATCCCAATGATCTTTGCGAGCACAATAATAACAAAACCTAGGATCCCACATAATCTATCCTTCTTAAAATCCAAAGGAGAAACTTTCCCAAAAAATAGAAATAGCAAATTAAAACACACAAACATATTAAACTATTCATATATAAAGCTTGATGCTCGCGACATCTTTATAAACAAATCAAAAGAGTAAATCGTTTCGAGCCAGAGAATTCGAATTCAGATTCGATTCCCTCTCGCGCGTCACTTATTAACGCGAACATTATCTATGAGAACAGTTTTAAGGTCGTGCCAAACTGAGGCGTTCCCTTATCCATTTGCAACGAGTCTTTACCCAACCGCAACGCGTGCGACACAACAACGGTTACAATCCGTTTACAAATCATAATCGTTGCAATTGATTCAATTTAGGGAACAGTCGTTTTACTTGTTATAGCAACACTTTTAAACCGTACTCCAATGAGAACCGTTCGGATAAACCGTTATTTCAATTTTTTCTTCAATAGCAAAAACAACATTTTCTGACCGCTGCAACAAATATAATCATTCATATATATATATATATATATATATATATATATATATATATATATATATATATATATATATATATATATATATATATACATCTTCAATGTAAAAATTCTAATCTCAAGCATCATCGATAATCAAAATAACATCTTGAATCTCCAAAAATAAACTTAAACTCTATAATGTTAATCACCCTAATCAAAATAACATCTTTTCTAGAAAAAGTTAAACATCTACATCCACGTCTCTTCATCATCGAATGACTGAAAATCTTCATTGATATTATCATTCATGATTTGCAAAATAAAAGTAACAAAATGGAAATAAAATTATTATCCGAAAGATCTAAAACTATAATGTAAAGCATAAAACAATTTAATCTTACTTGATCATTAGTTGGAACACGTGTTGATGCAGAAGAACGTAAGACACTGTTAGCATCAGTTGCAAAAGCTGACATCAAAGCTACGAGGGCCTCTATATTCAACTCTGGGGTGTTTTGATTCAAAAAGGTCTTAAGAATCAGCTGCATTTTTCTTTCCATTTCTTCCTTATCTTGACGATGTTTCTCCTCAATCTCTTCTATCTTATCATTAAACTGTCTAACCTTAATTGCATGCTCTTTTTTTTAGTTTTGCAATTTCTTTATTTCTTTTCAAGAGAGTCGGTGTTGTGGTTCTTCCATAACAACACATTCTTCCAGGTTTTTGTTTGCCAAATACATTTTCAAAAGCTTCTGAAGAAGGTTGCCCTTGATTTTCAATCAAGTCTTGAAGCTTTATCTAGCATACATAATATAGTTGTAGTGAATGAAATGAAAAGAACAAGACAGAACAATAAAAAAAATTATTACAATAATTGAACACTCTAAGCACCAACCACTTATTATGAAGCATAAACAATACTGATTCCATATTTGTGGGACCTAAATAATTCCTTATTATGCAATTAAATGATTTTGTACTTCATTCCTTGTAAACCAATTGGTATTGTAACAATTAGCATAAGGACACAAAATCTCTTTCCCGCGAGTATTTCCTTGGGTGTATGCATAATCTAGAAAAAAATCAAGACCATTTTGATAGTCTTTACTCGCGGGGTTTTCCTTTGTTCATTCCTTATCCATCGGGTTTACAAGGAGACTATCATATATGAAAATAAATTATAAGAAAGGAACAAAAGAAAAGGTAAAGCATAAAATAGGACTACATGGTACTTTAGAATACTTGTCTAGCTCACTCTTAATTATATACTTTTTGATTAATTTTTTACTAGGCTGTATTCTCATACATGGTCTATCATACTAATACAATAAAACTATATCAATTATGTGATGAACAAATTTCAATTTCATGAAACTAGCTTGTACTTTTTCTATAAAAAAAACTAACAAGCACAATAAGTATCATAAGTAAACTATAATTAAGTTTTTAAATAAAAGTTAAAACCGACATGACAACACAAAATAGAATTTGGAGGTGCCGGTAACGTTAATCACACTTTATACGTATTCGTGTGTGTGTGTATATATATATATATATATATATATATATATATATATATATATATATAAGACACTAAGTGCACAAAACAAAATTTGTAAGTCCTTTCCTGTACTAAGCTCAATTAATAGATACAATGTAATGTAGATTATAGTGTGTTTGGAATTAAAACATGTTACGAGCGACAAACAAGGATAATAAACAAACATATTCAACAAATCAACAAAATAAAAATCTAATTCAAAACCAAATTTCAAAGCGGTTGGGTTTACTCAGGCCTGAGTTACATTTAAACTTGTGGCCTACATGTTTTTTAAGTAGTAGGTATATTAATTAATATGAATTGGTTTATCCTAAAAATTCATGGAAAACAACAACCTTACCCTACCAAATTGTAGCATAAAACACATAATGAACCAAATTGATAAATGAATAATGTTATTATTGGATCACAACTTTTCTAAAATACCAAACATACAATAATGAAATAAAATCAAACATATAAGGTTGTGATATGTTGACAAATCAAGGACTTTAGCAAAGGTATCAATGGCAAATGTATACTAAAAATTCCCTAGCAAATTCTTGCATTTAAGTACCGGTAAAAAATTTAACTTTCAATTTTTCAATAAAAACTACCAAACCTTTAACTACCAAAATACATTATGCAAAAAAATCAACCAAAAGCCATATATGTTTTGATGATTGAAAGACTAATCGAGAATCACATGTAGTAGACATTTTATATGAAAATTAAGCCTATTTTTGAAATTTCGACATGTTTAACAAAATCACGGTAGGAAACCACGTTAATGTGAAGCTTTTATATTTTCACGGCAAAAATACCCTGGAACGCGTTTTGAGTATTTCATTGCAGTTCTAAACATGTTATAAAAAGGGTTACAATGTCTAGAAGATTGAAACACTAATCAAGAACCATGTGTAGAAGAAAATTTACATGAAACCTTTTTTCAAAAAAATGGAAGAGTCATGAAACAAAATTAAAAAGGGTTTCTAAGTTTACTACACAATGGTGCTTAGCTTGAAACTTTCAAAAAAGAGGACAATGACAACAATATTTTCATGAAACAAAACTTGTGCACAATAACTTCAAAAGCATATATCATTTCTTAACTGCACATTAAAGAACAAATAAAGCTGAGACATTTTCAAACTGATATATGATCTAACATATTTCAAGGGTGGCACAACTCTTCCTACACTATTTTGAGAATCATAAACAACCAAAACAGATATCAAAGACTTAAGAAGTCTATACAATAATGATTGATTCCAACACTCACACTATCATATATTGGAAGTCCAATTGAATACCAAATGCCAATCCTTCAAAAAGAAACAAATATAACATAACATTGTAAAACAACTGACATAATAAAAGGTATACATCACTACAAATTAATAAGACATGCAGAGAATTTACCA
Source organism: Vicia sativa (assembly GCA_021764765.1). Classification (NCBI taxonomy): domain Eukaryota; kingdom Viridiplantae; phylum Streptophyta; class Magnoliopsida; order Fabales; family Fabaceae; genus Vicia; species Vicia sativa. The sequence continues at coordinate 199,303,291 of CM038795.1, read as the reverse complement.
ACAATCAAATAATCAGCATCAAATTCATGTCCATCAAAACAAGAACAATTGAATAAACTAATCAACTACTACAACAATAACATATTTAACATCTAAATAAAAACAATCACAAATTGAAAATTTGAAAAAGAAACCAGCATAACCATATAAAATATCATAAACTGAAGCCTCAAGTTCTTCTTTCATGGCATTCAGCCACACTTTCTTCTTGAGAACTTCTCCAATACCTATTTGTTCAGAATCTCCTTCTGATTCTAGAACCGTATCTCTTTCTGGACTTTCTTCAGAAGTTTGACTTCCACCAGAAGTTCCACCTTTGTTAACTTCTGGACCTTGTCCAGAACCATCACCTTCAAAAGTTCCTCCTTCAGAATTATGACCATCATAAGAGGCTGGACTGACTTTAGAAGGCCCTCCTTCAGAAGATCCACCTTTAGAGTCATGATTACCACCAAAAGCATGATCATCTCCAGAAGCTTGTCCTTAAGAACCTATGTCTTCATAGTTTTCCCTTCCAGAAGCATGATCACCACCAGATTCTTGATCATCATCAAAATCTGGATCAGAATCAGATTCACTATCTGACTCATCCTTAGAGTCTCCAAAAGATTCTTCACCTTCTGACTCTAACTCTTCTCCAGAACCTTCATGTTCTGACTCATCTTCAGAAGCAAAATCTCCTTAAGATTCTAACTCATCTTCTGATTCTTCTTCAGAAGTTTCAACTTCTGACTATTCTTCACAAACCTTAGATTCTGACTCATCTTCGAAATCTTCTATGTCATTTTCTGACTCTTCAGAAGTTTCAACTTTTGATTCTTCTTGAGAAGTTTCAACTTCTGATTCTTCTTCAGAAGTTTCAACTTATGACTCTTCAGAAGTTTCAACTTCTGATTCTTCTTTAGAAGTTTCAACTTCTGACTCTTCAATGTCATTTTCTAACTCTGACTCATAAAGAAACACTCCTTCTGAATCAGAATATTCAGAGTCGTCTTAATGAGCAGTGTGTACGAAACAAATGTAATGGTTACTGCATAAATTTTAGAAATAAATTTACTTAAAGATGGTTACTGTTAGGGGTATAGAATGAATGGTACATGAAAAAACCATAATAAATAAAAGTTGCTAACATTTCTGGCATAAACAGAAAAACGGATTATGCATATAGATAACTTTGTCTGATAATCAGATGATGAGATTAATGCAGCATAGTGCATTAACAAAAGGAAAATAGAGTGAATTACACAAGGACTTAGTCATTTGTCAAGCAGGCCTATTAGAAATAACAAAATATTGCTGTTTGGATTAAATCCTTACAAAAAGTAGTGCCAAAATATGCATCCATTAAGCAAAGCTAAGTAGGTATAAGGAAAACGCCAACATCGTCACTCCTTCTTTAAATGCTTGATCTTTCTCCCTGGTTTGGCTTTAGTGGAAGACTGCTTGTTAGTTATATATGGAGCATCAAAAGCATCGTTAAAGGTTATGGTTAGAGCAACCCTCTTAGCAGGAGTGCTACTTGAACTTGCAGTAGGACTTCTAGAATTTTTTCCTGCCATGGATGGATGAGCAGACAAGGAATCCTCACCCTCAAGTGGAACCTGTACATGATAGTTGAAGAATATTAAAGAATATTTTACATAAACATTAGATTAAATGGTATGTTATATGCGAAGGAAAAGTGGATCGTACAAAAGATTGAGTTGGATGAAATGTTGGTTAAGTACTGGGGACATCCATAAGAGGGACATTGGATGTTTGCTGGGAAATTGTTGAAAAAGTTAGTAAAATTAAATGTTCAAAGGAGCAAGATAAATTAGTTGATAATACAAATTTTTTGTAAAGGTTACAAAGGCTAAAAGAAATAATATCGACGTACCTCTTGAGGATCAAGATAGGTGTTCAGCTTATTGTAAATGTTATCCTCATTCAGGATAGTAACAATTGAAAATTGGTCATATGTAGATTAGTACTTGATACAGAAATCCATCTCTCTCTTAAGCAGAACGTCTAGGTGCGACGACCAAATTTTAGGGTTGTCCTCACCAGCCTATTCAACATTTCAAAGGGTAGTTTAAAAAGGTGTGTAAAGGAAAGATGGAAGCAACATAAGAGAATAGGAAAAGTAAAAAAAATCAGACCTGTGCCATAATTTGTCTCAACTCCCTAGTGTGACACCCCAATTAATTCGATTATTAAATAATTATAATTTTTAATTATTAATTTAATTAGGAATATAATTATTAATATTTTGGATTAATGTGATTAATTAAATTAAATGGAAGTGGGTTTATTAATGAGGTGTGAAGGGTAAAGTGAGGGTGTGAGGAGTAAAAGACTCTACTCACATTAATTATTTTATTTTTATTATGTTAGAGTGATAAAAGGAATAAAAGAAGGAAAAGAGGAAAAAAGAATTATTTTTGGAGAAAACACACATGCATGCAATTGAGAAGAGGAAAAGGAAGGAGGAAAGCCAATTCGTGTCGGAAGTCGAAGAACCCACAAGGTAAAGGGTGATTTCGATTAATTATTACATATTATCGGTTTTGAACTCAATAGTATTGATCATAGTATGTTAGGAATCTCAATTTAGAAATTCTAGGTTTCTGTAGAAATATCTCAATATTGTGTCGGATTGTGTAGAATCAAGTGGTTTGGATGTTATAGAGTCAATAGGGATGATAAAAGTATGTTATATTGCATGTTAATGATGTTGTTTGAGTGTTTCTATTGTGTTGGAACATATGGGTACGTTGGCAAAGAGTAGGAAAGTTGTTTTGGAAACCTATTCTTCAAACTCTTTTTGGCTCAGGAGTCGGGAACCGGTTCTGCATAGGGAGGAACCGGTTCCAGTAAAATTGTAAACGGGCATTTTGAACTCGGAACCGGGTTGTCCCTGGGGAGGAACCGGGTTCCACATGTAATTTTTCCAAAGAAAATAAGATTTTCTTTGGGAACCGGTTTCCCTACCTGGAGGAACCGGGTTCCCATACATTTTTCCAGGGGCGTGATTTTTGAACTTTGTGGGAACCGGTTCCTGCATATGGAGGAACCGGGTTTCACTGAAACTTTTTGAAAAATTCTAAAACTTTGAAAATTCATAACTTTCAAACCGTAAGTCCGTTTTGAGCGCCGTTTTGGACGTTGTTTCTTAATTTAATGCTCTATCTTATAAAATGGAAAGATTTCCTAAAACTTGAAATTATTTTGAAAATAAGTCGAATTTCGAAATAAGTGATTAATTATTCGAGGTGTGTTTGGTGTATAAGAGGTAGTGTACCTGTGACATTGAGATATCTGAATGGTGTGAATGAAAGGCATGTTTATGCTGTTGATTGTGTGCATGATTGTTGAGAATATCATGTTTTAGATTTGATTCAGTTATGATAGTTGGTGTATTTCATAGACTGATTTGATGTTGCATGCTGGTGATATGCGTGCATATGCATTTTTGGTGAAGTTAATTCCCATTGTGTGGAATTTGACTTGTATTGCCGTTAACCGATACCCGGGTGATGATGGGTGGTTAGGCTGGATTCGTGTCCGGGTGTTTATGGATGAATCGATGGTTACTGTATCCGGTTGAGGATGGATCAGTGTTGGGTGACTTGGTCACGTGTTGGTACCACATGCATTGAGTCTGCATTGTATTTGCATGGAATTGTAACATGTTAGGATGTCTTCCAGTGTTACAATTCTCTTATTGTTATTTGTTGTGCATAATGATTTGTATGGTTGTAACTACGTATTGGAATCTGAATTATGCTAAAATGGGTGAAATAATATGCTTGTGATATATGTTGATTGAGAAGCTTATAATGTATTTTAATTATGAGAAATCTCACCCTTACTTTAACAATTTCAGATTAAAGTTAGCAGCTCAAGAGTTGGTGAGGATGACTCTAGAGCTTGTCATTTTAAGTCCGCGTGTCAGTGTCATGCTCTGATAGGTTGTAACACTGGGGAACGTTTAGTTGAGAATTTGTTTAGTAATCAAATGTTATTTGGGTTACTTTAGGAATAATTATGGTTTGATTTTATTCTGTTTGAGTTTTGGTATTTTCCGCTGTGTAAGACATGGTCTTAATTTGATCAAAATTATTTGGTAATGACCCTCAGTGTAGCATGACTACTGAGTTAATTGGAGTTTATTTATTTCATAATTGTGGCATCCCTTGATTTTCGTGTTGACTCTGATTAAATCTGGTTTTAGTATTAAATTAATTAATATATTCGGGGTTTTTTAGAAGGGGTGTTACACCTAGCAGTTGCCTTAGTATAAGGCAAGCAATCCTTATCCCAAAAAACAAATGTTCCTTTGAAGTTGTCATATTCCACTTCAATCTCAATCTTGAACCTATTGATAATATTTTGCAGAAAATGTCATAAAAGAAATGGTATGACGAATGATACTTTATAACAAAAACAAATAAAGGGCTCACTTGGTGACAGGTTCGACATTCTTAGCTCCACAGTCACACTCGAAAACGTTCCCTGCTGACTTGTTCGGAGCTTTGCAAGTAGGGAAAGTCTCATAATACCACCCAAACCTAGAAGCCCTAAAATGCACTGTAGTGCCGATAGTATTTGCGTAACAATCCTTAGGTGGTAAGTAATATACATTTTAAAAACAGTTAGAATTAATAAACAGTTAGAATACGAGCAATTTTTTTCTATCCTTAAGAAGTAATATAACATGTACCTTTCCGCCTTCGTGAATATCCGCATCAATGCCATAATAATTGATTGCAGCTAGATTATAAGTCCTGCAAGTAAATCATAGAATATGGAATCAATATTGTATAAATGCCATATAATATAAAAACTTAAAATTGATGCTAAACTATTCAATACCTCTAAACGGCTTTCACTGGTCTTTCTCTTTTGGTGGCATGTCATCTTTCAACCTGATGAACCCTAAAAAATGACAGCATCAAGTTCAATAGAAGCTATATTTTTCTACTTTGTGAACTCTTCATGGTCGTGCAAACTTGCAGCATGATTTTTCATTTTGGTCCTATAATGCTGAATGAACCAACACATAAACATATAGTGAAATTTTCATCCAAAATGTAAATTCATAAAGTTAACAAAAAAAAACAGTAGACTCAAAATTGAATTAAACATAATAAATTAAACGAAGATTCAAAGCAAGAAAAAAACTAACTAATAACAGAACAAATACCCAAATCAGAATTGAAAATTAGAAGAGTAAAAAACTATATAGTTACTTACACGATCCGCGTCGATAACCTAGTAAGAAAAAATTATAAATTATTACAAAATATTATACAGAAAAAACAAACAAAAAAGTAGTGGGAAAAGAAAGTACCCTTGAGAATCTGAGGAGCTTTGCCATGACGATTCACGATAATAGATTTCTGCAAAAACAGTGGTGGCGAGAAGAGATGACGGCGACTAAAACAATGGTGGTGGCAAGATAAGACGGTGACAAGATTTCTGCAAAATTAGAACAGTAGAACTCAAATGATACAAACAAATCCAACTTTTCCATATATCTTATATTTAGTCTTGTGAACCAACTTTCTATCTGAGACAAAATCAAAATAAGTGTTTCACAAACAAATAAAATAAGATCAAACAAATTCATATTGAGAAGCTAAAATAAGCACCGTTCTTATCTGATGCAACCTCTTTGTTATTGCAAGATCCGAGAAATATAAAAAGAAAAAAAATATAAAAATCAAAAAAAAAAAAAATCTAAAAATATAAAATCAACTAAAAAAGCAGAAAAAGAGAGGCGAGAGAGAGAAGAGGCCTCTTGTTACCTTAGAGGAACTTGGAGGGAGATGAAGATGATGTTCTTGCAAGTTCTGGCCAGAGCAAGGGAGAGCGGAGAAAGAGGAATATAATACTATGGCTTTTGGTAAAGTATAATGAAATGGTTTTTTGGGTAACATAGAAGAAGCAAATCTGCTGGGTAGTAATTATGAGGGTAAAAATCAATTTTTTGAAAAGCACCAATAAAAACACAACACTTGTGGATAGTTTAGTGAATATAACAATGACATTTGTTAATTACTCATTTGTCCATAGTCATGTGTAAATGTTTTAATTATGAAGGGCAAAAATGGAAGATTGATCAATTGAATATTGATTGTTTCATAGTTGATATGTTTTGTAACTTTATTTTTTTAGTTCTTATTTTTTCATTTAAAAACCAATCAATACCACTTGTTTCATATTAATTAATTAAATGTATTAAAAAAGCTAAATACTTTATAAATGAATTAAATAATTTATTAGAATTGAATTCAAATATTTGTTTTCTTTAAAAAACAAATTCACAACTTATTATATTAAATTAATATAATTAAATATGGTTAACAATAAATTATACTTTAATAATGTTAGTATTTAATTTTTAATCAAAGGGTATTTGTGTCTTTTCAAAAAAATTATATGTCTCTTTCTTCTCTATTTCTTTCATCTTTCTTTTATATCAAATAGCACATCAAATCTATTATATTTCTTATCTCTTTTATTTATTTATTTCTTCACACTTTCTTTTTTCATTTCTTTCTTCACACTTTCTTTTTTCAACCAATCACACCCGTGTCTTTTTTTCGTTAGACAGCAGGACAGGTGGTTTGATTGCACGTAGTGATCATATTTTGCGACAATTGTTTTTCATTTTGATTAGTAATGAATTTATTAAACTTTTAATCTTGCTTTGTTGATCATATGACCCCATGTAAATATGCCTTCTAGTAAAGATTCAGGTCCAAATACAAACACACCCAATAAAATGAAAATAATGTCCACTGTTTTTAACTTTAGTCCTTGCCTTTTTATTTGAAAAAATAGTGTAGAAACCTTTTATTTTTAGTTATTTGAAGGAGATAGCAAATTAATGCGTAATTTGGGTGCAAAAGTTGAACACTAATAGTCTTTTAATTAAGTTGTCAAATGTCTAATCTTTCCATGGTGTTTGCAAGATATTTTTCTTATAAAAGAAACAATTATTTCTTTCTCATGTAATGGTGCATAATTAAAAACTGATTAGGTAGATTTGGTAATCCAAAGTTAAATATTACAAACTATCTTTTACGTGTTGGCAATGTGGAGGCCAACTAATTACAATATATATGCAATAGAATAATATACAAAATAAATAATATAGCATTCACACACACGTATTGTAATAATACATCACTAAAAAACACCACCATGTTTTTTTTTGGTTCATAATAATTATACTAAGCACTCAGCAAGCTCTCATTAACCCTTTAAGATAATTAATTAAAAAAGGAAAAGGAGCTTTCTCACACATGGTCTATTTTGTCAACAAATGTGATTCAAATGTTAAAAGAAAGATCTTTTGGAAGGAGCTCTTCCAACAGCTCTCATAAGGTTGCAAATCTCAAGAATCTTGGCAATTTTTGTACCTCTTTTAGCCTCTGAAGATGCTCTCCTCTCTTGTGCTTTCCTATGTGCCCTTGCTACCTCATTATGCATTTTCTCCAATGCTTTAGCTCTTTTCTCCTCCAGCTTTCTCTGTACAAATCATGCATTAGACTTTATGGTTCATAATGGACAAAATTGTAATATTATTGATAATTGTGGCTTAAACTTTTGGAGTTCATGTATAAGTTAGCTCGTTTTAATTGTGACAAAACAACAAGAGACTCTATTAAGTCATGCCAAACTATTATGACGTCTTAATTAGTCAAAGGTTAACTGAGACAAATTTGAAGTAATATGTGGTAGGTCGTTTTACACATTCTTAAACACGGCTTTGTTCATTGATAATGTCTTTGAAACAAACACTAAAACTAATTGTTTAATTAGTTGTTCACATATTGATTGAATCAATGCTCAACTAATTACAAGAGCCTTTTATTTGTTTTGATAATTGATAGTAGTAATTTAAATCATCATCATATCTCCAAAAAAAATTCAAACCAACTAATCATAATTATGAACCCACTAACAAAAGTAAAAGAAGTAAAAAACTTGCCAACAAATAACAAGATATTCTTGCAAAACATACCTCAATTTTCTTCATCCATGAATTAGCTTTCTGAACCTGCTCATTCTCCCAACCATTAATCACAGCATCTTCCCTTTTGAATCTGTTATTAATCTTAGCAGCCTTAGCATTCTGCCATGCTGCTATCTTGGATTCAACCTCTTCTTTCTTCACCCTCTCAACAGAAACTTCACTCTGATGATGACCATTGATGGTTCCTGAAGAAGATGATCGCATCTCCAAAGGGTTGTTATCAGCCACAATTGCTAAAGGGTTGGTTTCTTCCATCAATTCATCTTCTCTAATCCTCAACAAGTTCTGGAAGCTTCTACTGTTATTGTTGTTGTAGTTGTAGTTGCTTTCTCTTTCATTGCTATAATTGGTAGTAGAAGTATTAGTAGTACTCATCATTGGACTTATGTTGTTATAGTCAACACTTGACCCTGCTTGAACCAAAGCACTGAATTCTCTACTTATACTTGTGAAATTCTCAGTGGAAGCAACTTCTGTATTAGGTATGGAAACAAAAGATGATTGGTGACTGTGAGGTTGTCTTGTAAGAGGGTGAGGTGGGGTTAAGGCATGGATCTCTCTTATTTCTTCATCTTCTTCATCATAGTCATCATGGTCTCTGGTATGGCTTGTTGAAGGTATTTGATCATTCAACATGACAGGTTTGTTTGTTGCTTTTGTGGGATGGGATGGGTTGTGTTTGTAGTGGAAGAGAGAAAGTGAAGTCAAGGGGAAAAAGAATGGTCAGCTGTTATTTTTTTTATTAGTTATAGTTGTTGAACGTAAGCAAATCACGACCAAGAATATACTGTCCATTGTATGTTAGATATATTTTCCTTCTTATTGGCTTATTTCAATTAGATTTAGAGTGGGTAATTCAAATTCCAACTATTACTATACATTAGGGATGTAGGCTTTATTAAGTTAATCGAATGAGTTTTTTTTTTATTCAATTTTTTTAATTTGTTCTTTTCAATGAGAGAGCTTCTCCTTTAAATGTTCGGGTTCTAGGTCCAAGTCGTCCTTGGTCTAAAGATCAATCTCTTAATTTTTTAGTTGTTTTTTTAAAGTGGGTCTATATCGGTTTTTTCAGATTCTAAAATATTTTGTTTGGTAATAATATTTTTCTTCTAAGGTTATTGGCTTGATATGACTTCAGTTACAAATATCTTCGTCTCGGATCTCTTTGACTATTTTGAGCTATTTTCTATTGGGTCATTTTTAGGGGTTAAGACAAGGTATGAACATTTGTTCTCCAAGCGTACTTCAGAGTAGTTGAGGTAAGACATGAGACTTCGTATTGTCTTTATTTACCTTCATGGCTTAAAACTCATCAGTCTCTACTATTACGTGATCGTATTTTATCATTCTGCAAGGCCGAGCAGGTGTCATGTTTTGGTTCAAGATATCAACCTTATCTTTTGTGCTTTCTCTTGGATTTGACTGTGTTCTCTTTGGTCAGGATCCTTTATTTTTATTTTTATTTTTTTGCAGTGTACTCTAATTATTTTCTTACACTTTTCCTATATATTTGATGTAGGAAGGATGACTGCATATATCGAAGAAGAAGTCGCGTGTTAAATATGTTTGATAGGATTTGTGCAAATTTGACCTCTGATGTAAGAATTACTATTATTATACCTTTTCGGATAGAGAAATGGCTCACCAAATTTTCCCTTATACATTTTTCTCAATTTTATGTTTTGGAATAAAAGCCATTTATGGTTTCTTTTTCATTATTTAAACACTTTTGAGTGCGGCCTTTAAGGTTATCTTTTATTATAATGAAATTCAATCGTTTTCTCCGTTTGGTGGATTACAAAGTTTTATATGACAAGTTTGTCGCTTCCAAACATATGTTTTGTCTAGGTTTTAATACTTGCTAATCCATCGTGATTCTATTTGTGTCAAGTGAAATCAAAGCATATTTTCTCCTATTTCTTTTTGTAGCTTGATCAACCATGGGAGATCAACCGGTGACCAGAGCATACCTTCAAGGAATTGCTATGACTTTTATCATGACCCTAGCTACTTTGATTGAATATATGGTGACTTAAACAAACTAGGTGAACAATGCCAGCAACAAAGGGAACCAGTGAAGAGACGGGAAACAATCATGTTGGTTATTTTTGAAAATTCAATTTCGAAGAAGAATAACCAACGACGAAGAGATAGTTGATCGATAGTATTACCATGATTATCGAGTAAAGGTTCATATTCCATTGTTCTACTGAACAATGAAAGTGGATTAGTTCCTGGATTGACTGATTAACGTTGACATATTCTTCAACGTCATAGGCGTTCTTCTAAATAAGAAAGTTCAGATGGTTGCGACCAAGATGAAGAATATTGCCTTTGTCTGGTAGGATAAGTTTGTTGTTAAGAGTCATAGTCAAAGAAATGAGTTATTCAGAACTTGGCGAATAATGAATCAATTGATGTTGGATCGGTTTTTGCCGGAGGATTATATACAAATTCTTTATAAGATGTATATTAAGTATGTTAAGGGAAAAATAAATGTGACAAAATAGAAAGTTGAGTTCATGCGTTTTTTTGAGTGTAATGAATTAGGACAATCAGAGAGCTAGAAGGTGACTCAGATACATCCATGGCTTAAAAGGATCTTTGTAGGAGCAGAGAAATTTACATACTGTATGACCATGGCTGAGGCATATTGTCTAACTAAAGTTTATGGAGAAATCCCCTTCGAATTTCTCATCTTTTAGAAGGTATTTTCCCAAGAATAACTTTGAATCAATAGTTTATTTCAAAAACTCTTTTGCTCAAACTCTTTGATAAATCTTTCAAAACCAACATTTTCTGGAATTTTAAATTAGGTATGTATTCACCCCCTTCTAGATATGTTATCTTTGTCTAACAAAATCTGGTGAAGAATCCAATTCTGCATGGCAGAAGTAAATATATCGAAGCCATGTTTCACTTATTATGGGAAAAAGTAAATTAAGGTGAACTTGAAGTTAGACAATGCTCAATTGAAACGCAGTTGGCCGACATCTTCACCAAAGGATTGAAGATCAACAAATATATGAATTTGAGAAAGAAATTAAGAATAGCTCAGATCGTTTATGATTAGCGTATGTTTGACAACTTGGACTATGGGAGGTATTTTGAAATATTATATTAGATTTGAATTGAATAAATATAATATTTAAATATAATTCAAGTTGTATATGTCCAAACCCAATTAGGGTTGTATATAAATAGTCATAGTGTGTATTCTTATTTTGTATAATACAATTTCAAGTGAATAATATAATTCCTATTTACTTATTCTCTCTTTTTGTGCCCACAAAGTGTCTAATACATTAACAATATTCTATATTGACCCGTAGTTCATTCTTTATTCGAGTTCGTACATCGGTCTTGATAAAAATATTCTATATATATATATATATATATATATATATATATATATATATATATATATATATATATATATATATATATATATATATATATATATATATATATATATATATATATATATATATATATATATTGAAATTGAAATAAAAAATAAAAAAGGTTCGGTCCCAACACTTGGAGAACTCTAATTTTGGAAATGAACATTATCTTGTAAAATAATTTGTCACATATTGTTAAGATAATTGAAATTGAATTGACTTTAGAAAGAAAGGACAATGAGGTGGGTCATACATTACATACATAATCCAGCAACTACTACTACTAAACAAATTTAGGTGCGCAGTGCATGAAGGGAATTTCAGGTGTATTGTGTGTTAAAGTTAATAATGAATGAAAATAGTCATTTAATTTAAAATGGTTTAGTGCCCAGTATAACGAGGGAAAGATTTTAAATCAAAGTCTTGAATGACTCACAAGTGTATAGGATTGGCTCAAAAATCAAACTACAGACAAAATAATGTATAAAGAGCTTATCTTTGTAGGTCCGCATAGTTTTGTTTTAGAAAGTGTGAGACATTTTGTGATATTTAGAATTCTTTGTTTTATTGCTTTGTGGAAGAAACGCGTTTTTACATCAACTTTTATCTTTTTTTTTTTATTCTAATATTTATGTTAAACAAGATATAAAAGTGTCGGAGCAACAATAATTAATATTTTTTTTTTAAAAATGATAATATAAATTAATAATGATAATGTATAATGTAAAATTACACGTCAAATCATACAATTTTTAAAATATTTTTTGATTTAATATTTTAAAATATTTTGATTGAATGAATGTGTAATATTTTTTTTATAATGATAATGCATTATTATTAAACTCTACTCTTTCTTATTCTTTTTATTGATATATTTAAAAAAATTTAAATTGAGAATTAAAATGTGAGCTAAGATCATATGACCCTAAAAAGTGATCTTTTTCTAATAACTAACATTTTCAACTAAATCTCACCATTGATTATGTTTTCTCATTATGAATAATAGGTCTCATTTTAAAAATAAGTGTAAGTGTCATTTTATATGACATATACATTCAAAAAGTAACATAGCGCCATATGAGATAATTAATAACTGACATTATTGTAAAATTATTTGTTAATTATTTTATTTAGTGCCTAAATTATTTTTTAAATGCATGTGTCATATGAGATGACGTCTACATTTATTTTTAAAACGAAATCCAATTATATAGATAAATAATGAGAAAACACTACTACGGAAAAAGCCTTTAACAACAGTTGAAAAAGATATATAACAACGTGGGTTCAAACGTTGTTATGTAGCATGTCATTGAAAATGTGATACTTACAATCACGGCCCAAAAATCCGCTGTAAAAAATTGGAAAGTGCATTCCTTATCACAACAGTTACCCAAAAGACTGTTGTTATAAATTTAATGGTCATGGGTTCGATTCTCAGATGCACTGTTTTGATATTTATTTTTTTCTAGAAAGTGTGTGAGTATTATAATGGTTATGACTATAACCTTGGTTAAATATCATGTATAATTAACAGATATTGTCCTGATTTTATAATTCATCTCATTTTTGGAACTTGTATTGTTGTTCATCATATCACAACAGAAAATAAAACTCACGTTTGTGATATCTGAATAATATTATTAAGTTATCTGAATAATATTAATTGTATCATATTCATAATATCACATAATTGTATCATATTCAATTGTACCATAACAAACATCCTACAGTTTATCAGAACAAAACAATCTACAATTTAAACATTACATAACATCACATAATTGTAACTCGATGTTTTGGTGTCTTGTCTCTTGGTGTCTTGACTCTAAAGACCTATACTTTCAAATAATTATACATGTTAGTAAAAATACTTGGAAACTATAAGATACATGAATATATTTTGAATAGAGAATAAATTGCGTACCTCTTAATTTTCCCAAATGCCTTCTTCATGATCAATTCGAATAAGATGGACAACATCTCCATCAACTTCATCATAAAAGGCAGGAACTTGTGTTATGTAATAAGGTGTGGATGGAATATCAAGACTTTCATCACTAAGTGGAATGTGTTTTCCTTGTAGAATAATTAACCATTTCCCCGATATGTCTGATGGGTCGGTAACATAGGAAACTTATTTTGCTTGAGAAGCCATGATGAATGGTTTGGTCATAAAAGATGTCTTTCCAAGGTCGACTCGGGTGAATCCTAAGTTATCAGTGTCCCCACCATTACTATTATTGAGAACCCACTTTAATTTAAATAAAGCCACTTTAAAAATGACATAATCGATCTCCCAAATCTCTTCAATGACACCATAAAATGCAGTAGTTGGCAATACATGATTCTTATTTTTTCGACTGGAGAAATACATTGATTCGGCTTCAACCATAACCCCATTGTTTTAAATTGTACTACAATCATTTTTGATTTTGTATAAAAGGTATAATGACTAGTGTCGTATGCAGTCCAAGTAATGACACAAAATTTTGGCTCGTACGACAACCATTTAAGTATCTCGGATGCACTACGATCATTAAATACACTTTTATTAAACCAATCTATGAATCTCTTGTTATGCTCTATCAATAACAACTTGTCACTCATTCGGGAATATTTTTTCCTTAAAAGTCTTTTGTGAGTATCTATGAAAGGTTGAACTTCATTTATATTATTCAATATATAGAAATGTGCTTGAATAACTACATCCTGAGCCATTGACTTAATATTTAGACCTTGAGTACCTATTTCGTTTGTGTGATCAGCGTGACGAGGCTTTAGAATACCTATAGAATCTACTTCTAACAAATATTTAGTACAAAACCCAACATCTATGAAAGGTTGAACTTCATTTATATTATTCAATATATAGAAATATGCTTGAATAACTACATCCCAAGCCATTGACTTAACATTTAGATCTTGAATATAGAATCTACTTCTAACAAATATTTTGTACAAAACTCAACATCTTCTTCAGTGATGTACCTTTCAACAATCGAAGCTTCTGGTTGGTGATGATTCTTCGTATATCTGTAACGCCCTGGACTACCTTCAGGATTACCTACTGACCCCGCAAACCAACACGAGTCTTTTCAGCATGCTTTTTCCTCACTCGCACGTTTTCCGAAAAACTTCCCAGAAGGTCACCCATCCCAAGCCATTGAATTAACATTTAGACCTTGAATATAGAATCTACTTCTAACAAATATTTTGTTCAAAACTCAACATCTTCTTCAGTGATGTACCTTTCAACAATCGAAACTTTTGGTCGGTGATGATTCTTCGTATATTTGTAACACCCTGGACTACCTTCAGGATTACCGAATGACCCCACAAACCAACATGAGTCTTTTCAGCATGCTTTTTCCTCACTCGCACGTTTTTCGGAAAACTTCCCAGAAGGTCACCCATCCCAGAATTTCTCCAAGTTAAGCATACTTAATTGTGGAGTTCTTATGAATGAGCTATCGAAAAGAAAATGCATATTGTTGATATAAGTAGTACCAATTAATCCTTATAAGCCTCTTTCAACCATGCAGTCCCATACCTACACAGTCTTAGGATCCATCTCATTCCAATGTGGCGACCACTCTTAGCCCTCTTCGGCATCAAGTGTTACATGCGGTGTAATCACCCCGCCTTCTTTGGCCTTGGGTTTTACAATATCCTTTAAAGATATCCATATATTGCTCTATTGGATATATCCACCTTAAATAAACTGGACGACAAAATCTGATTTCTCTGACTATATGAACAAGTAAGTGAACTATAATGACAAAAAATGATGGAGGAAAATACATCTTTGATTGACATAAGATTATGGCAGCCTCGTCTTCTAATTTATCTAATATTTTGAAATCAAGAACTTTATTACATATGGAATGGAAGAATAAGTGCAGTCTCATTATAGTTACTCTCATATTCTTTGGTAAGATCCCACTGATAGCCATTGGTAGAAGTTGTTGCATCAATACATGACAATCATGAGATTTTAAACCAATTAAGTTGAGATCTTTCATTGATACAAGCTTCTTGATGTTTGATGAGTAACCTTACGGAACTTTAATACCTTGCAAACACTTGCAAAATTGTTTTTCCTTTCTAGATAGAGTGTGACATGATGAAAATTATGGTTATGTACCTCTAAGTTTCAATTTCAAAACCCTAGATACACAAAGTATTTTTGAAAGTTCTTTGATATTTTGGAAATCTTGGAATAAGATCTACAACTTTCATGTTTTGAGTTTTTCTTGAATCAAAGTAGATCTAGGTCAAAAATGGCTATGAAAATGGTGAAAAATCATGTGTTTAACACTTGAAATGTTAGAAAAATTTCAAATCTTGACTTTTTGTTGACTTTTTTCACACATTTTGATTTTTTATGATGATGATCGATAATTTGAAATGATTGAAAAAATTTGGACTTCAAAAAGTTGACCAAAAGTCAAAGTTTGAGTTTTCTAAACAATTGAATTTTCATCAGATGATTATGAATTTCTCTGAGAATCAACCATGATATTCGGAATGTTTTGAACCAATAAATTAGGTCAAGATGTTGCATTGATGATTTAAGATCAATCTCCAAGCAATTAGGCCATTCATTGAGCAAAACGTCAATGTTACACCATCCTTGATAAAAACCATAATTGGTCGATTCAAAATAGATCTTGAGGAAATGATGGGAATTTGAAGATCAAATGTTGATGATTGATGAATATAGATCAATTGAGGTGAGTGAATACTCAAATCCTGATTGATCATATCTTGAACAGATGAAAATTTTGATAAAAACCCTAATTTGGCTCAAGGAGCACACACACGATCTATCATGTGCTGGAATTGTTAGTGATGCAATGATGCATATGTGGTGATATGAAATAGTATCTTAGGTCAAAAATTGGGGTATGACACGTACGTATTCAAATCAACAAATAACCTGCAAGAAACCAACAATAACCAGACAATAGAATATACACGTATGTGTACAAGCGATAAGATGCGCGTTCGTACGCATTCAAATAAGAGTACCTGCAAGAATGGAGTAAAATCACACAAGCAGACAATAAAATGTACACGCATGTGTACAAGAGATAGAATGCGCATTCGTACACATTTAAACGAGAGTACCTGCAAGAATGGAGTAAAACGACACAAGTAAACAATGAAATGTACACGTATGTGCGCAAGCGCTATAATGCACGTTCGTACCGATTCAAACAAGTGGATATGTAGAAATTTGAAGTGAATATAAATCTTAAGAAATTCTGAAGAAATACGAAGTGAACATAAATCCTAAGAAATATGATGATATTTAAAGTGAATATAAGTCGTTAGAAAATGTGAAGAAATTTGAAATGAATATAAGTCTATAGAAAATTTGAGGAAAACCGGATGAAACTTGACTTGAAAATAAATATTAAGAAAATAGGATGGAATCTGTAGTGAACATAGATCTGTAGAAATTTGAATTCAATATAAATCTTAAGAAATTATGAAAAAATACGAAGTGAACATAAATCTTCAGAGATCTGATGATATTTGAAGTGAATATAAGTCTTTAGAAAATGTGATGAAATTTTAAAGGAATATAAGTCTCAAGAAAATTTGAGGAAAACCTGATAACACTTGACGTGAACATAAAACTTAAAAAAATATGATGGAATCTAAAGTGAACATAGATATGTAGAAACTTGAAGTGAATATAAATCTTAAGAAATTCGGAAGAAATACGAAGTGAACATAAATATTAAGAAATATGATGATATTTGAAGTGAATATAAGTGTTTCGAAAATGTGATGAAATTTTAAATGAATATAAGTCAATAGAAAAATTGACGAAAACAGGATGAAACTTGACGCGGACATAAATCTTAAGAAAATAGGATGAATTTGAAGTGAACATAGATCTGTAGAAATTTGAATTGAATATAAATCTTAAGAAATTATGAAGAAATACGAAGTGAACATAAATCTTAAGAAATCTGATGATATTTGAAGTGAATATAAGTCTTAAGAAAATGTGATGAAATTTGAAATGAATATAAGTCTCTATAAAATTTGAGGAAAACTTGATGAAACTTGACGTGAACATAAATCTTAAAAAAATATGATGGAATCTGAAGTGAACATACATATGTAGAAATTTGATGTGAATATATATCTTTTGAAATTCTTAAGAAATACGAAGTGAACATAAATCTTAAGAAATATGATGATATTTGAAGAGAATATAAGTCTTTAGAAAATGTGATCAAATTTGAAATGAATATAAGTCTATAGAAAATTTTAGGAAAACCTGATGAAACTTGACGTGAACATAAATTTTAAGAAAATAGGATGGAATCTGAAGTGAACATAGATCTGTAGAAATTTGATGTGAATATAAATCTTTAGAAATTCTGAAGAAATGCGAAGTGACCCTAAATCTTAAGAAATATGATGATATTTAAAGTGAATATAAGTCTTTAGAAAATGTGATTAAATTTGAAATGAATATAAGTCTCTAGAAAATTTGAGGAAAATCTAATGAAACTTGACATGAACATAAATCTTAAGAAAATCTGATGGAATCTAAAGTGAACATAGATCTGAAGAAATTTGAAGTGAATATAAATCTTGAGAAATAGTGAAGATATAGGAAGTGTACATAAATCTTAAGAATTATGGTGATATTTGTAGTGAATATAAGTCTTTAAAAATATGATGAAAGTTGAAATGAATATAAGTCTCTAGAAAATTTGAGGAAAATCTGATGAAACTTGACGTGAACATAAATCTTAAAAAAATATGATGGAATCTGAAGTGAATATAGATATGTAGAAATTTGAAGTGAATATAAATCTTTTGAAATTCTGAAGAAATACAAAGTGAACATAAATTTTAAGAAATATGATGATATTTGAAGTGAATATAAGTCTTTAGAAAATGTGATGAAATTTGAAATGAATATTAGTCAATAGAAAATTTGAGGAAAACTAGATGAAACTTGACGTGAACATAAATCTTAAGAAAATATGATGGAATCTAAAGTTAACATAGATCTGTAAAAATTTGAATTCAATATAAATCTTAAGAAATTACGAAGAAATACGAAGTGAACATAAATCTTAAGAGATATGATGATATTTGAACTGAATATAAGTGTTTAGAAAATGTGATGAATTTTAAAGGAATATAAGTATCTAGAAAATTTGAGGAAAACCTGATGAAACTTGAAGTGAACTTAAATCTTTAGAAAATAGGATGGAATTTGAAGTGAACATAGATCTGTAGAAATTTGATGTGAATATAAATCTGTAGAAATTCTGAAGAAATACGAAGTGAAGATAAATCTTAAGAAATATGATGATATTTAAAGTGAATATTAGTCTTTAGAAATGTGATTAAATTTGAAATGAATATAATCTCTAGAAAATTTGTGGAAAATATGACGAAACTTGACATGAACTTAAATCTTAAGAAAATCAGATGGAATCTATAGTGAACATAGATCTGAAGAAATTTGAAGTGAATATAAATCTTAAGAAATTATGAAGATATAGGAAGTGTACATAAATCTTAAGAAATATGGTGATATTTGTAGTGAATATAAGTCTTTAAAAATATGATGAAATTTGAAATGAATATAAGTCTCTAGAAAATTTGAGGAAAACCTGATGAAACTTGACGTGAACATAATCTTAAGAAAATATAATGGAATCCGAAGTGAACATAAATATGTAGAAATTTGAAGTTAATATAAATCTTACGAAATTCTGATGAAATACGAAGTGAACATAAATCTTAAGAAATATGATAATTTTTTGATGTGAATATAAGTCTTTAGAAAATGTGATTAAAATTGAAATGAATATAAGTCTTTAGAAACTTTGAGGAAAATATGATGAAACATGACATGAACATAAATCTTAAGAAAATCTGATGGAATCTGAAGTGAACATAGATCTGAAGAAATTTGAAGTGAATATAAATCTTAAAAAATTCTGAAGATATATGAAGTGTACATAAATCTTAAGAAATATGATGATATTTGAAGTGGATATTGTAATACCGTGGGAGAACTGACTTTGGAATTTGTTTGCTTTTTATCACAAATGTTGCGGATAGCAAGAGTCACCACCGACTTTTCTTTTATCCAATTAAGGGAAGGTGAAAAGAACAGAAAAAGACCTTCGTTAGATTTTGAGTAAGGGAGAAGGTTATGAAAAGGGAAGGTATTAGCACCCCTTTCCATCTGTAGTTTTCTATGGGCTCTTAGTTGCTTTAGCTCATCTTTAAAAAATTGCTTTCTGTGTGTGTGTTTGAAAAATATTTTGAAAAGGCATTTCGCTTTGACTTCGTAATGATTCATGCTGGAATGTATACGAAGTGTTCGGAAATGTTTCGTTTTGAAAAGAGTTTTAACTTTGACAAAAGTGTGAGGTGTGAAAAGTATTTTGATAGAGCAAGCAACTAAAAGTCTTATTACCTACTCAGAATGGTCGTTTTCGTGTTGTTTTACGTTCCCTTAGAATAGTGCCATCCATACCATTAGTTGGTAGGTAACCCTATTCGTTGGATGTAAAGGGACATTCGAAGGGACATCGGATGGTCATAGAAGTCAACTTGTAGGAGTATCCTAGCACATTCAAAGGGACGATCATCACTTTTCGTAGGCAACAATCGAGGGACGAGATCATGTATTCGTAGGCAACGGTGCTAGGATACCTCTACGTTCGAGGGACTTGACCATTTATTCGAAAGGAAACGAGAGAGAATTACCCTAAGGGGTGCATGTGTGAAGAGAGTGTGTCAAATTCAGATATTTTATCTTGTAATTAGAAGTGATCTATGTTTATTTTTATCTTGCCATACACGCCAAGTTACTAGCAGTTTATATGGTGCGGAAAGTAAATTGCGGAAAATAAAGTGCGGAAAGTAAATGTCCTACGCTATTACATGGCTTTGGGGCAGTTACATAATAGGATTGCGGAAAGTAAAATCCTAATTAAACTATTACATCCCATGAGCAGTTACATAATATTGAAAAAGAATGCGAGAAAATAAATCCTAACTATTACAACCTGTAAGCAGATACATAATAATCGGAAAAAAAAAAGAAATTCGCATAAGAGAAAATGTGTTAGTAAAAAAAGATTTTTGAATGAGGAAAAACATTTTAGGTTTGTAATGCTAATTAGATGATAGAATAATTTTTTGGGAATTTTCTGGGTTGGTTTTAATGAGAAAAAGTAATTAAAAGTCAATTTTATGGTTAATTAATAATTAATTAAAATATGCATGCAAAAATATTAATTTTTATGCCAAAAATTAAATAAACATTTTTCTGATTAAAATGCGAAAAGAAAATATTTTTTTCGATTTTTTAATGCATGAGAAAATTATTTGAAAAGAAATAAATTAAAAGGAAAAAATATGAAAAGAAATATGAAAATAAAGTTAGTTTAGAAAAGGGGTAAAAATATGTTGCAAAGCCAGGGATCGAACCCCTGACCTTCCTTTCACATGCACGCGCCTTTACCACTGAGCCATCCTACAGATCGTGTTAGTTAAATGAAACAAAAATAATATAAACGAAATAAGCTCCTAGGCCACTAGAATGCGCGCGAAGATCTTCATCTTCTTCGTTTAAATTTTTAAACCTTTAGCGACGACCTTGTTCGTCGCTAAAGCCCATGCAAATTTTGAAAATAAAAAACAAGCAATATAAATTCATTGTGAGTACATGGTTCAACTGGAAATTTCGTTCTGAGCACGATGGTGGTCTTAGTTTTGTCCAATTTTTCCTAAAACGCAAAGCCCTAAATCAGACCTATGAACCCTAGCAATGGCAGATTTCGATTCCTGCACTGAAACTCAAATCAACCTATACAGAAAGCTTTAAAACATCATTAAAAACACAAATATACAATCAAAATATGTTAAATATGAGTGTATGCACGAAATCAATTTCAAGTTTCTTGGTGCAAACCGTGATCTGGATGTATCGATTCTGGGTGTTCCAACGCGTGGGGATGATTGGAATAGCTTCTTGGGACATTGAGGATGCTTGTTCAATCCTCAAAACTCCTTGAATTGGCCTGCAAAGTCAAAACCAAAATTGCTTTTTCCACAAGTTTTCTTAAAAAACTTTTAGGGTTATTGAGGCAGAATTTTCGTCCTTGTGTCATGTGAATGCATGTGTACTTATAATGGATGGATTTAGGTCAAGAATCATGAAGAAATAATGTATCAATCAATGAGAAAATATTTGATTTGGTATGAAACCTAATGTTGCCTTTTTTGGATCAAAACTCAATCAATTCTCTTGCCAATCAATGCAATTTCGAAATTGACAGCTTGTGTGGCTTGCTTGGACCTCAAGAATGAGAGAAAAATATATTTTGCAATTAATTTTGATTTTCTACCTTTTATTTTAATTTAATTGGCTTTTAAATGATTAAAATCCAAAATAAATAGAAAATAAAAGATAAAATTCGTGGCCTTGGGCTTGGAGGTTCCAAATCAGCTGAGGAACAAGTTTGAACCAAGAAAAGTTGGGCCCATTTGCAAATTTTTTGATTTTCTCAAGTATTTCTCTTTGTGCACCTCCTAAAAAATGCTCAACTTGTGCAAGGTGTATCTTGCTCAATTTTTAACATTTTTGGGTGTTCTTGGACTTTTTAGAAATCTCAAGATGTCCTCTAAACAACCTCTTTGGTTTCATCTCAATTGGAGTTTCCATGCTCAATAAAACTTCTTTACAAAAAGTTGACTTTTTGTTGATTTTGAAAAGGACCTGTAATGTTTTGATCAATAACTTCCAAATGAAGCATTTTTTGACCAAGCTTGTGAGACATGAAGTTGTATAGAATTGAATTCTCTTCAAAATGAGCTGTGGTGGAAAAATTTCTGATAAAGTATGAGAAAGTTATGCCTGGTCAAAGTTCTGTTGACTTTTGTCTAAGAAAGCCCAATTTGGAAACTTTGACTTTTGATCAATTCTTGACTTTTCTTGATGAATCATGATCAACCCTTGATCAAATGATGAATATTACTTCAAAATATGGATGTTGACCAAAAATTATGAAGTTTGACTTTATGTTAACCACAGTTGACTTTTTGTCCAATACAATTGATTTTCAACCATCTGAGCAATTGTTTGAGGAAACTTGACTTGTAAGGCTTGAAACTTGACATGGAGATTATTTGAAGCATATGATGAGGCATGAGGGCCAATGGATGTGTTGGAAACCACCTTGATCTGAGGATAGCCAAACCCTAGTTTGGGTTGATTGCTTAGGAGAGGGTTTGTCTGGTCAACCCTTGTGAAATCCTTGAGTATGGATATGAGAAATGTCTTGAGAAGTAGGAGGGCAAATTTTGGGGTATGACAGCTGCCCCTGTTCAATCCTCTTGTACTGGAAGGATTAGATTGGCATGCTTGCCTTTCGTGACCTGAAGGTAGAAGATGATTGAACACTCGAGTACGCCTGAAAATTTGCACTCGTTGTTGATTGATGATGCGTTGGAATGGGCTTACAGATGCCATTTGGAGAAATTGTAGACTTTACTAGGAAATGAGTCGTACGTTAGACTCAAGAACGTCGCTTGAATAGGATAATCGTCGGAGATGGGCTTAAGATGCCATCCAGAGAGACTGATGCCGGGGAATGAGTCGTATGTTAGACTTTATCGGTATATAAGAAGAAAGTATGTAGATGGGCTTAAGATGCCATCCTGATAGAATGATGTTGAGTCATACGCTAGACTTCAACACTCGCTTTTGAATGAAGTTATTGGTTTGTATTGGTTTTTAACCAAATATGCAGCATTCTGAAAGTGGAGATGTCGACAAATAGTCGGAGATGGGCTTAAGATGCCATCCGGGGCAACTGAGTCGTACGCTAGACTCCGTATAGGGATGTCAGTTTGGACCTGTTAATGGGGATCCCCGCGGGGAACGCCCCGTTCGGGGCCCCAAAGATGGGGAATTTTCCCGTAAGGGATGGGAGAAAAATTCCCCCGAGAGCATTTCGGGGACGGGGAATACACCCCCCGCCCCGCCTATTATTTTAATATAGTTAATTTAATATATGAAGTATTTTAAATATGTTGACTTTTACTTTTAGTTGACTTATTATGAAGTATTTTTTAGCTTTTCAAGCGTACTCATGATGCTAAATTTTATAATTATCCCTTATTAGTTTTGATGAAGTATAGTTTTTTAAGCATAATTATGTTGTTGGATTTTTTTAGTTGTTTAGGCATATTGTTACTTTAAAAAGTATTATAGTTCATTTTGTTGAATTTTATAGCATTTTATAGAAATTTATAAAAAAAATATTATTATTTTGTATTCCATTAGTATTTTTAATAAAAAATAATAAATGTCAAATACTAGTATTTTTTAATAACATAATAAATATGTGAATTCTTTGTGCTTTTTATTTTTATAGAAAATATAAACATTTTAAAAAAATAAAATATTAATGAATAAATGTAGGATCTATGGGGATCCTCGGGAACGGGATCCGGGAACGGGATGGGATAGAAATTCCCGTGGCGGAGATCGGGGACGGGGACGGGGAATGAATTTGATGGCGGGGAAAAGATGGGGAAGTGTCCCCCTGGCCCCGCCCCGCCCCATTGACATCCCTAACTCCGTAGTCGCTGTTGATAATAAGAGAGAATCAGAACAAATCTTCGTCTTGATTATTTTGAGGTAGATAGTTGGCAGAATGTGGATAGCTTCCCTGTCTCGTTTCGGGTGTTGAACCAATGCCTGTTGCCAGAAGACAACTTGGGTGGTCGTTCGGATAGGGTTCCCCATCTTGCTTCGGGTATTAATCCTGGATCTTCCGTTTGGAAAAGATTTGTACGGTCTTATGGATAGGGTTTCTCGTCTTGCTTCGGGTATTAATCCTCGACCTTCCATTTGGAAAAGATTCGTACAGTCTTCTAGATAGGGTTTCCCGTCTTGCTTCGGGTATTAATCCTCGACCTTCCGTCTAAAAGTAATTTCTACCTGCTGGGGAAAAACAAAAAAATTTGACACGATATAGTTAGACTTATGTAGATTATAATGCATGCGAGCATATGACAATGTGTATGAATGATATATACACATGTTATGACTTTTATGAATAATGTATGAATGTACATGTTGTGGTATTTCAAAACATATCCATTTTGAAGAAGATGTGAATGTTCTGCTGGAGATTTCTGATTTCCGCTTGCGGATGAAATTGTCGAAAAGCCCTGATTTGGAGGAGAAAAGAGATGTCTTTGATTCCTCCGATGCATTATCTGACCATGTTTCGAGCCTAGATATCAATGTTGTTGGGAGATGCACCGCTTGGGATCTTGTGCGCAGATCTTGCTGGGGGAATCTGAATGCTGTCTGGAGTCGAAGTCCGAAGATTCCTTTGAGGTGATGACCCTGAGTTTTTGTTGAAACCTTTGGCTAGGGAATAATGGAGATGTAGGTTTCCTCCGATGCACTATCTGACCAAGTTTCGAGTCTGGATATTGCTGCTGTCGGGGAATAATGATCGTTGAGAGATATTCTGTTGGGGATAAATATCTTCGCTGGAGACGAACCATTACTGCTTGGAGACTGATGTAATCAGGTTAAGCTGATTGGGATCGCTGCTCAGGGACTATCGCAATGAAACTTGGAGTGTTGGAACACTGGTGGAAGGAAATTTGTACTTCGTTGGAGAAGGTTTGCAGTGAGCGATGGCTTTGTGGGGAGTGTACTCTGCAGGGGAACGTATTTGTAACTTTCTTCGTCATCTTAATTCCTAGAGCCTGTAGTAATTATTTTTGTATGTCCGCTTTTCGTATGCTTGTAAATAGATATTTGTAGTCAGATGCATATAATCATTCAAAGCAAACATTGGACTTTATGCAAAAACAACAACAACGAACATTGTAAAAGAAATAAACTTGTATTAATTTGAATGGTGGCGTTTGGCCAAGTAGTTTGTATACAAGGAAAGTAAAAGCTATGCGGAAACAATCTCGTCGAGTTTCAACTATGCTAGTGCTCATATATTTCGACTATCTCATCTCCTTGCTGTCAGTAGAAAGTGAGTGGATTGATTTTCGCCATTTGAATATTGAATGCTGATAGTAGTCTGTAGGTAGGTGATCTGGACGAGACATAGTCGTATGCTTAAATCCCTAACTTTTGCCTAGACCGCCCTTTCGGGTTTTCAGTCTATCGGGATACCCTTTTTTGCCCAAGCCGCCTTTGTAGGTTTTCGACTTGCCGGGTGTACATTTTTTTGTATATATCCTTAAATTTTGCCCGAACCTCTTTGGTTCGCCAGGATGCCCTTATTTTTGCCTAGGTCAGTCGACCTAGCGGGTCTCGTTTATGCGTAGTATTTTTTGACTATGTCTGCGTTCACAGGGTGTGGGAAGTCTTCGCCATCCATGATGCTAAGTATCATAGCTCCGTCGAAAAATACTGTCTTGACTACAAACGGTCCCTCGTAGGTGGGAGTCCATTTTCCCCTGGGATCACCTTGTCGAAGAATGATGCGCTTGACTACTAGATCACCGACTTGGTAGACTCGGTGCTTGACTTTCTTGTTAAATGCTCTGATCATTCGCTTCTGATAAATCTGCCCATGGCAGATGGATGCGAGTCGTTTCTCATCAATCAGGTTGATCTGGTCGAGACGGGTCTGGACTCATTCGTCTTCGTCTAACTCTATGTCCTGGAGGACTCTGGTTGAGGGTATCTGAACCTCGATTGGTAGGACTGCTTCCATACCGTATACAAGAGAGAAGGGGGTTGCCCCTGTGGATGTTCGTGTTGTAGTGCGATAACCATGGAGAGAAAATGGCAGCATCTCGTGCCAATCCTTGTAAGTCACTGTCATCTTCTGTATAATCTTCTTGATATTCTTATTGGCAGCTTCCACTGCGCCATTCATCTTAGGCCGATATGGAGAAGAGTTATGATGCGTGATCTTGAACTGCGTGCAGAGTTCGGTGATCATTTTGTTGTTGAGATTAGAACCGTTATCTGTGATAATCCTTTCGGGAGTGCCATACCGACATATAAGATTATGCTTGATGAATCGAGCCACAACATTCTTGGTAACAGACGCGAACGAGGCTGCTTCTACCCACTTGGTGAAATAGTCAATTGCCACAAGGATGAAACGATGTCTGTTGGAAGTGGTGGGCTTGATTTCTCCGATCATGTCAATGCCCCACATTGCGAAAGGCCAAGGAGCGATCAGAACATTAATGGTACTGGAGGTACGTGAACTTTGTCTGCGTATATCTGACATTTGTGACAAGATCGAGCATAGCGGTGAAAATCAGCTTCCATGGTGGACCAATAGTATCCTGTTCTCAAAATCTTCTTAGCCATTGTATGTCCACTGGAGTGGGTACCAAATGTGCCTTCGTGTAATTCTTCCATGATCCGTCTCGTAGTTTTCTGATCTACACAGCGGAGTAAGCACAAGTTGTGATTGTGCTTGTATAAAATGTCGTTGTTGAGGAAGAATTTAGAAGCAAATCTCCTCAAGAATTTCTTGTCATTGATAGATTCCCCTGCGGGATAGTCCTGAGTCTCAAGATACCTCTTCACGGCGTAGAACCAAGTTTTCTCTTATGTATCAAGTTCACAACAGTATGCTGGTTCGTCAAACTTCTCAATGATGATATGGGGAGCCTCGTTGTCCCATCTGACCTTGAACATGGATGACATAGTAGCCAATGCGTCTGCCAACTGATTCTCTTCTCGTGGAATTTGATCGAAAGTGATCTCTTCAAAGTAGGGGATCAAGCTCATAACATGCTCTCGATATGGAATGAGATTTGGATGCTTCGTATCCCACTCGCCTTTAATCTGACTGATCACTAAAGCTGAGTCTCCATATACTTGTAACAATTTGATTCTTAAATCAATAGAAGCTTTGATACCCATGATGCACGCTTCGTATTCGGCCATGTTGTTCGTTCAACTGAAACATAATCTGGCGGTGAAAGGAGTGTGTCCGCCTGTAGGAGATGTAATGATGGCGCCAATGCCATTACCAAGTGCGTTTGAGGCTCCATCGAAAACCATGGTCCATCGGGATCCTTGTTCAGGTCCTTCGTCTGGTCCTGGTTCTTCATAATCAGTAACTAACAAAACATCTTCGTATGGAAACTCGAACTGCATAGACTGATAGTCATCTACGGCTTGATGAGCCAAATGATCGGCTACTACACTTCCTTTGATCGCTTTCTGAGAAGTATACTAGATGTCGTATTCGGTCAAGATCATTTGCCATCTTGCTATTCTTCCAGAGAGAGATGGTTTCTCAAATATGTATTTTATCAGATCCATCTTGGAGATCAACAAGGTAGTGTGAGTCAACATATACTGTCTTAGTCGTGAGCCAAGCCAAAGCGCAAGTTTTCTCGAGATGTGAGTATCTTGTTTCACAGTCGGTAAACTTTTTGCTAAGGTAGTATATTGCATACTCTTTTCGACCAGACTCGTCATGTTGCCCCAACACACACCCCATTGAGTTCTCTAATACTATCAAGTACATGATAAGAGGTCTCCCTTCGGCAGGCGACATCAGGATAGGAGGATTTTGTAGGTACTCCTTAATTTTGTCAAAAGCGATCTGGAAATCGTCGTTCCATTCCACTACTTGATCTTTCTTCAGTAACTTGAAGATTGGTTCACAAGTAGTAGTTAGATGTGCAATGAATCTGGCAATGTAGTTCAATCGTCCCAAGAAATCTCTGACTTCTTTCTCGGTGCGGGGTGCTGGCATCTCTTAAATAGATTTAACCTTGGCGGGGTCAACTTCAATACCTTTACCACTGACAAGAAACCCTAGGAGTTTTCCAGATCTGACTCCAAAGGTGCACTTGTTAGGATTGAGTCTTAGACTGTACTTCTGCAATCTGTCAAACAGTTTCCGCAAATGATCGAGATGCTCTTCTTCAGTATGTGATCGAGCTATCATGTCGTCGACATAGACCTCTATCGCGTGATGATTTCATATCATGAAATAATGCCACCATAGCACGCTGATAAGTGGCGCCAGCGTTCTTCAGTCCGAACGACATGACCTTGTAACAGAAAGTGCCCCTCTGTGTAACGAAAGTAGTCTTCTCCATGTCTTCAGGAGCCATTTTGATCTGATTGTAACCGGAGAAACCATCCATGAAGGAGAAAACCTTGTGTTGAGCAGTGTTGCCGACTAGAACATCAATATGAGGAAGTGGAAAATCGTCTTTCGGACTTGCTCTGTTCAAATCTCTGTAATCCACACACATTCGTACCTTGCCATCCTTCTTAGGTACGAGCACTACGTTTGCAACCAACTGTGGATAAGAAGTAACGGCTAGGAAACCGACATTGAACTGCTTTATAACTTCGGCTTTGATTTTCTCTGACATCTTAGGACGCATGCGATGAACTTTCTGCTTTACTGGGAGAAAACCTTCTTTTGTTGGTAATCGGTGTACCATAATGTCAATGTCTAGACCTGGCATGTCTTCATATGACCAAGCAAAAACCTCGATATAGTCTCGTAGCATCTGGACCAATCTTTCTTTGACACTGTTCTCAAGACCTACTCCTATCTTGATCTCTTTTATGTCTTCGTCAGTACCTAGATTCACAACCTCAACTGGCTCTCCATGTGGTTGTATAACTCGTTCTTCTTGCTGTAGCAGTCTGACAAGTTCTCCTGGCACTTCACAATCTTCCTCACCTTCGTCTTCGGCTTGGTAGATCGGATTATCGAAGTCATATTAGCAATAGCATAGCTGTTATCAACGAGATTCAGAGTGAATCTACAGTGTATCACGTGGGTGTGTGTGAGAACACATAGCTTTTGAAGGGGTGGTAAAAGTAAAAGAAAGAAAACAACATTTAAATGCAAAAGTCCAACGATTTTATTGAATGAAAATATGCAAATGACAAATAATAACCCTCACAAATGAGCCATGATGCCCCGGGCAAGGCATTAGGCTTTAGAGTTTATTGTTCAAAGTAACAGAAAACGAAAAGCAAAACAGAAATCAAAAGCAATTACTCCTGTCTAAAGGAGATTGATATGACGTCTTCGGTCTTCCAATTGTTGTGTCCATTATCGGGAGTTGGGAAGATCCATTTGCTGATGTCGAAGTTGATGTCGTCGTCTTCTATAGCATGGACTCCGTTCTGGTTGATGCGGAAGGGAAGTTGGCCAGCATGTTCGCAGCGTATCATCTTCTGACCTTTGGTGGTGAAGCCTAAACCAGTCTTATCGGATTTGAAAGGAAGATCGGGGAGCTGACCCCAAATAGTATTGCCTCCTTCTTTAACTGCAGCTTGAGCATCTTTCAGCGAGGCCATCCTAGGCGGAACTTGTGTAACTTCAGGAGTGACAGGAGAGTCAACAGGCATGACTCTTGGAACCATTTCGAAAGCTTGATAGGGAGTTTCGAAGAATTCTCCTTCCATCTCGAGATATCAGAATGACTGCAGATGACTTATCATGTACTCCTCTTCACCGCATACTGTAACAACTTTCCCTTCACGGGTACTTGACCTCGATGCGGGGTAGGTACCGCCCCATGTATCCAAGGGCGTCCAAGTAGACAAGAATAAGCTGGACGGATGTCCATGACAAAGAAAGTGGAGTCGAAAGTTTGGGAACCGACTTTGACTGGCAGAATGAGCTCTCCAAGTACTATTCGTTTAGATCCATCAAAAGCTCTTACAACTATGTCACTGGGCTTCAAGACCAATCCTTCAACATCAAGTCGGTCGAAAGCACTCTTCGGTAGGATATTCAGAGCAGAACCGGTATCCACCAAGACATGAGACAGTGTAATGCCCTTGCATTCAACAGAGACGTGCAAGGCTTTGTTGTGTTTCCTTCCCAAGTCAAATCGATCGGAGAAACCTAGACCATCTTGGCGGCGGCTAGCAATACAAACTTCAAACTGATCAGTTGTAGTGTCTTGCGGTATGTGAGCATTCTTCAGAAATTTCACCAAGGCCTTAGCATGAGCCTCAGAGCACAATAACAGAGCAAGCATGGAGATCTTGGACAGAGTCTGTCCCAATTGTTCCACAAAATTGTAGCCACTCTTCTTGATGATCTTCAGAATTTCCTCCATTTCTTGTTTGGAGGTATCTTCATAACTTCCTTTGGTACTTAAGCGGGATGAGTTCTTGGTTCTTTCCTGCGCCGGAACGGGTTCGATAGCTGGAATGCGAGCTGGAGTCGCAGTGTCTTTTGGAGGAGAGATCTCTGGATAAAACACTCTTCTGATTCTGGTCACCTTACTTGATCCGGTGATGTTGTTGATGTCCGGAATGGAAGCTTCAACTGCAATGTCTTCGATGGTCAGAGGGTCTTGCTTGACGCCATGATAGTAAACTTTAGCTCCATAGTTCCACGGTATAGCTTTGTCAGAGGAGTATGGAACTGGTCTGGAAGAAGTAATGATGAGAGGTGCCACTCTAGGTGCAAGATCAGTAGAGGAGAGGAGATGATATTTAAAGTGAATATAAGTCTTTAGAAAATGTGATGAAATTTGAAATGAATATAAGTCTCTAGAAAATTTTAGAAAAACCTGATGAAACTTGACGTGAACATAAATCTTGAGAAAATCTGATGGATTCTGAAGTGAACATAAATATGTAGAAATTTGAAATGAATATAAATCTTAAGAAATTCTGAAGAAATACGAAGTGAACACAAATCTTAAGAAAATCTGATGATATTTGAAGTGAATATAAGTCTTTTGAAAATGTGATAAAATTTGAAATGAACATAAGTCTCTAGAAAATTTGAGGAAAACCTGTTGAAACTTGACGTGAACATAAATCTTAAGAATATCTGATGGAATCTAAACTGGACATAGATCTGAAGAAATTTGAATTGAATATACATCTTAAGAAATTCTGAAGAAATATGGAGTGAACATATATATTAAGAAAATCTGATGATAATTGAAGTGAATATTTGGTTTCCAATTCCATTTTGTTTCTTATTATTCTATTATAATAATAACAAAATAATTAGAGGCTTTGACTCCATACACCCCTTTCCTCTACTAATCACCACATAAGCTCAATTCTTTTTCTTTATTTATTTTCTAATAATTTCCAATAATCAAATTTTAATTAATTAAATAATTAAAATTCCAG
Source organism: Vicia sativa (assembly GCA_021764765.1). Taxonomy (NCBI): domain Eukaryota; kingdom Viridiplantae; phylum Streptophyta; class Magnoliopsida; order Fabales; family Fabaceae; genus Vicia; species Vicia sativa. The sequence goes on along the minus strand of CM038795.1, from coordinate 199,271,694 downwards.
TTTAGTAATAATTAAAAATATTGGGTGTTACAACTCTTCTCCACTTAGAATATTTTCGTCCTCGAATATTCACTTGATACTAATAACTGCTGATACGACTCTTGCATCCTTCCTTCTAACTCTCACGTCATGGTTGGAATCCTTTCAAGTACCACTAACCAATATCCTTCCTAGTCAACCACCATAATCCCACACGATTCATTGCTACTGGGTTAAGAATGCACCGATTCATCTCACTTCTTGCGCCATCAATATAGGATACATGATCTATCACTTCATTACACCACAACACAGTTATAAGAACCTCCACATAACTACAATATCAACAACATTTATACACAATGCTAGTACCACAAGGCTACGTTCCGACAATCGAGCTTGCAAATTAATACATCTATTAGAATTGTTGTAACACCAATAATACATAGAACCCTTCACCTAATAATTCCATTTTGGAATTTCTAATAGTTGCATAAACTCCACAACTTCTAATGTTTAATTTGTGACTTCAAAAATCATACTCGCATAACAAAGTGTGTCACCTCACGCTTCCGCTACGTGACTTTGATCGTCTACCTTAAGTCACTATCTTCATTCGATTCCCATCAACTACCATCTCTAGAAGTTTCACATCTATCTTCAGACTCTCTTTATTATGCACCAGAAAATCATTGTTCACCTTTTGACATTCTCAACCTTCCACTCTACGGCATTAGCTCGCTCGCATACACACTCAAGTCTCTGACTTGCTGAAATAATTTCCAAGTCTTTTTCATAGCCACTTTCCTCTTAGGTTCATGCGAACTGATGAGCTACTATCCTCTCGATAGAACGTCAATCACTTCACACATTGTCAAGCTTGCAAGATAAGTCTATTCAATCCAACACGATCTCGTCTACCATCAACAAGAGATTAAGGGTGATCAGTTCCTCAATTTGTCACTAGATAGCCCACAATCACAATGGAGTATAAACCATCGTTACCAAACTATAATAGCGTTCCTTTAGAACTCGTGCTCGAAGTCACCCAAGCACCATGGTCCAATAATCTTCTTTTAAAGTTTTACAACTTCCTTCATAATTCTTTCTAATTTGATATCGGCGATGAAATACCATCGATCGAACAAATTATATAATCTTATTCACACTCACTTAGCATCACACAAATGTTAAGTATTTTCCCACTCATGAAATTCTAACATACCAAATACACCATAACTCATTTTGTTTCCATTTGAAGTCCTTATCCATGCAGAGAACTTTAACAACATTCACAATTCTTAGTCTTCCTTTAAATATCATAACATCGAGGATCCACATATTTTCAATTTGAATCTTATTCCAAATGCAATCTCAACAATACATCTCATCATATGATTGGTAAAAGAAACTCCCAAAATTTTCTTAACACATGTCAATATTTTGACGTCCTAAACATGATTCTATTTCCTCTCGAATTTATTTTTCCTCTAGCATTACTTATCTTTTCCTCAAAAGTTAATGTCACTCTATTCATTCTTAATCGACATAAGTTGCATCTCTAATACTTTCACATTCTTACTAATACCAACATCTCATTCATTAATAATATATCATTCTTGACCTTGTCTCAAATAAACTTCGACTATTACTAGTTATATCCCAAAAGAATCTTCTAATACTTGTAACTAATTTTTTATTTTCCCACTGCAACACTGCATTAATCTTAGATGGGTCTACCACAATACCGTCACTTGAAATAACATGATAAGTAAAACTCATATCCTCATACCGTAATCTACACCTTGAAAACTTAACAAAATTCTACTCCCTTTCGAAGCTGAAATTCACATCACAACATCCAACATGTCTATACTGAGTTCTAGAAGCTTCTCTCTAACTATCTTCATCCTTGACCTGACTACGAAGGTAAGTTAACCTAAATACGACTTTACTAAAGACATACTCTCCTACCAATTGATCCATCAAATCACCAATCATTCGAAATGGATATTTAATCTCAATCACCACTTTAATTAGTTATCAGAAATCCACACGCAATTTATACTACTTTCTTTCTCCTTGACTAATGAAATTAGAGCTCCCAAAATAATACACTTGGTTTTATAATCTATTTCTCCGAGCATCTTCTAATAGCTTCTTCAATTTAGCTAACTCGGATGTCGACATGCGATAAGGCGCCATCGACACCAGACTAGTTCCAGGAATCAAATCTATAGAAAATTCCACTCCCCTCTCAGGTGGCAACTCACCAACATCTTCTGGAAAAACTTCGGGAAATTCATTCGCAACGGGTAACTCATTACTCTTAGTCTTTCCCATCACTTCCATCGAAGAACACAGCATAAACACTACCGCACCGTCATTAACAGCTGCGCAACTCTGATCATCCATCTTAATTCATTGTCTTTATTAGAGTCTCCGTCAACTTATACGGTCCACAAGCTTTAACCAATTTTCATTCATATTCATCACTTTATGCACCATTAAGATAGCAAGATAATTCTCTACCATCTTCTCTGCCTCATATTGAGTTCTTTCTGATCGAAGAGATATTTCAGACTCTTATGATTGCTAAATACTTCAAATCGAGAATCATACAAATAATGTCTCCACAATTTCAAAATAATTACTACAACCACCAACTCCAAATCATGAGTCGGATAATTCCTTTCATGAATCTTCAACTGTCTTGAAGCATAAGCTAGTACGTGCTTATTCTGCATCAAAACACCACCTAAACCCATCAGTGAAGCATCACAATACACAATAATAGATTCCTCCAGATTCAGAAAAATTAAGATCGGAGCACAAGTCAACCTCCTTCTCAACTCTTGAAAACCTTTCTCACATTCCGCATCCCATGCAAACACTTATCCTTTTCTTGTTAACTTAGTCAATGACAATGCTAACTTCGAAAATCCCTCAATGAACTTTCTATAGTAACCTGCAAGACCAAGAAAACTACGGATTTTGTAACACCCCATCTAGATACCCCGAATATATTAATTAAATTAATATCTAAATCATCTTTAATCAGAGTTTAACACGGTAATCACGGGATGTCACAATTAATAAATAGAATAAACCTTCATTCAAACAGTAGCCATGCTACACTGAGGATCAACATCCAAATAAATTTTCAATCAATTTAAGACCATGTCTTACACAGCGGAAAATATCTTCAGCAAAACCGGAATAATTTCAATCAACATTATTCCCACTAAGTTTTAAATAAATAATAGACTAAGTCTAATTCCTCATCTAACGTTCCCCAGTGTTACAATCTAATCAGAGCATGACACGACACGCGGACTAAGCGATGAGCTCTAGAGCCATCCTCACCGACTCTTCACTAACTTTAATCGAAATGGTAAAGTAAGGGTGAGACTTCTCATAATTAAAGCATATTATAAGCTTCTCAATTAACAATATATTTCAAGCATATTAATCCACCCATTTCAACACAACTCATTCAATACACAAGTACAACCATATAATCATCATGCACAACAATCATCAATCAGAGAATAGTAACACTGGAAGACATCCTAACATGTTACTATTCCATACAAATATAATGCAGACTCAATGCATGCGGTACCGACTTCGTGACCAAGTCACCCAACACTGATCCATCATCATTCGGATACAGTTCCATCGATTCGTCCATAACCACTCGGACACGAATCCAGCCTAACCACCCATCCTCTCTCGGGTATCGGTTATCGGCAATCCAAGCCAAATTCCGCACAATGGGAATTAGCTTCACCAAAATAATGCAAATGCACGCACATCACTAGCATGCAACATCAATCAGTCTATGTATACATTCATTGAACATAACTGAATCTCACAATCAACATGATATATCCACTAATCATGCATACATCTAACATCAGCATAAACATGCAAACCAATCAACATGATATATCAACCAATCATGCATACATCAACACAGGTTATGACCACCTCAGACATCATAAACTCTCATCACCCACAACATGATATAATCACCTATCATGAAACAATTCATCACAAAGCATAAATATGCCAGACACTTACCCTTCAATTGGTAAGACTATCACCAGTATATATCACAACAACGACAATTAAGATCAAAAGCCATCAGGCATATACAACACCAACAAACACATGATATCAATACAATCATGACTACACCAATTATCATAAACCGAATCAAAACCCAAAAACATGATAATCCAACCATCATGCACACAAATAACAACAGCTTAACACGCTTTACATTCACTCCGTATCAATATATCCATCACCACGGGATTTCTACTGCATACACATCAATATGCGTCAGTCAATAGTCATCTATTTCGGAATTTGGCCCATTTTCAAAATAATTTCAAGTTTTGGAAAATATTTTCATTTCATAAAATAGAGCTTTAAATTTAGAAAATAACGTCCAAAACGGCGCTCAAAACGGACTTACGGTTTAAAAGTTATGAATTTTTGAAGTTTTGAAAAATTTAAAAAAAAATAAGGCAGAACCCGGTTCCGTCCTATACAGGAACCGGTTCCTGCAGAAGTTCAAAAATGGTCTTCTGGAAAAATGTATGGGAACCCGGTTCCGTCACATACAGGAACCGGTTCCTAAGTGAAATTTTCCAATTTTTACTAATTTTTTCAAAGGGAACCCGATTCCGTCACATACAGGAACCGGTTCCCACGTGTATTTTTCAGTCATTTGTAAATTTTCAAAGGGCAACCCGGTTCCTCCTATACAGGAACCGGTTCCCACGTATTAAAAAGCCATTTCCTGCATTTTTGACAGCATTCATCCATTTCCATTCAACTCAAACATACCCATACGAACTCCAACCATGGGAACACTAAAACACATCATTTTTCATCATCTATTTCATCAAACAACATATTTCCATCATCTATTTTCATCTACTGACACTCTAATATTATTCCATACATATTCTGACACAATCAGACTCAATCTGACACCAACTGACACTATTAGGTATACATTCATGGAACCCTAGAATTTCACAAACACAATTTCCTAACATGCTATGATCTATAGAATCAACATCAAAACCTATAATAAGCATTAATCAGTCGAAATCACCCCTTACCTTGTGGGTTCTTCGAGATTCTGACGCTTCTAGGTTTTCCTTCTTCTTTCTCCTCTTCTCACTTCTACGTAGTCTTGTTTTCTCCAAATGATTCTATTTTTCCTCTTTTCCTTATTTAATTCCTTTTAACATAAATAAATAATTATTTATTTCTCATTCTCCGATTAATTCCATAATTAATCTCAATAATTCAATATATTAAATCAACTATGCTCTCAATTAATTTAATAATTAAAATCATAATTATTTAATTACCGAATTATTTTCGGGTGTCACAACTCTCTGAACTTAAAGAGTTTTCGTCCTCGAAAACATACCTCAGACGAATAGTTCGGGATACGAGTCCTTCATCGACTCTCCAGTCCCCAAGTGACATTTCCATCAGCTGGTCCTCCCCAAGCTACTCTTACCAATGCGATCTCTTTGACTCGCAATCGTTTCAACTCTTTCTGATCAAGAGATATTTCAGGCTTTTATGATCACTAATACCTCAACTCGAGAACCATATCAATAATGCCTCCCCAACTTCAAAACAAATACGACAGCTGCCAACTCTAAATCATGAGTCGGATAACTCCTTTCATGCACTTTCAATTGTCGTGAAGCATAAGCCACAACCTGCTTATCTTGCATCAACACACCACCTATTCCCATTAATGATGCGTCACAGTACACAACAAAAGACTTAGTCGGATTCGGCAAAATGAAGATCGGAGCACTAGTCAACTTCCTCTTCAGCTCTTGAAATCCTTCCTTCCAACTATCACGTCATGTTTGACATCATTTCCAATATCACTAACAAATATCCTTCTTATTCAACCACTAGGATCCCACACGATCCATTGCTATCGGGTTAAGAATACATCATCACTCACTTCTTACCCTTCACTCTAGGGGTACATGATTTATCACTTCACCACACTGCAACACAATTATAAGAACCTCTACATAACCGCAATGTCCACCACATTTATACACAATGCTAGTACCACTAGGCTACGTTCCAACGACAGAGCTTGCAAATTAATACATCTATTATAATGGATGCAACATCAATAAGACATAGAACCCTTCGCCTAAGAATTCTATTCTGAAATTTCTAATAGTTTCATAAACTCCACACCTCCTAACGTTTAATTTGTGACTTCCAAAAGAAATCATACTCGCATAACAAGGTGCATCATGTTACGCTTTCGCTACGCAACTCTGATTAATTACCTTAAGTCATTATCTTCATTTGATTTTCATCAACTACCAGCTCTACAAGTTTCATATTTATCTTTAGACTTTCTTCTTAACATCTACCAAAAATCACTGTTCACCTTCTTACATTCTAAACCTTCCACTCCGCGGCTTCAACTTGCATACACACTCAAGTCTCCGACCCGCTAGACAATTTCCAAGTCTTTTTCATAGTCCCTTTCCTCCTAGTTTCATGCGAACTGATAAACTACTATCCTCTCAATAGAACGTCAACCACTTCACACACTATCAAGCTTGCAGGATAAGTCTATTAAATCCAACACGATCTCGTCTATTATCAACAAGAGATTAAGGGTGATCAGTTCCTCAATTTGTCGATAGATAGCCGGCAATCACAATGGAGTATAAACCACCGTATCAAACTATAATAGCGTTCCTTTAGAACTCGTGCTCGAAGCCACCCAAGCACCATGGTCCAATAATCTTCCTTTAAGGTTTACAACTTCTTCCACAATTATTCCTCATTTGACCTCGACGATGAGATACCATCGATCAAACAGTTTACATAATCTTCTTCACACTCACTTAGCATCACACGATTGTTAAGTATTTTCCCCCTCATGAGATGCTAACATACCAAATACACCATAACTCATTTTGTTTCTATTTGAAATCCTTATCCATGCGGAGAGCTTTAACAACATTCACAACTCTTAGTCTTCCTTTAAATCTCATAACGTCTAGGATCCATATATGTTCAATCTGAACCTTATTTTAAATGCAATCTCGATAATACATCTCATCATATGATCGGTAAAAGAAACTTCCAACGTTTTCTTAACACATGTCAATATTTTGACATCTTAAACATGATTGCATTTCCTATCGAATTTATTTTTCTTCTAGCATCACTTATCTTTTCCTCAAAAGCTAATGCCAATCTATCCATCCTTACTCGGCATAAGCTGCATCTCTAATACTTTCACATTCTTACTAATACCAACATCTCATTCATTAAGAATATCTCATTCTTGATCTCGTCTCAAATAACTGCGAATGTTACTGGTTATGTCCATAAAATCTTCCAATACCCGAACAAATTTTGGACTTTCCCACTACAACACTACATCGACCTCGGATGGGTGCATACTTGAGATAACATGATAAAGAAAACTCACATCCTCCTACCGTAATCTACACCATGAAAACTTAACAAAATTCTATTCCCTTTCGAAGTTGGAATTCACCTCACAACATTCAACATACCTATACCGAGTTTTAGAAGCTTCTTTCTAGCTATCTTCATTCTTAACCTGACCACGAAGGTAAGTTAATCTAAACTCAACTTTACTGAAGGCATACTTTCCAACCAATTGATCCATCAAATCACCAACAATTTGAAATAGATATTTAGTCTTAATCACCACTTAAATCAGTTATCAAAAATCCACACGTACTTCGCGCTACTTTCTTCCTCCTTGACTAAGGAAATTAAAGCTCCCCAAACAATACGCTTGGTTTTACAAATCCATTTCACTGCGCATCTTCCAATAGCTTCTTCAATTCACTTAACTCAAAAGTTGACATCTTGCGGTGTCATAAAACAAGTTTTGTACCAAGAACGACATCAACAACAACTCGATTCTCCTCAAACATCATTACATGATAAATAATTACTTTCGGTCTTTGGGACCATTTTTAAAACAAAGTTCATCACATTATCTTTCCAACGCTCCAACGGAACTCAAATCGACATCCAAAACTCAAGTTATGAATCTTACAAGTTTTCAAAACAATGTTGTCGACAGGAAATCAATTCCACGTGATAGGTAATCGATTTCCACCTTGTGAGTCAAAATCCCAAAACATCACGAATACAAAATTTGAGATCCTAACTTCAACATACCGCATCCCACATCATTCACTATGATTAATTGCGTCAAGTTACAATTCCAATAACCAATTCACACAATTGCATACTTTATATCAACCATTGACACGGACACAATTAATCTTTTCAGAAACACCAAGAGGTAACTCACACAGACAGTTCCACAATCAACTGGAAGTGTTGCAACATTCAACCACACCAGCTTCATCTTCTAAGAGTCATCCTTCTTAATTACCAAATATCTTCTAGGCCAAGAATATGCATCGACTCATCATAACGATTCATAATCACTTGGTTTAACTTCAAACATCCAACCCAAGGATGACCTCAAGCTAATCCAACATCTTGCTCAGACGGTGAGTCGCTATTGTTCCCAGGGAAACGTCAGAACTCACACCTCAAATGGAACATCATTGTCCATAACATCGTTCCAGTGATGCGAACAACACAAGCACTTAATTGTCACCACTTAAGAGAACCTTATCGACCATCATGAATTCTCGAATCGTAATCCCTCAAATTCGGAAAACTACGCCTAATCAACATCTCACGCGTAACCAATAGCACATCGATCCAACTCTTCACACGAACATCCTAGAAGCAAAGTTTCTCCACTTGCTTCAAACCACTCCGCAACGGATAACCGGGAAAAACAAGCGATGATAGTGTTTCAAACACATGTCGTATATAGAAGGAGTAATGACATTAAGACACTGGTCACAATGACCGACTATGCTCTGATACCACTATTGTAACACCCCATCTAGATACCCCGAATATATTAATTAAATTAATATCTAAATCATCTTTAATCAGAGTTTAACACGGTAATCACGGGATGTCACAATTAATAAATAGAATAAACCTTCATTCAAGCAGAGCCATGCTACCGAGGATCAACATCCAAATAAATTTTCAATCAATTTAAGACCATGTCTTACACAGCGGAAAATATCTTCAGCAAAACCGGAATAATTTCAATCAACATTATTCCCACTAAGTTTTAAATAAATAATAGACTAAGTCTAATTCCTCATCTAACGTTCCCCAGTGTTACAATCTAATCAGAGCATGACACTGACACGCGGACTAAACGATGAGCTCTAGAGCCATCCTCACCGACTCTTCAGCTGCTAACTTTAATCTGAAATGGTAAAGTAAGGGTGAGACTTCTCATAATTAAAGCATATTATAAGCTTCTCAATTAACAATATATTTCAAGCATATTAATCCACCCATTTCAACACAACTCCAGATTCAATACACAAGTACAACCATATAATCATCATGCACAACAATCATCAATCAGAGAATAGTAACACTGGAAGACATCCTAACATGTTACTATTCCATACAAATATAATGCAGACTCAATGCATGCGGTACCGACTTCGTGACCAAGTCACCCAACACTTATCCATCATCATTCGGATACAGTTCCATCGATTCGTCCATAACCACTCGGACACGAATCCAGCCTAACCACCCATCCTCTCTCGGGTATCGGTTATCGGCAATCCAAGCCAAATTCCGCACAATGGGAATTAGCTTCACCAAAATAATGCAAATGCACGCACATCACTAGCATGCAACATCAATCAGTCTATGTATACATTCATTGAACATAACTGAATCTCACAATCAACATGATATATCCACTAATCATGCATACATCTAACATCAGCATAAACATGCAAACCAATCAACATGATATATCAACCAATCATGCATACATCAACACAGGTTATGACCACCTCAGACATCATAAACTCTCATCACCCACAACATGATATAATCACCTATCATGAAACAATTCATCACAAAGCATAAATATGCCAGACACTTACCCTTCAATTGGTAAGACTATCACCAGTATATATCACAACAACGACAATTAAGATCAAAAGCCATCAGGCATATACAACACCAACAAACACATGATATCAATACAATCATGACTACACCAATTATCATAAACCGAATCAAAACCCAAAAACATGATAATCCAACCATCATGCACACAAATAACAACAGCTTAACACGCTTTACATTCACTCTGTATCAATATATCCATCACCACAGGATTTCTACTGCATACACATCAATATGCGTCAGTCAATAGTCATCTATTTCGGAATTTGGCCCATTTTCAAAATAATTTCAAGTTTTGGAAAATATTTTCATTTCATAAAATAGAGCTTTAAATTTAGAAAATAACGTCCAAAACGGCGCTCAAAACGGACTTACGGTTTGAAAGTTATGAATTTTTGAAGTTTTGAAAAATTTAAAAAAAAATAAGGCAGAACCCGGTTCCGTCCTATACAGGAACCGGTTCCTGCAGAAGTTCAAAAATGGTCTTCTGGAAAAATGTATGGGAACCCGGTTCCGTCACATACAGGAACCGGTTCCTAAGTGAAATTTTCCAATTTTTACTAATTTTTTCAAAGGGAACCCGATTCCGTCACATACAGGAACCGGTTCCCACGTGTATTTTTCAGTCATTTGTAAATTTTCAAAGGGCAACCCGGTTCCTCCTATACAGGAACCGGTTCCCACGTATTAAAAAGCCATTTCCTGCACTTTTGACAGCATTCATCCATTTCCATTCAACTCAAACATACCCATACGAACTCCAACCATGGGAACACTAAAACACATCATTTTTCATCATCTATTTCATCAAACAACATATTTCCATCATCTATTTTCATCTACTGACACTCTAATATTATTCCATACATATTCTGACACAATCAGACTCAATCTTGACACCAACTGACACTATTAGGTATACATTCATGGAACCCTAGAATTTCACAAACACAATTTCCTAACATGCTATGATCTATAGAATCAACATCAAAACCTATAATAAGCATTAATCAGTCGAAATCACCCCTTACCTTGTGGGTTCTTCGAGATTCTGACGCTTCTAGGTTTTCCTTCTTCTTTCTCCTCTTCTCACTTCTACGTAGTCTTGTTTTCTCCAAATGATTCTATTTTTCCTCTTTTCCTTATTTAATTCCTTTTAACATAAATAAATAATTATTTATTTCTCATTCTCCGATTAATTCCATAATTAATCTCAATAATTCAATATATTAAATCAACTATGCTCTCAATTAATTTAATAATTAAAATCATAATTATTTAATTACCGAATTATTTTCGGGGTGTCACAGATTTCAGAAGCATTCTTCGGCGCTTCCCATTGAGATACCACCTCTACCTTTGTAGGGTCAACAACAATACCATTCTTAGAAATCACATGACCAAGAAAGCTTACTTCACTCAACCAGAATTCATACTTAGACAACTTTGTATAAAGCTTCTTGCCTTTTAACAACTCCAACACAATTCTGAGATCCTAGCTTCAATATACCACAACACACACCATTCACCATGATTAATTGCGGCAAGTTACAATTCCAATTACCAATTCACACAATTGCATATGTGTAGCAACCATTGACACTGACACAATCAATCTTTTCAAGAACACAAAGAGGTAACTCAACACCGACAACTTCAAGATCAACCGGAAGTATTGCAACATTCCAACCACCCGAGATTCATCCTCTAAGAGTTATCCTTCTTACTTACCAAATATATTCTATCATAAGAATATGCATCAACTCATCAAAAGAATTCATAATTACTTGGTTTAACTTCAAACATTCGACCAAATGATAACTTCAAGCTAATCCAACATCTTGCTCTAACGATGAGTCGCTATTATTCCTAGGGAAACATCAAAACTCGCACCTAACTGGAACGTCATTATCCATAACATAGTCCTCCACTCCCAATGATGCGAACAACACAAGTACCTAATTGTTACCCCTTAAGAGCATTCTATCTAACCGTTAGACTGAATTATTGAATTCATACTTCCTCCGAGTTCGGGAAACCACATGGTCTAACCAAAATTTGCACTCATGTAATCAATAGCACATCGATCCAACTCTTCACACCAGAACATCTCGGAGAAGTAAAGCTTCTCCCCCACTTGCTTCTAAACCACTCCTGCAACCAAGTAGTTAGAAAAAAAAGAAAGTACCGACAGTGTTTCACACACATGTCCTATAAAACAAGAATAATGACATTAAGACACTAGTCACAACGACCGACTATGCTCTGATACCACTATTGTAACACCCTTCTAAATATCCCGCGAGTAATATATTATATTCAGAGTTTAACATGCATACAAGGGCGTCACAATTGATTAAAAGTAAAATTTCAATACAATGTCATGCTTTCATTGGAATTATAACTCAATTAAAAAAAGAATTACATGTTTAACACAATGGAATTATTTATTCAAAACTCAGATAATTCAAAATATCAAATACCACCAAAAGGTCAACACCTTAATCCATCAAAATAATTATCCAACTAAAACAATTAAATAATTTAAGAGTTTAATAGTAACTCTAAAGACAAACGTTCCCCAGTGTTACAAGACCAGAGCATGACACCGATACGTGACAAAATAAATAGCATAGCTCTACGAGCCATCCTCTCCAACGCCTAAGCCGCTAAAGCTTCAATCTGAAATCATCAAAGTAGGGGTGAGACTGCATCATAATTAAAATGCATTATAAATTCATAAAACAACAGAATTTTATAAGCTATTATTCCACCCTATTCAGCATAATCAGAATTATTCATTCATTCCACAACACAAATCATTAACATACATCACACACAACAACCAGATTATAACACTAGAAACCATCCTATCGTGTTATAATCCATACAAAATGCAATGCAAGACTCTATGCATGTGGTACCAACAGTGAACTAAATTCACATACTGTTCCATTCCAACTCGGAGACAACATTAACATTTGTTCCATTCCAACTCGGACACAGATAAAACCTCACCGCCCATTCCAACTCGGCAACGGATATTGGCCAACTCAATAATTCCACACAATGAGAATTAGCTACCACCAAATGTATATGCATGCACATCAACAAGCATGCAACATCAATAACAACACATGGTATCAACAGCCATTATGAACCATCATCAAGCATACAATATGCACAAGTGAATACATAATCAATCCGTAATCACTATCATCATTATACAAATACAACCATCTCATGTATTTATAACAACACTAAAATCACCAACCAAAAACATGATACAATCATTTATCATGAACACATCCAATCACATACACATGCACATCATCAAGCATGCAATATCATCAACCAAAACATAATGCAATCATTTATCTTGTACATCACCAATAACATAACATGCAAAGAAATTAATCATCAATTAAGAATGCTATCACCAACATAAGCACACAACCATCGATATGCACACATACATCATCACAAAACAACATACAATTGCCTACCCATCAAGTGTACAAAATACGAATAACCACAAGTCGAAAAATCAATACTTTTAAAAAAAAAATCAAGTTATTGTTATTTTCTCCATTTTATAAAATAGAGTATTTAATTTAAGAAACAGCGTCCAAAACGACAACTAAAACAGGCTTACGGTTTGAAAGTTATGAATTTTTAAAGTTTAATATTTTTCAAAAAGCAACAGTGGGAACGGGTTCCTCCAGGGGGTAACTGGTTCCCACACTCATGTGAAAACACGCTGCTGGAAAATGTATTGGGAACCCGGGTTCTCCTATAGAGGAACCGGTTCCTAAACCCAAAAATCTCATTTTACGTAAAATACATAGTGGTAACTGGTTCCCCCACAGGGTAACCGGGTTCCTCGACCCCTATAGCAGAAAATCACTATTTTGACAGCATTCCTCATTCCCAATCCATCCAATAGTTCCAATTACGAACCCATACACAAATAACACCAAAACACATCCTAATACATGATTCCAATGCCATAACAACACACCACAACATCATACAACATCATAAAACAACTCTATAACACCAATTGCATCAAGAATGTCAAAAATCATGCATTTAGGCTCAAAACTCATAAACCTAAAAATCCTAAATTGGGATTCCTAATCTCTTACTTTATTCTACCATTCTCAAAACTCATAATACATTGTAGTTAGAGCAATCACCCCTTACCTTAGCCAATTTCTTGAATTCCTCAAGCTTTAGGTTTTCTCTTCCTTTGCTCTTCTCACTTCTCGTACGATTCCTTTGTTTCTCCCAATTTGGTTTTCAATTCCTTTTTCTTTCTTATTATTCTACTATAATAATAACAAAATAATTAGAGGCATTTACTCCATACACCCATTTCCTCTACTAATTACCACATAAGTCCAATTCTTTTTCTTTATTTATTTTTCAATAATTTCCAAAAATCAAATTTTAATTAATTAAATAATTAAAATTCCAATTTAGTAATAATTAAAAATATGGGGTGTTAGAAACTACATTTTTAAAATATCCATCTAATTCATCAAAAACTTGAAAATGGGTCTCATTTAACTTACTATATATCTCACAAATTAATATATATATATATATATATATATATATATATATATATATATATATATATATATATATATATATATATATATATATATATATATATATATATATATATATATATATATATATATATATATATATATATATATGGTTAATACCCTATTACCCTCTCATATGGGTCTTTCCGAAAAAGCCATAGGAATCGAACCACTAGGCCAGTTGTTTTCACTTGTAACTGCTTGGAATCATTATTATAGTTTGCACTTGCAGTAAATAATATTGTATTAATTATTTGAAATGTATTAATTATTGTATTAATTTTAAATTAACTAATAATATCAATATTTAAGTATTTAATACAACTTAATTAATAATTATAGTATATAACTAATAATTTTAGTATTTTAATGATTTTAATTAAATATTTCCATGTAGTATATAGTTGTAGTTTATATTTCACTAAATATTAAATATTAATTAAATTAGTTAATAATTGTAAGATATAGTTGATTATTTATATATATTTTTTTAGCAAATATTTCAATGTATGAAATTATGAGAAAAAAATAATTTATACATTTAATATTTATTTATAAGAATAATTGTGAACAATATAAATTTTGTATATAAGATTTTTAAAAGACATTTATTTCAAAACGAAAAGTGTATATACATTTAAAATTTTATAAATTGTGAACAATATTAAAACATAAATTTTAAAATGTAATACATTTTTAAAAAAAAAATATTTAACACAGAACCTAACATAATATTTAAAATTTTTATAACAAATAATTTAGAAAACTTAATAATTAAAATTAAATAATTTTTAAAAATGTAATAAATAGTTTATAAAACATAATTTTATAAAACATAATTAAATAATTTTGATTAAATACTAAAATGTTAGTATTAACATTAACTATATACGATAGTTATTGATTAATTTTTTTTATTTACTATATACTATAATTATTAACTAAATATTAATATTATTAATTATATATTATTAACTACATACTATATTAGTATTAATAATATTATATATTATATACTATTGTTATTAACTAAATATTAGTATTATTAACTATATACTATATTTGTATTAATATTAATGATAATGTATATTATATATATACCAAGTATATTATATACCAAATATATTATAAGAATCATTCCAAGCATTTAGATTACAAATACCCTAGTGGCCTGCCTTCGTGGCATATAAAATAATAATTAAATAAATTAAAAAGTCACTTAAGTCAACTAAATCAATAAAAAAAAATATAAAAAATACGTGTCACATAAACTATTTTGATGACTGGATGTGACGAAGATTTAAAATGAGAGAATCTTTAAATGTTGGGGGAATACATGTGACTTTTTTTACAGGGGAATTTTTCGAATAAACCCTATATGGCAGGGGTAAAAAGATATTAACCCATATATATATATATAATATACTTTTATTCAAGAACGTTTTCAAGTTTGTGTACGTGCTTTGAAGATCAATTATCCATGAAACCCCGACACAATAACCTAGGTAATAGTGAAGGAACGGTTAAAAAATACCGAGAGTAAAGGATAAAGTTATGTCCTGTGTGAGAATGCTAATATCGAAAGTAATATTTTAAAAAATAAGATAGAATCGGTCAATTCAAATGATTAGATAGGAAACAAGAGCTAAATTTTGTCCGGTCAACAATTTAAAGTTACTAGTGATTTAAAATCGGAGTTAAATCGGAAAATTAAATCGAACTGTCCAAAACTGTTCGAACTAAATAATTGGAGTTGGTTTTGTAAAATCGTTCGATTCCAAAAAATGCAATAAATTGGCCTTTTTTTTTTGAAAGTTTTAATATGCCAATATTAAAACTTAAAGCATTCTACAATCAAATAATTTCTTGTTTTTTCTACAACCATACTATTAGTTGGAATTTTCACACTCAAGAAAACTTGAGATATTTAATAAACCCTAAGGAAGTATTTTGGGAAAAACAAGTCAACTTCGACTAATAAATATTGATGAAAACTTCTACTAGAATTTAGCGTAAGAGTCCCATGTCTTCAGGGTTGATAATTATCTGGACTTAAGATATTTTGGAATTTGGTTTAAAGGTGAGTCAACAAGATAATTTGAAATAAGACTGATAACTGCTTTTCGGCCTTATCTATTTTCTTCGAAAAAACACGTGGAAGCCCTTGAAAGGCGAAGTTCATGCAAGCAAGGATGTGTCATTTTCTAGAGAAAAGACCGTTCGTTACCATTAATTGTATTTAGGCTTGTTATATGAGTTTCACATACTTACAATTGACTGAGGAAGAGATATCCAAATTTAGAAACTGTTGCAATAAAATCGAAGAAGTTTAAAAGAATTTAGAGGAAGCTTAAATCAGTCTCATGATGTCAAGATTTTAAGGTATATGTGACTGTGATGTCTTTGCAATTACTCCAAGATCTATTGCAACTAAAGACAGACCAATCATTTGAAATTTTGCTCTCATTTTCTTATGGGTGTCGTATCTTCTATGAGTGATTGCTTTCAATTTGTTTTAAGATTATTGATTGTTACGTTGTCAAAGTAGTTGGCGAAACTATTGAGATTTTTTTTTAATGAAATGCCTGCTTGCTTCAATATTTTAACAATTATACCTTGCCGATTTTAAATATTGATTTCTCTTACAATGTCATCAAATATGATTATTTGAGTTTGTATATGTATATAAGGCCATGGACAAATGGAGGTGGAAAACTTAAATGAAGCTTGCACCAGGAACGCCGAACTAAGAGAATTTTTTCATGAGGTATTCAATAGAAAATAGTCATGAATATAACGAATGATATAGATAGTGTTTTGGAAATCTTCTAAATGACTTTTATAATATTGTATTCGAATTTTTCAAGTTTCAAAATAGTACCATCATTCATGATGTTGAGTTATATCTCCATTGCTTTTGAAATTAATATTTAGATCAATGCATCATGCATGAAACATATTATTAGTCTATATTGTGATTCTGCTAATGTCTTTGATGTATAATGCAATTTCACAACTGAAAAGTTACATATTACCAAGTTACATCGCGATTTTGAGTACATCAAGCAAATGGAAGCCATGCAATAGCACATATATTTTACTAGTTTACATGTTACAACATATTACAGCTAGCACCATTTTTCTTCAAAATGGTAGCAGAAGCAAGTTTTAACATCAAATATAGATATTTACAAACACACTATTACAAGAGTTTTTAAAATATAAACTTCAAAATGTCATTACAAAAATTCAAATAGCATAATGGGTACATGAAGAGCAAAATGCAAGGCGTGATATTTGAGGGGGGTTTCCACAATTTTTCAAGGTCCATCTGTGGTTCCATTTATTTTGCAAAAGGAGAACAGTGAACTGAATCCAGTAGAAGGCTTAAGTTTCTCCATCCCAAATGTCAGGAATGAACGCAAACGGGCCATTGTTGATACGAATTTGTTTGATTTTATCAATCTTTTCATGGTCATCTCTTGTAAGTGACCAATCAAATATTTCCAAGTTTTGCTTCATTCGTTCCTTGTCGTAGCTCTTCACAGCAATACTCACCCCTTGTTCATACAACCATCTAAGACATACCTATAACACCGTTAAGGATTAAATTAACTCCATCAAATACTCACCATTATAACTCACTTATACTTAAAATCCTAGTTTAATACTCACCATTATTCTAAATTGGAGATTAAAGAAATATGAAAGAAAAAGTGAATGCAACTAGCTAAAAGTATGGTTTTAAATTACAGTCCTCGACCCGTAATTGCTGCCACAATGTTACTGATATGGTAGCTTCTGCAACCGCATTAGACCGCAATTGCAGACGCAATATTATTGATACGGTAGCCTTCCCAAGCGCATCAAACCACAACTAAACCACAATTGCGGTCATAATATTGTTGATGTGGTACCACATCGGACCGCAAAAGTGGCTGTCGCATCAGACAGCAATTGCGGTATGATTTAAAATCACAAATCCGACTGTACTAAGTCGCATCAAACAATTTAACTTATGTTTCTTAAAATATTTTCATCAAAATTCAAAATTTCACAAGCCCAAAACTCAAGTTAGTTAACATTAAGTGTTTTTTAAGGGAGTACTTAAAAAACCTTCGAATAAAACTCACGCTGCAACGGCTGCAATGTGCATCGTAGTAACTGCGATTGCAACACCCGCAACGCAACCACAATTTAAATCAATGGCTGAAAAATACTATAACAAAAGAGGTAACTTTACCTGAGCAACAGTCTTTCCATGTTCCTCTGCAATTTCCTTGAGTATTTCACTCTCCATAACTTCATTAGAACCCCAAAAGGTCCCTTTGGCTCCTAAAGGAGAGAACGCAGTTATGATTATACCCTTTGCTTCACAATATTCTTTTAGCTTCTTCTGATTCCAAACAGGATTCATCTCCACCTATATTTTACATCAACTTTTTGTCATAAAATATATTCTCAAATAAGAAAATAATTAAGAAGTTCACTTGCTTACTTGATTGACGGAAGGAGTAATGATAGCGAAAGATAGTAGATCATCGAGTTTCTTGGAAGTGAAGTTACTGACTCCTATAGATTTCGTAAGGCCTAGTTTCTGGCATTCTTCCATTGCTATCCACACTCCTTTTAAGTCAAGTGTAGTTATTAACTCTTCAACATATGGCAATTCCCAGTTTCCAGGTTTTACACTGACTGGCCAATGGATCAAATAAAGATCCAAATATTCTAGTTTCAAGGTCCTACAGTATAGCATCAATTTCAGTCCTCATGCTCAGAAGCTTAAAAAACTGTCCCATGTGAATTAACTACAATTTATTTTTTAACATAGAAACAGTTAAAACAGTATCGGTATCGCCGATACCATTTTAACAATATGACTAATGATTTTAACTTGAAAAAGGATAGGATTTTGCTTACTGGAGTGATTTCTGAAGGGCGGGAAGAACAAGATGAGGAAAACTATCGGTCAACCATAGTTTGGAGGTGATGAAGAGTTCATCTCTTGATTGAATTAAACCAAGTTGAAGTGCCTCTTGTATAGCTTCTCCTAAAGCCTCTTCAGAACCATAGATAGATGCTGTGTCAAAGTGTCTATAACCCGATTTGATCGCTTCAACTACTGCTGCTTTTGTGATTTCTCCATCGTTATTGGTTACAGCTGCAGTACCAAATGCTATCAGTGGCATGTTGATTTGGTTGGAGGATGATTTCAACACAATTTGAGGGATTTTGGAAGAAGACATGGTGATGATGAAGAAGATAGTTTCACACTAGACTTATCAAATTTAATGATATAAAAGCAAGAATATGATCGGGTTTGGAGGCGTACAGTACCCGCAAACTAAGGCATTTAGTATGGGCCACCTAGTTTTGGTCAACCATAGTTTTTTAGTTGCCATCATAATAGAATTATAGATTTTTAATCAATATTATTAAATGTAATTTATTTAACTTTTAAGTTCTATAAAAAATTATAGAATGTTTAATCAATATTATTAAATGTAATTTAATGTTTTTCTCTTTTCAATCAATCTAATCAATTATATCAATATCAAACTCAATAACCTAACTTAACTTCTATAAATATGTTACATATCTCTTTCCATTTTTTTTTCTTTCCAAAAGATAATAAAGATTTTTTTCATTAATCAATTAATTTCTTCATTATAAATTTAGTAAAAACAAAAATAAGCCATGTAAAAAGTTTTCTTTATCGGTCCATTTCGAAGAAATCAAAAAGGAAAACTCAAACTTTCTCCTTTTCTTTTGGTTTAAGAAGAAAACCGAGTAAAATTATGCTTCTTTTTTGTTGAAACATACTGAAATTACTGGTAAAATTATTGAATAGAATATCAATGAAGTCGCTAATGAACGTCTTTTATCCCGCGAGAGGAAAGGAAAACAACGAATAAATCTGAGAGGGAGAAATCACGGTCTTACGACCAAGAGATCGGGTAAAGGAGTCAGTTACGCGAGGGGAAGAAATTAGCACCTCACAGACCCGTAGTACTCATTGGTACCCACTTCTACTTTATATCTAATGGGTGTGGGTATCAATTTACAACCTATGTATAAGGCAAAATGAATGAATGCAAAGTATTATGTACAAAAAGAAAGGTTTTTAGTCATGCACCCCAAAATTGTGCAATGGATCAAATACATAGTTCTCCTCGATTGCAATAATCAAAAATTCTTATGCTCATGACACAAAATAATTCAATAATTAAATGTTTATGATTTTAATTAATTATTTAATTGAGAACATAATTTATTTAATAAGTTGGATTATTAAGATTAATGATGAAATTAATTGGAGGAGAAAGTGATATTATTTTATTTATTTATGATTAAAAGGAAATAAGAGGAATAAAAGGAATGAAATAAGGGAAAGAAGGAAAAATAGATTCATTTGGAGAAAACAAGGCTACGAGAAGTGAGAAGAAAGGAAAGAGCGATCTCGAAGAAAGGTGATGATTGATTATTATGGCTTATTATAGGTTTTGATGTTGATGATATGAGTTATAGCATGTAGGAATTTGAAATTGTGAAATTCTAGGGTTCCATGAATGTGTCCCTATAGGTGTCGATTGTCGAATATGTATGGATATGATTAGAGTGTCGAGAGATGAAAATAGATGATGAAAATATATTGTTTGAGGTGTTAGATGATGCAAAATGATGTATTTTGGTATTTCCAATGATGGGATTCGTATGGGTAAAAATGGGTTTGAGTAAAATGGATGAATCTTTGTCAAACTGCAGAAAATCACTTTTTAGTACGTAGGAACCGTTCTGTATGGGTAGGAACCGGTTCCACGTTGAAAAATTGGCAAAACACGAAAATGTACTCGGAACCGGTTCATGTGACGGAACCGGGTTCCCATACATTTTTCCAGAAGACCATTTTTGAACTTCTGCAGGAACCGGTTCCTGTATAGGTAGGAACCGGGTTCTGCCTTATTTTTAAATTTTTCAAAACTTCAAAAATTCATAACTTTCAAACCGTAAGTCCGTTTTGAGCGCCGTTTTGGACGTTATTTCCTAAATTCAATGCTCTATCTTATGAAATGAAAATATTTTAGAAAATTTGAAATTATTTTGGGAAAGGGGTATAATTTCTAAAGATGATGATTATTAGCTAATACATAATGACGATGTATGTGTAGCTGATGTACTTGGTGATGAGGATACTGATAATGTGTAGGTGAAATAGCATGGTTATGCTATTGTTTGATGTATGCATGATTGGTTTGGATATCCTGATTGATTGTTTTGCATGTTTATGCTGATGTTGGATGTATGCATGATTGTTGATGTATCATGTTGATTTTGGTGATTCAGTTATGTTAAATGAATGTATACATAGACTGATTAATGTTGCATGCTATTGATGTGCGTGCATATGCATTATTTTGGTGAAGTTAATTCCCATTGTGCGGAATTTGACTTGGATTGCCGATAACCGATACCGAGTGAGGATGGGTGGTTAGTGGATTCGTGTCCGAGTGGTTAGGACGAATCGATGGAACCGTATCCGAATGATGATGGATCGGTTTGGTGACTTGGTCACAGTCGGTACCGCATGCATTGAGTCGCATTAGTGTTTGCATAGGATTGTAACATGCTAGGATGTCTTCCGTTGCAATGCCTTTATTGTTGATTGATGATGTATGATGAATTGTATGACTATGATTGTGTATTGGATTCGATTGGTATTAAGTGGTGGAATAATAGGCTTGCAATTATATTATTGATTGAAGGATTTATAATATGCTTTAATTATGAGAAGTCTCACCCTTACTTTACCATTTCATTAAATTAGCGGTGAGGAGTCGGTGAGGATGGCTCTAGAGCTTACCTTTTAGTCCGTGTGTCGTTGTCATGCTCGATTAGATTGTAACAGGGAACGCTTAGTTAAGAGAATCATTATTATTTTAATAGTTTGGACTTGAACTCCTTGAGAACTATGATGTTTTATTAAATTTTGACTTTTGTATTTCCTGTAAGACATGGTCTTATAATGATTAAGTTGTTGGATGATGATCCTCGATGTAGCATGGCTACTTGAATGAAGTTGTTTTAATTATTAATTGTGACATCCCGTATTATACCGTGTTAACTCGATTAAAGATGATTTAGAATATTAATTTAATTAATATATTCGGGGTATTTAGATTGGGTGTTACAATAGTGGTATCAGAGCATAGTCGGTCTTGTCCTGTGTCGTTATCCCTTTAGTATGCGACTAGTGTGAAGTGACACCGCGATACTTGTGTCTGATGTAGATTGTTTTGTTATTTTTACGTAACAATGGCGGAAGAGGTAACGGAAGAAATGATGCTGCTATCGCTGAGGCTTTGGGAATGTTGGTGGAGTACTCGGAGGGGCCAACAGGAGCCGTGATTGGTGCCGATGCATAATTGGGGAATTTTCGAGGAACAATCCTCCATTGTTTAAAGGTACACATGATCCCAAGGTGCTCGAAATGGTCAAGGAGATCGAGAAGATCTTGAGTGATTGATTGTGCGAGAAGGTGAGATATGGAACTCACATGTTGGTGAGGAAGCGATGACCGTGGGTTGCTACCCGAACGAACGGAAGAAGATGGCGTTGCTGAATTGGGGTTCAAGAGCTTTTCGAGGAGGTATTTTCCGAGGATGTCGAGTAAGAAGGAGATTGAGTTTCGGAGCTCAAGGCAATAAGACCGCGAGTATGCTTGAAGTTTTCGAGTTAAGTATTATGCTCATTATCCTAACGATGCGGATGGAGAGTTTTCCAAATGTATCAAGTTTGAGAATGGTTTACGTGACGAGATTAAGCGGTATTCTTCGTGTCCGAAGATTTTCCGATCCGGTTTATTGTAGTAGGATTTTAGAGGAGGATCTTGCTAACACTAAGTCAAATGCTCGAGGGTATGTTGATAGAAAAGGTAAACAACATGGATCGTGGTAAGCCTTATGATAGGAGTAATCGGAGGTTCGGTGGTTGGAAGAAATCTAGTGGAGGAGATTCTAGTTCTTCCGCTAGGTGCTATAAGTGTGGACAGACATCGTATGGTGGACTGTAAGAGCAACGATAAGAAGTGTTTCAAGTGTGGGAAGTTCGCCATGTGGCCAATGATTGCAGAGTAAAGGTGGTGACTTATTACAACTGTGGTGAAGAGGGTCATACCGTCCTCGCCCAAAACTCAAGAAAGAGCAAGTGGTAAAGTGTTTGCATTGTCGGATCGAGACAAAACCGATGATCGGTGATTAAAGGTACATGTTTTATTAACGGCATACCTTTGATTGCGATTATTGATCCGGAGCTACGCATTCTTTTATTGCGTTAGATTGTGCTAAGAGATTGAATTTGGAAATTTCTAATATGGATGGAAGTATGGTTATTGATACTCTCGCCGGGTTCGACTACTTCATATGTTTGTAGAAATTGTCCGTTATGATTTTGATAGGGGTTTGGTATGGATTTAGTGTGCCTACCGCTAGAACAACTTGATATCATCCTTGGAATGAACGGTTGGAATTCAACCAGTTCATATCAACTGCTTTGAGAAGACGGTCATTTTTCCGAAGAGGTTAAGATCGAAAATGAGATTATGTCGATTAAGATGAACTTAGGCGTGAAGGATGGTGCGTTGTGTTTATGTTGTATTCGCGATAAGCGGAAGGAAAGCAAAGGTGATGGATTGCCAGAGGAATGAATTTCCAGGTGTTTCCAAGACGTTAGTGAATTGCCACCGAGAGAGGTAGAGTTTATTATAGATTTGATTCACGGAACTAGTCCGGTGTCGATGGCGCCTTATCGCATGTCGGCATCTGAATTGGTTGAAAAGAAGCGTAGAGGAATTGCTTGAGAAGAAGTTTATTCGTCCAAGTGTTTCGCCGGGGTGCTCGGTGTTATTGGTTAAGAAGAAGGAAGGTTCAATGAGGTTATGTGTTGACTACCGACAGTTGAATAAGGTTACGATCAAGAATCGATCCTTTGCCGAGAATTGATGATTTGATGGATCAACTCGCTGGAGCTTGTATTCGTGAAGATTGATCCGAGATCCGGATATCATCGATTCGTGAAGTCGGAGGATATTGAAAACGCATTTAGAACGAGGTATGGGCATTATGAATATTCGTGATGCCGCTTTGAGTTACTAATGCACCGGTGTTTTCATGGAGTATATGAGCAGGATATTTCATCCGTATCTCGATAAGTTCGCCGTGGTGTTTATTGACGATATTCTAATTTATTCAAGAGTGATGAGGAGCATGCGAGCATCTCGAGTTGTATTGGAATTGTTGAAAGAAAAGAAGCTTTATGCGAAGTTGTCCAAGTGTGAATTCGGTCGAGGAAGTAAGTTTTCTTGGCCATGTAATTTCCAAGAATGGGATTGCTGATCCTACGGTAGAAGCGGTGTCTCGGGAAGCCAAGAATGCTTCAAAATCAGTAGTTCGGGTCTTGCAGTTATTATCTAAGTTTATTGAGGATTTTCCAAACTAGCGCTATCACGACTATGTTGACCGTGAAGGGTCGTGTTTGTTTGGGATGTTGAGTGTGAGAAAGGATTCCAAGAGTCAAGAGGAGGTTGACAAGTGCTCCGATCTTGATTTTACCGGATCCGACTAAGTCTTTTGTGGTGTATTGTGATGCATCGATGGGATTAGGTGGTGTGTTGATGCAAGATAAGCGTCAGGCTTATGCTTCGACAACCGAAAGTGCATGAAAGGAATTATCCACCCATGATTTGAGTTAGCGTTGTGTTTGTTTTGAAGTCAGACATTATCACGGTTCTCGGTTTGAGGTATTTAGTGATCATAAGAGCTCAAGTATCTCTTTGATCGAAAGAGTGAACATGAGGCAACGGAGATGGTTAGAATTCTAAAGGATTATGATTTCGGTTTGAATTACCATCCCGGTAAGGCGAACGTTGTTGCAGATGCTTTGAGTAGGAAATCCTTGCATATGTCGATGTTGATGGTCCGTGAATTAGAATTGGTTGAACAGTTCAGAGACCTGAGTTTGGTTTGTGAAACTACTCCGAATAGTGTGAGATTGGGTATGTTGAAACTGACCAGTGGTATTCTGGAAGAGATTAGAAAGGGACAGAAGTCTGACGTTGGTTTAGTTGATAAGTTGACGTTAATCAACCAAGGTCAAGGAGGCGAGTTCCGAATTGACGAGAATGGTGTTATGAGATTTGGTGGTCGGGTGTGTGTTCCGGATATTGCTGAGATCAGGAAAAGCATTTTAGAGGAAGGACATCGTAGCGGGTCGAGTATTCATCCGGTGCTACTAAAATGTACCATGATTTGAAAAGTTGTTTTGGTGGCCGGAATGAAAAGGAAATTCGAGTTTGTGTATGCTTGTTTGATTTGTCAAGTCGAAAATCGAGCATCGAAACCGTGGGTTGATGGAGCCGTTGTTTGTTCCGAATGGAAGTGGGATGGAATCTCAATGGATTTTGTGTCTGGTTGCAAGGACACTAAGAATTGTGATTCTATCCGGGTGATTGTGGATAGGTTAAATCGCTCACTTTATTCCGATAAGAATGGATTATCCGATGGAGAGGTTAGCAGAATTGTATGTCGAGAAGATTGTGAGTTTGCATGGTATTCCATCTAGCATTGTGTCGGATCGAGATCCGAGGTTTACATCTAAGTTCTGGACAGGATTGCAAGAAGCTTTGGGTACTAAGTTGCGTTTAAGTTCCGCTTATCATCCGCAGATGATGGTCGACGGAAAGAACGATTCGATCGTTGGAGGATTTCCGAGAGCTTGTGTGTTAGAGAAGGGTGGAGCTTGGGATAGTTATCTACCGTTGATTGAGTTTACCTACAACAATAGCTTTCACCGAGTATTGGTATGGCTCCGTTTGAGGCATTGTATGGTAGGAGGTGTCGAACACCATTGTGTTGGTATGAAACCGGAGAATCCGTGATTGGACCGAAATAGTTCAAAAACTTGAAAAGATTAAGATGATTCAGAGAAGATGAGGACTTCTCGAGTCGTCGAAAAGTTACCATGATAAGAGGAGGAAAGATCTTGAGTTCTGAAGGAGAACATGTGTTTATGCGAGTTACTCCGATGACGGGTATTGGTCGAGCTTTGAAGTCAAAGAAGTTGACTCACGATTTATTGGTCCTTTCAGATTACCAAAAGGTTGGGAAGGTTGCATATCATTGCTTTGCCGCCGTTGCGAATCTGCATGATGTTTTCACGTGTCTCAACCGAGGAAGTACATCACGATCCGTCTCATGAGATTCGGGTAGATGATATATGTACGAGAATTTAACTGGAAGCGGTACTGCGAATCGAGGATCGGAAGTTGAAACATTGGGGCAAAGAGATTGCTCGTGAGAGTGGCTTGGGAGGACCATGATGGAAATGTCACTGGGAGCCGGAGAGTCGATGAAGGACTCGTATCCCGAACTATTCGTTCGAGGTATGTTTTCGAGGACGAAAACTCTTTAAGTTCGGGAGAGTTGTGACACCCAAAATAATTCAATAATTAAATGTTTATGATTTTAATTAATTATTTAATTGAGAACATAATTTATTTAATAAGTTGGATTATTAAGATTAATGATGGAATTAATTGGAGGAGAAAGTGATATTATTTTATTTATGATTAAAAGGAAATAAGAGGAATAAAAGGAATGAAATAAGGGAAAGAAGGAAAATAGATTCATTTGGAGAAAACAAGGCTACGTAGAAGTGAGAAGAGAAGGAAAGAAGGAAAAGACCTAGGAGCGTCGATCTCAAGAAACCACCGTGTGGGGTGATTTCGACTGATTATGGCTTATTATAGGTTTTGATGTTGATGATATGAGTTATAGCATGTAGGAATTTGAAATTGTGAAATTCTAGGGTTCCATGAATGTGTCCCTATAGGTGTCGCATTGTGTCGAATATGTATGGATATGATTAGAGTGTCAGTAGATGAAAATAGATGATGAAAATATATTGTTTGAGGTGTTAGATGATGCAAAATGATGTATTTTGGTGTTTCCAATGATGGGATTCGTATGGGTAAAAATGGGTTTGAGTAAAAATGGATGAATGCTGTCAAAACTGCAGAAAATCACTTTTTAGTACGTAGGAACCGGTTCCTGTATGGGTAGGAACCGGGTTCCACGTTGAAAAATTGGCAAAAACCTGAAAAATGTACTCAGGAACCGGTTCCTGTATGTGACGGAACCGGGTTCCCATACATTTTTCCAGAAGACCATTTTGAACCTAGAACCGGTTCTGATAGGTAGGAACCGGTTCTTATTTTTTAAAATTTTTCAAAACTTCAAAATTCATAACTTTCAAACCGTAAGTCCGTTTTGAGCGCCGTTTTGGACGTTATTTCCTAAATTCAATGCTCTATCTTATGAAATGAAAATATTTTAGAAAATTTGAAATTATTTTGGGAAAGGGGTATAATTTCTAAAGATGATGATTATTAGCTAATACATAATGACGATGTATGTGTAGTGATGTACTGGTGATGAGGATCGATAATGTGTAGGTGAAATAGCATGGTTATGCTATTGTTTGATGTATGCATGATTGGTTTGGATATCCCGATTGATTGTTTTGCATGTTTATGCCGATGTTGGATGTATGCATGATTGTTGATGTATCATGTTGATTTTGGTGATTCGTTATGTTAAATGAATGTATACATAGGCGATTAATGTTGCATGCTATTGATGTGCGTGCATATGCATTATTTTGGTGAAGTTAATTCCCATTGTGGAATTTGACTTGGATTGCCGATAACCGATACCCGAGTGAGGATGGGTGGTTAAGGATTCGTGTCCGAGTGGTTGGGACGAATCGATGGAACGTATCCGAATGATGATGGATCGGTGTTGGGTGACTTGTCACGAAGTCGGTACCGCATGCATTGAGTCCATTAGTGTTTGCATAGGATTGTAACATGCTAGGATGTCTTCCGTGTTGCAATGCCTTTATTGTTGATTGATGATGTATGATGAATTGTATGACTATGATTGTGTATTGGATTCGATTGGTATTAAGTGGTGGAATAATAGGCTTGCAATTATATTATTGATTGAAGGATTTATAATATGCTTTAATTATGAGAAGTCTCACCCTTACTTTACCATTTCGATTAAATTAGCAATGAGGAGTCGGTGAGGATGGCTCTAGAGCTTACCTTTTAGTCCGTGTGTCGTTGTCATGCTCGATTAGATTGTAACACCGGGAACGCTTAGTTAAGAGAATCATTATTATTTTAATAGTTTGGACTTGAACTCCTTGAGAACTATGATGTTTTATTAAATTTTGACTTTTGTATTTCCACCGTAAGACATGGTCTTATAATGATTAAGTTGTTGGATGATGATCCTCGGTAGCATGGCTACTGTTTGAATGAAGTTGTTTTAATTATTAATTGTGACATCCCGTATTATACCGTGTTAACTCTGATTAAAGATGATTTAGAATATTAATTTAATTAATATATTCGGGGTATTTAGATGGGGTGTTACATCGCACACTTAGCAATTTACTTGGGTTTGAAAAGAAACACCCTTATCAAAAAGGTTTCCATAGAAAAAGGTCCGAAGACAAAATGGTTTGAAGTTGGTGGATTGTTTTTACCTTAGCGAAAGGATTTAAGTTATTAACATGTTTTGAGATTTAGTAAAGAAAATGTTTTTAGTTTTATTATGCAAAAGGGGGAAGAAAAATATCTAAGGGGAACTATTTAGATTTATCCCTAATGTTAGCATACAAAGGTGGCTCTAAGTCAAGAATGAAAAGAGAATCTCTACCTATGTTGACATGCATGGATGACTATCCTAATGTCTAAGCTCGAAAGCTAGCCGAGTGGTCATAGGGGAAACTATCCTAATATCCACCTTGGTTGACCAACCGAGGGATACAAAGGGAGGAGGCAAGCAAGTGCTTTGACAAAAGCACACAAACAATGCAATGCACAAACAAATGATACACAGAAGTGTGGGGAGAAGAGGAAAGAAAGACCATAGCCAAGGGCGGCGTGTCACCCGAGTCAACCAGGAGCTTTCTTTTGGAGAAAAACCATAGCCAAGGAGAGCAATTTTGAGTCAACCATGAGTTTTCTCTGTGGGAAAGGGATCCACGCCTTGATATGAATTACCAAGTGTGAAGATTATATGAATACGAGTATCAATGCGTGACGAAGCGAACTCCAGACAAAGCGTGGAGGGTCAAAATAGGGAACCCTTGCCACTATATATATGACTCGATAAAGGAAGCTTTCACGATTCATGTGATATGGGATGACACGGATTGAACTGGGTGGGGGTTGGTTGTTAACCCTTTTCCGCGTGCATTTCTCATTAGGACCTAATGATGGTGCCATAATAGGTTTCCTAATGATGGTGCCATTAGGAATATTGTACAAAAATGGGTATGATATGCATGTAATTGAATGTGATGATAAGAGAATGCGATGAATCGAGAAGCAATAATATTTTCTTTATTATGAAATATGAATGAGTGCGAGGGATCAAGTTCATCAAGGTGGTAAGAAAACAATATTGATAATGGACTAAGTCTCTCAAAATTTTTGCTCGATCAAGCCCCGTGACAAGATTTCTATGTATTCCTGTTTATGGTGATTTCTCGCAAACAACCGCTAGTCTTCCAAATTACTGTTTTTGATTACTTGCAGGATCGACTAGATTGATCCTAGGACATGTGTCATAATTAATTATGTCTGAGTTAAGTTTCATGTTCATATTTGTTATTTTATAGATTTGCATATTCAATGTATAATACAAGAATCTTAAAGTAATTCTATGAACTTGTTTGGTAACAATCTCTTATGTAACGAAATATACTGACAAGATAATGTTTAAACTAAAGATTGACTTCGATTTGAGAAAATACTTTGAAAGTTAAACGTAAGACTTTGTAAAGTAAAGTGGATAAAAAGTATGAAAGACTTTGACAAGAAAATAAAAGTTTCTGAAAAAGTAAATGTTTGATCGAAATGTAAAGAAAACGAAAAGACTTAAAAGAATGAAAACTGTAAAGACAAGATGAAAGTAAATAACTTGAATTTAAACTGCAAAAAGCATAATGATGGTGTTCTATACGTACATGGTATCTGCAACTCTTTTTCCTGAATCAATCGGTAGTTTGAGTATATAAGATTTTCTAGTACAAAATGAACACCCAAATTCTAACATTAGAACATCTATTTATACTACTTCGACCTTAACGGTCCTACTCTAAAATCATGCCACGTTCGAAACATGCATGCCTCTTACAACCAATGGCTTCCACGCGTCTTCTAAGAATGGCGCCTTTTATTTGAATTTTGAATTCCTAGAACGGAATTAGTAATTTCAAGTCTTTCGATTTGAATTCAGAAAAAACTCTTCGCTGGGCCGCTTCAACCTTTTAATTCAAATCTTTATAATAAAACAAGATATTCGAAATCGAAGTCCTTGTTATCTAATTTCCATTCAAAATCGAAATGCTTCCAAAGTAACAATTCTAACTCTTGAACCAATTGTCTCTTATTCGAAACTCCTTGCTAACCAGCCAAATCCTTCATCTTTGGACTTTATTGAATGAACATATACCTAACATTAAGCATTTCTTCAACAAAGTAGTCTCATCGAAATTACCAGCTAACAAATTGCCCCTCAAAAATGTGTATTTCGACATCCAAAGAAATACTCATTTTTTATTTATCCATGTGATTTCGATGAAACCAACTCAATGATGACTACACTGTATATGACATCACAACCATCAACTAATTTTCTGCAAAACGTCTACTCATCATGCTTGTCTAAACGTGCAAGTATAGCAGTTATAGCTAATTATTAGCAAAACGTCAATTCCCAAGAATTTTCGAAAACCACCTTTCTTTCTCTCCAATAGCGAAGCTACACGTCTCCCACGTTCTCCAAAGGTCAAATTTTTGTAAACCGCCAAGAGACTCTATAAAAGCGTTTCAGCTTCCAAAAGTAGAACTTCTACTTTCTTCAACCTTCATCAATCTTCAAGCAATCTTCAACCAACCCATTTCTTTTTTCTCAGAAAACTTCAACGGTCTAACAATGTCTTCTTCTCCAATGCAATCATCCTTATCCAAGAAAATTGAAAAGCTCAAGGGCGCTGCTTCTTCTGGTTATACACCAGTGAGCAAAATCATCAATATTGATAATCAGGAGTTCATTACAACTCCAAAACTCAGTCTAGAACAGAAAGCTATCTATGCATCTCAAGTAATCATTCCTACACCTATTCTTGATAAAACCCTAGGTGTTATGGGTCCTTTAATCTCTACTGAACGTTTAGAGAAAACCAAATGGTTTTTTCCTGCTTACCATGAAACTAAACCCATTATTAATGATTCTTCCCCTTTGAAAGATAAAGAAAATGACTCTGGGGTCAAAACCTCAAAAAATCCAAAAGACAAATCCTCTAAGGAGGAATCTTCTAAACCCAGGAGGGAAGCTTTTAATATGGATTATGTCATCAGGCATTTCAAACCATTTCGCTCATGTCCTTCTTCAGATCAACTATACCATAACTGGCTATCAAAAATAGAGAATAAGAAATCCAAAGAATGGGAAAATTTAGGTATTCTCATCTTCATTTGAATGTCTAAACTAGGGTTCCGCTATAGCCAACCTTTCTTGCTAGCATCCATGTATTTCTGGGATAGTACCTACAATACTTTTCATCTTCCTTGTGGGATGATAACACCCACTTTCTTTGATATTGCTGCTATAACTGGACTTTCCCCTATTGGGGAAACTTTCGATCACAACGAAGATGCAGACAACTTTATAGACTTTGTTGTAAAACATGCTAGTTTTTCGAAGTATATTAACTTTTATCATTCCACTGAGGAAGAAGTCTCTGAAGTGAAACACATAGCATTTTTAGCATTATGGTTATCAAAGTATGTTTTATGCAGCAAATCTTTACAAGTTGCTAGCAGATTTATCACTCTTGCAAATCAGCTTCACCACGGCCGAAGGGTATGCATAAGTGAATTATTGCTAGTGAGTTTATATGAAAGTATAGGCTTTGCAGTGTCAAAGTTAAAAACTTATGAAACTGGCACCAATTTACTTCTTGTTGGTCCTTTTTGGCTCCTCTAACTATGGCTGAATGCCACATTCGAACCATCACTTCCCACTTTCGTGATAATCAACGAAGAACATTCTGATGTTATAAATAGGAATATTGAAGGTACCAGGCTGCTCAAATTAACCCCAAATGATGATAGAGAAAATTTCAAAACCTGCTTTACCAACTATATGATGATTTTCTCAAAAAGACATAAGTTTGACTCTTCAACGGCTCCATTTGCCACTCGAAGCTGTGGTCCAAGCTGATTCACCATGTATCTCGAAGAAGCCATCAAGGAAGAAAATATTTGAGACATACGGTGTGCCTTTTTGAACCCTAGACTTATAGTCTCCAGGATCACACCTATGAAGAGCCAAGTCTGTATCCTTTCCTATTAACCCAACTTCGTAGCTCATCAATTCAGATTGTGCCAAATTCTACCTGAGCCACTTTTTAATAAGAAAAGGGAGATATGTATTGCAGGAGTTCCCTATTCTTTCAAAGAAGTTGCAATTCTCCAGGAATGTTATGTTGGCTTTGTTGATTTTACATTAATCTCCTTTGAACCTTTCTTTTACATGACCAAAGATTTCTACAATTGGTGGATTCCTCATTATTCAAAAAAATATGTTTAGCACTCTCCAAATTCAACATCATCTGATGGCAGCCTTTTCTCTTGTGCAGGAACACGTCAAAAAAAGGTAGATTTACTCATATCAAAGAAATTCAGGCGTTTCAAAAATACTTCGAAACTGTCTATAATCCCACAAACCTGCATCGAATTATTTTTGAAGCAGCACAAACTTTGGAGGAAAAATTTAGAAAAAATCTTTCAAAAATTAAATTTCCTCCCTATGTAAAACCTGAAAGTAGGTATAGGTGGGCTTTAAAAATTAACCACCAAGGTTTCCCAACCTTCCTACTTCGGAGCTGGCTTTGGCCTTTTTCCTCTATACCCATTGTGGTTTGTTTGTGGAAACACTCTTCATCAATATGAAAATGATGCCAAAAAACCTGCCCAGAGGGTAATGTGGGCTAAGTGTGATTTGGACAGTTTCAAAGGTCACCTTTGCTATGACTTATCAGCCATGTCTCTTAGATCTCAACATCGCGAAGGTGTGAAACCAAAGAAATTTGAAATTCCTTTTATCTCTTCTCATTATATATTTTGTCTTGACTACCTTATAATCTATCTTTCAGCTGTTGATATAAAAACTTTGAAGAAAGAAAAGGCTGTCCCAAAGACAAGTTCAACCACCACATCAAAATAACCAACTACAATTACTGATAGTCCTACCCATGATCAAGATGATACTCCAAAAAAGAAGAAAACGTAAAAGGTACTACCTTGTTCTTCTTTTGTCCTTTCAAAGGTTCCTTTGATTTCTATTAACTGTCTTTTCTTGTTTATCCAAGCAAATGGGCTTCCTCCTAAGTCTCCTAAAAAACGAAGACACGAGGATGTTGCTTCTGATGATGAATCGGAGAAGAGTGGAGACATTGATCTTTCTCCTCTCAAATCAATCAAGAAAAAGAAGAAGAAGGCCAAGAAATATGGTGAAAGTTCCCAGCCTACCAGTCAACCTGGTAGAGAAATAATAACAACTGCTCTCAAACTCAAATCCAAAGCCACTTAAAAACCACAAACTTCAAATAATATGATCTTAGAACACATTGGCAGCAATGTTTCTTCTGACAATCCAAAGGTAAATTTACTCACCAAATGGCCAAAAGTATTTAAAATAATAATTAAAATTAAAATTAATATTAAATAATAATTTAAATAACAATTAAAATTAAATAATAATTTAATATAGAAAAGCCATTCTACACCTATTATATGCAAAACGCACTATAATAGAATCAAGCATTTGCTCAATTACAAGCTGAGACGTAATCATCCCTACCAACACCTTGCCCTAATTACTTCTTTTTTAGTGAAAAATGGTAACT
Source organism: Vicia sativa (assembly GCA_021764765.1). Lineage (NCBI taxonomy): Eukaryota > Viridiplantae > Streptophyta > Magnoliopsida > Fabales > Fabaceae > Vicia > Vicia sativa. The sequence continues at coordinate 199,236,949 of CM038795.1, read as the reverse complement.
TTCAGATACGATTACTCCTTCAATTCTCCATGAACCATGACAAAATTTAAGCCAAACTTCAAGTACTCTATGAGTACAACACGATGCTACCAAGAATTTTCCAGAAAGGTGCAAGAGTCATGGAGAAAAGTGTGCACGAAGATCACTGTATGAACATGAATTTAAAAACGAAATTCCAACTATCTACTTTCAGAACCATGGTTCTCCCTCGATACTGAACCCAATTAACCAATCTAAAGATCAAAATTGATCACTAAATCACAAGGAACACGTTCATGCCTTTAGATTACTCAAATTATGCATAATTACACCAAGAAACGCGCATGAAATTACTGGTTCAGCATGAACCTCAAACAAGTTGCAGCACAAAATCCATGGCAAATCACAAGCATACAGACATCAAATTTATGACCCGGCCAGCTACACCAAGATTAACAAGATTTGAAGCAGAAATTTGTGCTGGATGAAGAGAATCAAAGTTCAAGAATCTTACCTTGAATTTGTGAAAAATAAATTCACAAGGTGCCTCTGAATCTACACAGAAAACCTATGCCTTCGTTCCTTAGCTCTTTGTGATGATGATGAAATGAAGAAGAATGAAGAACTGGAGCAAGAGTCTTGAGAGCCTCAATGGAGAACTTGAGAGAGAAAATGAAGATCAGATCTTGAGTAAGGGGGAGGATAGCGCGTGTCTGTGATTTTTGGGAGCTCAAGTAGCTTATATAGAGTGAGGAGAGAAGGGTAATGAAGTCATTCCATGCTTCTAAACCGTTAGAGGGCAGTTTGGGAAAATCTGTCCAATCTTGAAGGTGGCCATGGCAGCTTGCGTTTTATTCTGAGAATCTCACTTGCACTGTGCGTTTTGGTAAGCTAAGGATGAATGGAATGTGAGTGTAACGGTCATGTATGCTGAGCTGACTTATACTAACTTGTGGAGTGAAAAATTGGATAAGGTTCGCTCATTCTAAGTGAGGTAAGGATGCAGTATGCATACATGCGTGACATGCCTTTGCTTGGCTTGTTTTGGAAAAAAGAATGAAAGCATGGAGTGATTCAAGGCTTAGGCATGAATGACAACATGTAATGAGATGCAATGCACTAATCATGGCCAGAAAACACGATCAGGATGGCAACAAGACTTGGGACCTCTAAATGTCACAAGCTACTCGTGCGTTTTCCAAGCTTGAGGGGCCTATGGAGATATCTCATGGAGTACTTCAAGAGCATGCCTTGAATTATCAAAAATGGTGCTTGCATTATGGAGATACCATGTGGCAAAGTTTGAGAAAATCATATGGCTATCCTAAGCACGTGTGCGCGTGCATGCCGTGCATGCCATGCATGCACGGTTTGGTCAGCTCATGGTACCAACTTCAAAGTACTTTATCAATTCTTGAGCAATCAACATGGTTTGAAGATATTTGTGAAGCCTTTATCAAGTCAATTAATCCTAGAACTAATCAGGTTATTATTTTAAAAATGAATTTTCTAAAAATTTATTTGAAATAATTTCAAAATTAAATGATTTTTTAAATATATATATATATATATATATATATATATATATATATATATATATATATATATATATATATATATATATATATATATATATATATATATATATATATATATATATATATATATATATATATATATATATATATATATATATATATATATATATATATATATATATATATATATATATATATATATATATATATATATATATATATATATATATATATATATATATATATATATATATAATAAGATGATGACATATCTAAATTAATATTTTAAAAATAATTATTTAAATTAAATTTTTATTTGAAGAACATACTTGTCGACAAACGTCCTTACTGAAACAATACAATATGTAACATGTAAAGACATACAGTAGCTCACAAAGGCATCATCAATCTAAGGTCTCACCCCTCACCAGCAAAATGGTCCCTAGAGGACCAGGCAACAACCAGACACTTTTTCTCAAACGACAAAACCGGAAAAGAATTCCAACAAAAATAAGAAAAGACAATACCTCATAATACTCTTTTGTTTTCTTTTTTTTCTGTCCCTCATTTCTATTCTCATACTCCCTCATACCAAATTATTTATAACTACTAGAATGAGAACCATTTTTCCTTCAATTTATTTATAGTAATACTTATCACTCATTCCTGCTAATATCTGCGAGTGAATTCTTCTTGAAACTGGACCAATATTCAGCAACCAGCTTAGAGAATGAAGAGTTGGTTTCCATTAGCTTTGAAGGCTCATCATATTCCATCAGTTTCCCTTTAATAATAACCACCAAAGTATTATGAGGCAAAATATAGCACTAAAAAACAGAAACAGTAGCATGTATATTCAATATAAAGGAAAGTAATAATGTAATAACATACCATAAGATAAAACCATAACCATGTCACTGTCTATTACAGTTGGAACTCTGTGAGCAATAGTTATGACTGTGCATTCTTCAAATTCTTGTCTGATTACTCTTTGTAAAATGGCATCTGTAGCAGAGTCAATGGAGGCAGTAGCTTCATCCAGAACAAGAATTCTGTTTCTCTTAAGCAGAACTCTTCCAAGACAAAACAATTGGCGCTGTCCTAAGCTCCAATTTCCACCTTCGTCACTCACTGCAAAACTTTTCTAAATTAAGATTCCATAACATGTATATCCATAAAACCATATTGAAAGGAGAATTTTGGAAGGAGAATGTGTAGCTTTGATGATTATATAGTTTCTTTAATGTTGAAAGAGCAAACTGCATGTTATATATTGTTGCTAAAGGCTCACCAGAAGAGTCCAAGAGACTTGGTAGCTTGCTGATTGTTTCCTTAAGCTGACATTTCTCTATAGCCTAAATATTCAAATCAAATATAAATTTATTGAATGGTTCATGTAAAATTCTACTATAGTTAATGCTAAATATTTAGATTAGACTATTCACCTTCCAGATATCATCATCTGAATACAATCCTAGAGGGTCAAGGTTTGTCCTAATGCTGCCCTTGAAAAGAGTTGGTTCTTGAGGGATTATGCTTAGCTTCATTCTCAAATCCTTCAACCCCATTGAGCAAATGTTCATCCCGTCTATGAAAATATCACCTCTTGATGGCTCAACTAAGCGAAACAAAGCACTGATCAGTGTACTTTTTCCACTTCCAGTCCTTCCAACAACTCCAACCCTACTCCCTTCTTTAAATGTACAAGTGATTCCCTTAAGAACTAATGGAGCATTAAGACGATATTTGATCTGAAACCAATGTAAAAGAATAGGCATCAGAGCAGAATTTTTCTGTTCCGGTCAGAAATAAAAAGATGAAAACTGAAAGTAAAGGTAAAAATAAAATATGATATGAGAATCAGCCAATAGTATATAGTTTTCTCCATATTTTAAGTTGATATCAGAGATTCGGGGTTAGATTGCCTGTTTCACATTACAAGTCAATTTTGTGGAGATGAGTTAGGCCGTAAATAAAGTCTAAGACATTTATCCAACTTTACCTCCAAACCTTGAAGATCAATCCTTCCCTTGGAAGGCCACGAAGATGGCGGCCGGTTATTATCCACAATGGCAGGAGGCTCAGCTGGTATATGAATGAATTGTTTGATTCTTTCAACAGATACAATATAGTTTGATAAGTTGGAAAACCATCTACTCCAAAATATTTGGGTTGATGTCAAGGTAAAAGCATAAGAAAGAGACAACCCCACAAGGCCTGCACAGAACAGAAAAGTTGCTACGAGTTATAATTTGTTAGAATTGATCTTCGTAATACATAGAAGTAGACTGTTTAATTGTACTCCCTCTAATACGATCTATATAAAGGACTAAAGTGAATTATTTGGTCAATTTCAATTTTCGCAAGGACTAAAACCAAAAACAAAATATACAATATTTATAAGGATGAAAAGTATATTTAAGCATATATTATATTACTACCTGGGGATACATATCCATGAGGAAGTAGAATAAGCAACAAAGATCCAGTGATGACAGTCAAATTTTGAAGTGCTTCAATCCTTAATACTAGCCATTCCATTGCCGCATTGGAATGAAAGAACAATGAAGCATCTGTGTCTACAAGTGTCAAGTAGTTTTTGAAAAATTTGTCTACCATGTTGAATGCTCTTACAGTAACAACTCCAAGTGATGTCTCAGCTGCAAAATTCATCACTGGAGCTTTGGTTGTTCCATTGATCCGTATTAGTTCCCTTGCAGTGGCTTGATAATATTGCTAAAGGGGAACGAGAAAAAAAGATTTAGAAGTTATTGGCATAATGATCTAACCTAGGACAGAGAATAAGGAATCAAGAAAAATTGGAAAGTAGATAAACCTGAATGTATATTGATGCAATCATTGCAGGAACAGCAACAATGAGAACTTGCCATGTGACTGAAACCATTATACAAATTATCACCACAATTTCGAGTGCTACACATAATACAAAGGTGATGGAATACGGTATATCAAAGTCCAATATAGTCAAATCTGATGAAGCCTGCACAAGAGAGAATAAAATGTTGACCTAAAATATGAGGGGTTATGAGATCATAATGAATGGAAAAAACTTACTCTAGTTAAAATCCTTCCTACGGGAGTTGAATCAAAGAAATGCATTGGAGCATTGAAGATAGCTGTAGTAAAGCTTGAGAAGAAAGTAGTAGAAGCTTTTAATCCAAGAAGTGCAGTCAAGTAAGACCTTACATATGCAAAAGCAGTACTTGCAAAAGAAACTAATGTATAAAATCCAATCAAGGTGGCATTAGTTACTGTTGGAATTTCGATGGCTATAGAAAGCCAAAAGGTTGATGCAGTTTGAAGAGCAATGAAACCAGATTGTGCTAACAGGATGAAACATAGCAGGAATGTCCCTTTGGAATAATTAATATAATCCCAGAATGATTTCCATCCATCATTACCTATCATTTTTTCTTCCTCTTGTGTAAGTTGTACACCAATTGGACCCTTGATACTAGAAATCTCCCCCTCACTTTCATTCTTAGTGAGATAAAAACCATGAGAGATTTGAGGATTAGACAAGACTTCGATTTCAGAACCTCTTTTATGTTCACTATCCTGATCCAACTCAGTAATTGTGTCTTTATGAGCACTCACAAGTAGTTCAAAGGCTGTTCCTGCTGTTAGGAGACTCTCATAACTACCTGATTGAATAACTTTTCCACCCTCCATTACCTAGAATTTGAATTCATCATGATAGTATCAATTTCTGAGAGAAATACATACGTTCAATTGTAATATAATAACCATCTAAATGAAATACTTTACCAAGATAGTATCAACTTCTGAGAGAAACTCCACTTGATGAGTAACTAAAATGACAGTTTTCTCTCTTAAAGCAGTCATGACACAGTCCTGCAATGTTGTAAACACAGTAAATTTGATACACCAAAATGAGTACAACAGTTTTAGCATATGTTTGGTTTTGAGGCAGAAAAGTAAAAGCGCAGTAGGAAAACCACAGTAGCATAGAAGCTACACTTTGTAGCTTTTGGTTTCCACGGTAGATAGCTCTCTAAACGTGCGGTGGCGGTGGAATAAAGTGAATCCAAACACACAGTTATTATAACTAGAGGAAAGCGCTTTTTATGTTGTCCTTATATATATTTTCTAGTTTTCTTGAGTCATGAGTCATGTCATATCATAGAATAAAATGGGTAGTTAGTTTTCTAGTCATGTCATAGAGTTAAATTTAAATTTGAAGAAGAACTTGTTAGTTAAAAGTAAGTTTGTCCCAAAAAAAGGTGTATCCAAAATTAGAGTTCCCTTTATATTATGTATCGGTCAACAATTTAACACGATAAAAGTGATATTTACTTACATTGAATAGTATTGCAGCTGTATGTGCATCAACTGCACTGAAGGGATCATCAAGAAGATAGATATCAGCATCATTGTAGACAGCTCTAGCTAGTTGAATCCTTTGTTTTTGTCCTCCGCTCAAGTTTATCCCTCTCTGACCAATTTCTGTAAGATCACCATGGCTAAAATCATTGATATCCTTATCTAAAGCACAAGCTTTAATGGCTTTCTCGTATCTTGTCCTGTCCATTGGCTTGCCAAAGAGTATATTATCTTGAACGGTTCCACTCTGTATCCATGAAGATTGGGAAACATAGGCAAAAGTGCCACCTATATTGACCTGTTTTCCATTATAGTGAAATATCATAAAGGGGGGAAAGTGTAAGATTATAACATTATGCTTATTCATATGTATTTGGCATGATGAAATTTAAATGGGATATATTAGAAACTTACAGTTCCTGATATCTTAGGAACCTCTCCAAGTATTGCATACAAAAGTGATGATTTCCCAGCTCCAACTGGTCCACAGACAGCAATTTTATGTCTCCATTTGATTTCTAAATTCACATCTGCTAAGGTTGGAGATACAGATTCACGATCCCAAATGAAGTTTCCATCTTGTATTTCCACTGCATTAACCGAACCTTCCTTGGATTTTCTTTCACTATCATCATTGTTTAGTTCTTCATCGAGCAAAAAGTTATTAAGACGATCGAAGGAAACCTTAACTTGAATCATAATGGATAGAGCCTCTGGGATCATTCTAACAGGCTCTCCCAAGTTCCTCAATGTGGCAAGAATAGTGAAAATAGTTTCAGCATTCAATGGTGCACTCTTGGTAACAGCACATCCAATAAAAACAACAGCAGAAATAACAGTGGGAGACATCCAATAAATAAATGTACCAGAAGCTTTCAAGATCTGTGTCTTAGACAACCATACGAACTCTTTATCGCGTAGTGACTGGACTAAGTTCTTGAATTTTTCTTCCCATGATTGTAACTTAATGATCTTCATACTATTTAGAATCTCAGAAGTCGATCGAAGACGCTCGTCCTGTGCAATCATAAACTGTGATTGGCAGATTTGTAGGATTTTTGCAAATGGCACATTAAGAAATCCACATATAATAAGGGGGACCAAACCAGGAAGAGCACCAATACCAACAACACCATAAAGGACACCGATGGAAAGAACAAGTTGCAATACAGAAATCCATGTTATATGGAACCACCATGGAAATTCTCCCATTCTATACGAATCAACAGCAATGTAATTCACAATTTCTCCAGCTGAGTGGCGTGTCCTTGCCGAGCTAGAAAGCTTTAGCTGCTTTTGATAAACTGCTACCATCAGAGCTGATCTCATTTTCAACCCTGACCTCCTTGAGTTAAAAAACCAATGTCTTTGAGACAAAGTCTCAAACACTTTGGTGACAATCAAAAAACCAACTATGGAAAGAGCTTGTCTAAAATCTGCCTCAGCTCTATTTGAGTATTTAACAAAAGCATAGAGTATTAGAGGTGAAACTGCAACAGAAACAGTTGTGATAAACCCATAAAATGCTATTAATATGTTTTCTCTCAAGTAAGTTCTAACTATAGACCAAAGAACCAAATTCTTTCTATTATTCTTTGGTCTCTCCTTAACAAGTGACTCCCAGGCATGGACAAATTTTTGATAGGCCGTGTTTGCTTCATCTTCAGAAACAAGGGAAGGGATTTCATCAAGATCTAGTGGCTTTGAGTAACCTAAACTGAATAAAGAATTCATCCAAGAGAAAACCAACTTGCTAAGAACAGTAGCTTGACCAAGACCTGTTTGTTTAGTTTCAAATTGTTTATCTAACAGTGGCTCAGATAAACCTTGTTGGACACTTGGAGTTCCGAAATATCCAAGATTTTGAATAGCACAATATAGAAGAAGGAAATGTACAAGCCACGACACAATATCAAAAATTTGAATTCCATGATTTCGGAATAGAATTTCGATATTGAGCGATGAAACCAATACACAGGAAGATAGCCACCATATAGAGTTCAATATTCTTATCCATTTGATTCTCTGAACCATCAAGGAAACAGAAAAAGAAACCCAAATGATTCCTCTTATAAAGCAAGTTAGCCATTTCAGTTGCTCAGATTTATCTATGAAATTCAACAATCCAATAGTAAAAAATGAAATGCTAACAATAGCACAACAGATTGAGGTAATTAGAAAAATCCAGCACTTTCTATGGCTTTCATTTGATGAACATTTTCTGATGAAAGTGATAAGCAAAGATGTGAAGTAGAGAGAGAGAAAGAGTATGTTGAATGTGTCTATTAAAGTCCTTTGAAAGCATACAGAAGTGAAATTAAAATTGTTGAGACAAATCCATGAAACTTCACCTGCATATATATAATCAAAGATGAATAATGCTGAAACAACCGGCTCAGAGTTTAAAGAAAAATACATAAATTAATGCACGCAAATACGTAAATTGCATAAACAAAAAATAATTATTTGTATAAATGAAGTCATGATAGTTGTGACGTACATAAATCAAAGATTGAAAAAGAATGAAAGTTACCAAAGGAGTTGGAAAAGGAAGACATATTTGGAGCTTGAATGTGAAGGATTTGTTCTCATCAACTCAGCAGCAGAAGTTGCAGAACAGAATGCTGCTAATGATTATTATATAAGAGTAGTGAACCACCTCCTCCTGACAATATTAATAATTGGTGTAAATGTGGGAAATATTTTATAATTCAAAACAGAGGAATGCAGTAGTAATATTTGTACACCGTAGCACCTCTTAAAGAGAGGTGAACACGTCCCCTTCACTATGCTTTACAACGTAGCAGACAGTTCACGATGTGAATAAATGGAAACTATTTTATAATTCAAAAAAGGGACGAGTATTATTACATGTCAAAAGTAGACATATATTTGAGTAAAACGTGAACCACGATGTGATGGAGACATGGGTTCTTTAATCCATTGGATCATAAATGCATTGAATCTAATGGCTGCTGATATTTTTGTGAAACAAAATTGAATTTGAAGGGGATTCTAAATAGATACGTATTATTTTGTTATATTATATAAATATTTAAAAATTAAAGTCGGGATTGGTTGATAATATAAATTCCGTTTACATGTATTTTCTAATAAAAATTTATTGTTTTAAAATGAGTTTCATTATCGCATGTCTAGAGACAATGTCAAAGAGGGACCATATTTACCAGCATTCACTAGTTCACACGTTTACGCATTAGGTCCACTCAAAGCCGTTAAATGAAAATTAGATGGTTATATTTAAAACTCAATATTTTATTTAAAAATAAATTAAAAACTGACAAAAAATGGAAACCGTATAATCTTGATCCAACTATTAAAAACGCGTCCAATTTGTGAATCAGCCAAATTTTAAAAGCAAGGAATTTGTTTTCGTCAAAGAGGGTTAATTTGTAGAAAAGAGAAAATAGATTAGTACAATATTTTCATATAATATTAATTAGCCTAGAGTATATGGAATACTCTTTATGTAACTAATATAATAGTCGAAATTTTTACTATATAATACGATCTTTGTAGTGTTGTTCAAACACGTATTTTTATTCAAACAAGTCTATTGAGACGCAACTTTTTAGCGTGTTTTATCTAGTTGATTTACTATCTCTAGGTGATAAAAATGTTTAAGCTCTGGTCAGACACACCCATTTTTAAATTTGTCTTTAAGTTATGTGCTTTATATTATTGATTGTTGTTTAAAAAGCTCATTTGTACTCTTGATTGGTTCAGTTAATTTATTGATAATTTCATTATATATTTAGGATCGTCGTACACGATGGACGATTAGAACAGGGAGTGGGTCTAAAGTATAACCCCTCATATAATATATGTAGCGGCAAAAACTGCGAGTATAAGTTATTGAATTGACTTAACTCAAAAAATAACAAAAGAGTCGCCACCGTGCTTTTATTTTATCCAAAGGATTAGGAAAAAGAGCTAATAAAATACTAACAAAAAGATCAGAGATCTGAGACCGGGGGTTAGTTATGCAAAGGGAAGGTGTTAGGCACTCAAAGCATCTACGGTACTCTGCAGGAACCTTTTTGAAAATTTGTATATGTGTGCTAAAAAAGAGTATGTGCAAAATGGATGGTGGGGGAGAAAAGAAGTATTTTTTATAATTTTTGGTTTGATAGAACTTCCAATGAGTTTTAGGCCTACATACCAACAATGTGCAATGTTGAAATCAAAACCTAGTTCGGTTAAAAAAGACCAAAGTTGTGTGTTGGTTGATTTTAAGAAAATGATAGTTTAGAAAAGCTACAAAGAGCTCAAAAAGGTTTGAATGAGGTTAGGTGTTTTTTAGTCTTATGAAAAGGAAAGTCAAAGTATTATTAGATGAATTGAAAGTTTTATTAAAAAAAAGTTTGAAAAATCTTGGACCTAAGTCCAAGTTTTTTATGAAAGCGGTTCGAGTTTTGAAAACAAGAATCCTTTGAAAAAGAGGGAAGATTTTGAAAATTAAAGAATGGGGAGGAGATGAAGAGGCTAACCTAAGTACATAAAGTAAAAGGTAAGGGTAAAGAAAGATCTAACCGGGTGAAAAAAGCTAGTATTTGACATCAAGAGCCAATACCACATTTCATCCTTTGGATTACCACATAAACAACAAATAACTAGACAAAAAACTAAGCTTCTGATAAGTGAATGCCATGAATTCTCTTATCTTAAGAAAAACGGGCAGAGTAACGGCTGTATTTTGAGGAAATCCACTCTTAATCGAGTATAACGGAATAACCTGCATACAAAGATAATAACCAGGCAAGACAGAATAACACCAAGGGCACATAAATCTCCAAGCTGAGGTAAAGGTCATAATCCTAAGTCGAAAGATCAAGCTCCAAGCACAAGGATAGTAACCAAGCCCAATTATAAGTTTTTTATGTCTAAGTTGAATTATTAGGTATCTTAGAAAAGAAAAATAAAGCTCAAGTGAGCAAATTCAAAATAACAAGAAAGTAAAATGCTCAAATGAGCAAAGGAAAAATGACATGAAATGTAAATGCTAAAACATAAAGGTGCACAAAAATAAAGAGCATAAGAGTAAATGCAATTAATTAAAGGTTAGTAAGATGACCATCTTAAAACTTGTCAAGTATATCATCAAATTGTTAGTAATTAGTCGTCAGCAAGGTGACCATCTTGAAACTTACGCATGAAGACTTGCCAGAAGCTTGATAGAATCAACGCGACCACACGACAAGTTTCAATTATTTTTTGTCAAGTATATCACCGGTTTTAGAATTATCATATCACTTGATCAAAGATGATTGAGAATTTCAAATGGACAAGGTTAGTGGAAACTTTCCAGAAGCTTGATTAAAAATCAACGCGACAACACGACAAGCGCCACAGGTGTTGAACCAAGATCAAAGCTCAAGTCATCTTTTGGGGCTTATGTTAGAACATTAAAGCTCATGCCACCAATTGATCACTTTTCTGAATCGGGACAAAAGAAAAATAAGATGGAGAAGAAGGAATAAGTTCCAAATTTATGTTGCATCAGATGAATTTTATTCAGTCTGACTTCGTCAAGATCAATCAACTTTCTTGGTGGATTTAGTCAAGAGACCTATCAACACCCAAATTCCATTGATGTTGAAGAAATTTGTGACTCCAAATTAAATTCAAAAATCAGCAAAATAAAATGAAAATAAAAGTCAAATAAAAATGTTGAAATTAGGTTATTTAATTGGCCTTTATTGACGAAATACATAAATAGTATTTTTGCATCAAAATAAAATTCCAAAAAAATTACCCAAAGTCAAACAGAGGTCAACAAGTGTTGACAAAAAATTTTAGAATTTTTTTAAGTCAAAAACTATTTTTTAAAATCAAAAGAAAATGATGAAATAAACCAAAAATAGAAAAAAAATAGTTAAATCAGAAATAAAAATAAAATGAGGTCACCAATATTAGTCAAATGACCATTGGATCCTTCCATAATTTTTTTTAGAATTTTAAAATGTCAAAAAGTATTTTAAAATAATTAAAAACATCAAATAAAAGACAAAAATCATAAAAAATATCAAATTTGAATATAAAATTATGAAAAATAAAATTCAAAAAGATAATATTTCAAAATATTTTTGTGAATTTTTTCATTATTTTTGGGCTAAAATTGAATTTTATATGATTTTTTGAAATTTAAAACATTTAAAATATAAAATCAGAAAATAAAATAAAAAACCAAAAAATATGGACCATTAGATCAAAGTCAAAACGCGTTAGTAAGCTAATCCAATGGATCAGACGCGCTGTGCTTGATATGGACCCTCCTAATTTTCACATCGGATCAGGAATTAAAATTAAATTTAAAAAATAAAACCAGGTTTAATACAGCGCGTTAGATCGAGTCTGACTCACAAAAGTAATCAGATCCAAGGGCTCAGGAAACGCGCGTATGGTAGCATGTTATCACCGGATCCATTTCAAAAAAATAATGTGGCTCAATGTCATTGGTTGAGACGAGACATGTCATCGTCTTCAACCTCCAGCCACTCTAAAATTGAGGTTCCTCCAACTGTGAAATACATTTCCCAGACCGGTACCATTCATTTCGTCTCTTCAAGACTAGGGATGGTAAGCACCCAAACCATGGGCCCACCACCCGCACCAGTCAACGGTGAAACTCGAATGTTGGGTTTGGGTTCGGGTCGTGCCACCGATTGTGGGTTTGGGATAGCTTAAACCCGCACCGAAACCACACCCGCTTATATGTTAAATTACATAACTATCCATAAATATACATATATACATATACATATATATATATATATATATATATATATATATATACACACATATATATATATATATATATATACACACACATATATATATATATATATATATATATATATATATACATATATATATATATAGATACATATATATATATATATATATATATATATATATATATATATATATATATATAGTATTAAAAATAAAATGTAGGGTTTATTTTTCAAAGAATTAAGTTACATGTTTTATATGTTTTAAGTTTCACATGTTTTTGATGCGGGTTTGGGTTTGGGTGAAAAAACCCGAATCCAACGGGTGCGGGCGCGGGTGTTATTTTGTCACCCGAATAGCCTTTGGGTTCGGGTTCGGGTGATGATTTCGGGTGCGGGTGTGGGTAGTGTGAAACCCGCACCCGACCCGACCCGTTGCCATCCCTATTCAAGACGATTCTAATGGTACCATCCCAAGAAATTTATTTCACTTGTACAATGATCAATTTGAGAAAAAGCAGGAAAATAACGAGCACTTGTTTTCAAAATTCAGAGTCAATTCTCAATGAAAATGCAAACGGTGAGGATCACGAGGATCAGGGAGATGAGGAGAATGCATTGGTGCTTTATTTTTCAAGGTTTGATGGAGATTCCTACCTAAACGAAGTTCACTTTTAGAGCTCTGAAACTGGACTTGGATAGCACGATTCAGAAAGCTTCAAGGCACGATTCTTGTTCTGTTAGCTTTAGTGAGGCTCAAGGAAGAAGAATGAATGGTTAATTTCAAACTGGAAGTGGTCTAAGAGTGAAAACGAAATCTCAGAAATGTGAGGTTTGGTGTGAGTTTGACAGCGATTTTCTGGCTCTCCGAGCTTTAGGAAATGAGTGGAATGTGTCCCTTATTTATAGGAGAAGTGAATGGAATCAAAGGGAGGGTGAATGATGCAATTTGGAGCGAAATCGTGTGCACCTGTGTTCATGAAGAAAGTGTGACTTCATGTGCATCAAAATTCAATCATTCCTTGCATTTTGATGTGCTAATTAACCTTGGGAAGTTCCTAATCACAATTAGTCACGAAATCAAGGTTTAAATTGGCTTAAAATTGAGTTACACGCACAAATGCACAAACTGGTGGTGAGCTTCGAACAAATTTTTGCACAAACTTTGAACTGAGGCCAAATACAATTCCCTCACGCGTTTCTTGATTTCTCTTGAGCCAAATGAAGTATTCAAATAGTAGAACAAAATGCAAAAAAAAATAAAATCAAATCCAATGGATGCTTGAGCTGAGAGATTGAGCCTTTAGGATTCTTGAAAAAACATTGATTTTTCTGGCCAGGCCTTGGTCAAGCAACCTACTTTCTAAAAATGACCTATAATGTTTCTTCTTCAAATTTGCCCTTCCACTCAAAATTTGCTCTTGATTTTCAAAGATGATATGAAGTAGACCTCCTAAGGAACATTTGGCAAAAAGAATCACTCAAAAATTCCAAAAATTGAGAAAGTTATGATCTTGTGAATTTGATGAAAATTTGTGAAAGGACCTATAATCTTTTGACTTCTTCAAGCAAGTTTCAAACACTTTCAATCTTCAAGGATTATATGGAGATAAGGTTCACATATTCAAGATTTTTTTTCATAAAGAATGACCTCAAAATGATAAATGATGATCAAGATATGTCCATTTGAAGTTGATTGACCAAAAGTTGAGGAATTCAACAAGGACTTGTGTTCTTTTTACCTCATAGGCAAGTTTCCAAGCATTTTATTTTCTCACCAATTGAACTAAGTTGTATTAGACATCCTTAGGTTCATTGTGAAAGAAAAATGAGCTCAAAGAGACAAGAGATGACCAATTTATGATCCTTTGGAGTCATACAAGATAGATGAAGCATCAATCTAGAGGGTGGGCAATCATAGACTTCTAAAATAATATTTTCATCAATTAAACTTCTCGGAGCCAAGCATATTCAATTGGAAGTCCTCTTAAGAATCAAATGACTTTGAATTCATCCACAAACTTCACACAAACATCAAGATATGGTCCTCAAAAGTCCAAAACCCTAGTTTCAAGAGAGATGGCCATAGGATGGAGAATTCTTTTAATTTAATGATCTCTTTCAAGCATGAAGCATACATTCAATATAAGAGAGCATGGTTGATGATAAGAGAAGTCTTCAATGAGAGACAATACTTTCAAAATCTTGAGAATTGATGAGAGAAGGCATGGAAATACACTTATGGACCTATCAGCTCTTTGAGGAACTTGTGCGCCATTCACCTACACCATTTAGAGAGAAGAGTATACACATCATGTCAAGTGATTATTCGTTCACAGATACATTGAGGTACCTTTCATGATAGAGCATCACAATATAAGTTATTCATTACCACTTTTCATCTTTCCTGACATTCTTAACCTAATTAAGATCCTAGGGTTAAACTTATTTATTATCATAGAATTTGATCAATTATTGTCCATTCAATATATATATATATATATATATATATATATATATATATATATATATATATATATATATATATATATATATATGTGTGTGTGTGTGTAAGTTATAGTGCTTCCATGATAGCTTAGAAGCTCCAAACAATTGTGATTAGGCACAAAATAGGGAAGGAAGTTGATATGTTGTTGCACATGGGTCAAAAACGAGTTAATAAACATAGTATAAAGAAATGACGCTCAAATCGTATCACAAGGACTTTTGATTAGTTTAACCAAACGAATGAAGTGAGGGGGGTTTAGTTTTCAAATAACTAAATCGCAAATAAATAAGTTGAATAAAAATATGGTGAGCAAGTAAATCTACTAGTTCGAGTTTCGAATTATCACCGGTTACTACCTTACCAATTCCCTAAGCGGATTTCATCCTTATTCAAATACAATATGGATTGAACAAGTGCAATTGCTATTATATAGTTTCATGTTTTTTGAATTAAGAAAACGGTTAAAATTAATTGAGTTGATGAAAAAAGCTACGTTAAACACGATTGTGGTTAAGGAACCTAGATCAATCGAATTTAATCAAAACTAATTTATGACATATCAAATTAAGCATTTTAAATTCACAGAATATTATTTAAAAGGAAAAGAAATAAAATTGATAAATGTAAAAACCTCAAAGTCTTTATGGAAACATGATTTATTAGATCAATTTTATGGTTTAGTTCTCTTTGGTATTCTTAGCGAACATATTTTCTAATTTTGTGAAAAACTAAATTTCTAGCAGTAACAATGTGTTTTGACTTAAATAATACAACTAAATTAGGCTAATAGATAAAACGGCATGAAAAACACAAAATCGACCCAAAAACTATTTATTCTTAAGTCTGAAATGAGAACGCCTCATTTGACTCTTCTGTACTATGAATTAGGTTCTTACTTCAACATATAAATTGTAGCATTTCATCTTAGTTTTCTGACACATATTAGATGCGTCAAATGACATCTCGAAGCTCAAGTTATAATTTGCACAACGAGAAAGTGTCATATCATTGCTAATTCAACGAATAACTAATAGAAATAAAACAAAAGCATAATTAAACTAAACTTAGAAAACATAATAAAATAAATTAAAATAAGAAGATAAACTGTATATTTTATGTAGTACAATAGTGATATAATATGAGTAAAAATTCTCTAATTCAATTCTCTGACACTTAAACTTTTGCACTCTGAGCAAACTTCTAAATTCAAAATTCAAAATTTAAAACAGAATAAAAATAAAACATGCAATTTCAAATACTTTTAGGATCACAAAGGGGGAAGCAAAATTCTCATTCTAAGTTCAAGGACTATGACGTTGGTGAATAACTTCATGTGACAACAAAAGCAAATAAGAGGACAATTTACTAAAGAATACATCATAAGCAGCAAGATCCTCACAAGATATAAATTATCTCAACAATCTCAAGTGTTTAGGTATCTATTTACACTCAAAGCACAACATAAAAGCTAACACTACCATAAATTTGAAAAGACTCTAACATCCACACTTGAAATACACGCACATAAATATCAAAAGTACTTTATTTGAATTGTAACGTATCCAAGGTAAGGGTGAGATAAATCTTAAGGGGTACTAGGCTAAAATCTAACGGGACAAAAGAGAATTTAAAGGAATTGCGGTAGTTGAACTTACCATCACTTTAATCACTTTTCAACAACTTCTTTGCAGCCAATTTATCTTCACTTTCATCTCTTTAATTTAATTTAACTTTTTTTAAAACTTTTTTCTATAAGAAATATTATATTAATATGAATTTTCTTCCTTCTTTTTCTTTTTTATTTATTTAAGGTTTTTTCTATTTTTCTTTTTTTCTTCTTCTGTTGTCCTTTAAAATAACACAACTATACTAATGCAAGCCCACACAACTCCAAACAAAACTCTTACATCTCTTTAAATGGATAATAACATTGTTTTTCACTTTTACCTTGTAATGAGTTATAAAAAATGGGATAAATATGATCAAAAGGGCTTGAAACAAGTGGTGCTAATTTCAGGGTTGGATTTTTTTGGCTAAGTGACTAAAAAAAATAAAACAAATTGATTTTATCATATCGGTGTGTATAAGTAAACAAAAAGATTCAATCAGAGACAAATCAAGTTCTAGAGTGACTAACAAACATGAGTGAAATCACACAAGAAAGAAAAAAGAAATGGTTTTTTGTATGTCATCCATTATAAGGCCCAAAATCTCACAAAAGACATTAATCAAATACAAATGATGCTTTATTAATAATTAAGTCTTACTTATAATAATAAGAATGCAAATAAAATCACTCACATCACACCACAAATCTATAGTCAAGAGAACAAAGAAATTACTCACACTTGCAACCCCAAAAACTAAAGAAAAGGCATGTATTTAAAATAAATATTTCTTTAAGTAAATAAGATAAATAAAAAAAATACATGACCCTCATTCCCACACCTAAAATTATGGGTGGCAAAATGGGTCGTGGACCGCCAGGCCGGCCTGCGCACCCGCCAAAAAACTGCGGGTTGGGTAGGGATTTTTGGATCGTCGCGCTCTAAAATTCGTCTCCCGCTAAAGCCTGTCGCACCTATCCGTTCGATCTGTCCTGCCTTAAGCCCCTCCTTTTTTTTTAGTTAATTCTAGTCATTCCAATTTTTAATGATTTTATTTTATACATTTATTTGTGAATATATATGCAATATTTTTTAAGTAAAATTTCTTAAAAAGATGTTTTACAAAAAAATTATTCTAAAAAATATGTAAAAAATCTAAGTGAAATGTAAAAAAGAACCTATTAATATATTAAAAAATGAAAAATAAATAAATAGGTGGGGAAGCCCGCCAACCCGTCAACTTGGTGGGGCGGGCTTGATTCTTATGTCCACTACACTTGGCGAGCTTTCCCGCCCCAGTCTTTTTTTGGCGGGCTTAAGGTAGGAGGAGTGCGGGATGGGCGACCCGTTTTATCACCCCCACCTAAAATATACATTATCCTCAATAAAACAAGTATAAAATGAGAGAGAGAGAGAGAGAGAGAGAGAGAGTGGAAATAACACACTCGAGGAGTCAAAGTGGATAGATATTAAGTAACTAACTTTTACTAATGAGAACTCTTTTACAGTTTCCTTTTCGAATGCGGGGATCACATATGATATCTTAAGAAGGTGTCCATTAACATTGAGAATTTATTAGTTCTTTCTCTTTTTGTTCCAAGATCGAAGAATGATCTTCTATAAGTGAAATTGTCGAATGAGCAAGTGAAAGTGATCTCATTTTTCATAACATTAAGAAACAAAGGGTTAAGGGGTTTTCTAATTGATTCTTCTCTATCTTCAAGTAAGATCATATGCATACACATGGATGGGCTAATATCATGAATGTCAGCCAAGGTTCATTCAATTCCCTTCTTACATTCTTGCAATAACTTCTCTTCCCTCTCAAATTAAATCTTTGATGAATACTTTAAATCTTAATGAAGTAGTTTAAGCTCTAGAGAAGGTGGTTGTTCAATGGGTGGTTTGTTTTAGGTGGTTGGATTGTGTAGAGCTTCATTTGTAGAAACAATATAGAGATGTGTCTCAATGGAAGAGTCAGTATGATGCGTCTTTAAGAATTACCTACCTAAAACGATGGATTTATTGCTTGATTTTGAATTAGTTTCTCCTTCCATATCTAGAATATAAAAAATTTTAGGAAAAATTAAATCGTTAACTTGAAGAAGTACATCTTCCACTACTCTGACATGGCGGGCATTGCTTATTTACCAGCTAAATCGTCAAACTTGTATTTTGTATAAGGACCAAGATCAAGATTGTTAAAAAATAGAAGTAGGCGTAACATTAACTAAAGCTCCTAAATATAACATGTAATTTTTGAATTTAATATCCTCAAGGGTACATGAAATAGAGAAATTTTCTATATCTTTTCACTTTGGGCATGGTTTAAGTTAGAGTTGAAACATTATGGCTCATTTTGGCCTTTTTCAGGTACATACATAGGTTGAATGAAAGCTGAAATGTTCTATCTCATGTTAACTCTTTGATTTCTCTTTAATACCCTTATGTGAGTGCACAAGTCTTTCAAAAAATTTTCATATTTGTGAACATTCTTAATGACATCAAGAAGTGGGATGCTCATCGCCACTTTCTCGAATATGTTAAATATTTCCTTGTCTCTTTCTTCCTTATCCATTTTTTTAGTTTTTACTACTCTTTGTGGGAAAGGAATTGGTGGTACATACTCTTTCTTAACAATAAATTAAGAATCAAGCATGTTCTCTACAACTTTTTTATACTTTTTTTTGTTCTACCACCTCAACACTTTTTTCGGATCTTAAGGAAATTGTACTCACATTAGAAGCAGTTTATTTGTTCGATCGGGAAGCTTGCATGGTATTCATCAAAGTGGCAAGCTGTCTAATTTGTATCTCTAAATTTTGAATACTAAAATCAGTTCATAGATGAAATTGGATCTTTTGTATGGAAAATTGTTTGACAATGTCCTCTAATGAAGGTGTGAAAGTTGCAGAAGTAGTCACTAGTTATGGAGTGTTTTGTGGAGGTGGATTCCCATACCAAAGGTTTGGATGGTACCTCTTAGTGGATAGATTGAGGTTGTTATACATGTACTAGTTTTTGCTCTTAGGATTGTAAATGTATGTTCTGTACGCTTGAGGTAAACCAATAATTACACCTTCTTATAAGATATGACATGAATATGTTGGGTGTTCGGGAGAAGTACAAATGCCATATAACATTTCTGCTTGAGCTTTACTTGATGCTAATTCTTTAACAAGTGAGGTAAGTTCATCAAGTTTACTTTCTAGGGCCTTGTTGGAGGAAGAATCTTGAATTTCATTTACCCCTTTTTGTCAAAACCACATGATTGTTTCTAGTTGTGAATTGTTGGAAATTAACTAACATGTTCTCAATTAATAATTTTGATGAAGTTGGGGTCTTGTCGACAAGTGTACCTCCACTAGCAGCATCCAAAATGTTTTTGTCCATTAGTAGCAACCCTACATAGAAATATTGCATCAGTAATTGCTCAAAGATCTGGTGTTGGGGACAATTAGATACTAATTGCTTGAATTTTTCCCAATATTCAACTAAGTATTCCATGTCAAATTGTCTAATACCACTCATTTCCTTTCTTATTGATGAAACTCTTGAGACATAAAAGTATTCCTCTAGGAACAAATTTTAAATTGTTCCAACTTATAATGGTTTTTGGTTGAAGGTAGTAAGACCAATCCTTCACAGCTCCCTGAATTGAGAATGGTAAGGCTCTCAACTTGATACGATCCTTTAATTTGTAATTCCTTGAGGCCTTAATGGTTTAGAGCACACAACATATAATTCTTTTAAATGCTTACGAGGATCTTCACCTATAAGACCATTAAACCTTGACAACAAATGTATTAAAGTATATTTTAATTCAAATGGTACAACAACTTCAAGATACTCAATACATAATGCATTATAATTAACATCTGTTGAAGCAAAATCTCTTAAGGATCAATTTTTATTAGCCATGATATGATTATCAAGTTTCAAAATCAAAATCAAAATCAACACATAATCAAATAAAATAAAAAAGCACTACAAATAAGTGGAAAATAGAAAAACAATTAAAATTTAATTTAATTTTTTAAAAAAGAATCTACAAAAAACATAGGATTTTTTTTTTGAAAATACAAAAAAATATCAAATAAAATAGAAAAAAGAGAAAATTGTGATTTTGAGGGTTAAAATCCCTTAGAAGTGTCATATAATAGAGTATTATTTGTTGATTTTTTTTCTTCTGATTTTTTGGAAAAATTCAAAGCAATTGAAAATAATAGCTTACATATTTACCTGATAGGCAGTGATTCTTACCACTATACTAAAATCCTAAAAATCAGTAAACAAAAACAAAACAAAAATTGCTAACAATACTATAAACTAGGATTTTAAAATTGGCTAAAATCAACGGAGAGTCCCCGACAACGGTGCCAATTTAATCTACTGTCGCACACATGTCAAAAATGAGTTAATAAATATAGTATACAGAAGCGACACTCGAGTCATATGTCAAGAACTATTGATTCGTTTAACCAACCAAATGAAACGAGGGGGTTTAAGTTTTCAGATAAATAAATCACAAGTAAATAAGCTGAATACAAATATGATGAACAAGCCTAAGCGGATTTGATCCATATTTAATTACGATATCAATTAAATAAGCGCAGTTGATATTATATAGTTTACCCTTCTATTTTTTAGATTAAGAAAACGATTAAAGATTATGCAAATTGACGAAAAATTTATGTTAAACACGATTATGATTAAGGAACATGAATCAATCGAATTTAATAAAAAATACTCTATAACATATCGAAATAAGCATTTAAAATTTGCAGAACATAATTGAAAAGAAAAATAAATTGAATTTGATGAATGTAAAAACCTCATTGTCTTGATGGAAACATGATTCAGTAGATCAACTATATGGTTTAGTTCTCCATGAAATTCTTAGCGGCTGTATTTTCTAATTTTGTGATAAACTGAATATCTAGCAGCAGCATTACATTTTATCTTAAATAATACAATAAAATTGGGCTAATAGAGCAAATAATTCGAAAAATCCAAAACTAGCCCAAAATTAATTATTTTCTTAAGACTGAAATAAAAATACATCATTTGACTCTTATGCACTCTTAATTAGGTTCTTCAACATAACAATCATATATTTTTTTTAGCTGTCAAACACATTTTACAACGTGTCAAATGACATCACGAAGCTCAAGTTATGATCTGCAAAATGAGGTTGTGATAAATTATTGCTGATTCAACGAATAAGTAACGTAAATAAAACGAAGGCAGAATTAAAATAAAATTAGAAAACATAATAAAATCAATAAAAATAACAAGAGAAACTGTATAATTTTTGCAGTGCAGTAGTGAAAAAATGTGCATAAATAACCAATATTTTTAATCAAAATACCACGATAACCATCTTCCTTTCACTGTTAACTAATAAATATTAATGTATCAATACAAAAAAAATCGCATAAGAAAAGCACTATAGATAGTGGCGCATGCATATGGCTGACAATAAATTGAGCTGACTCGAAAATAATTTGAAACTCGGTTCAACGAAACAAATGAATTGGATATGAGTTAAAATCTAAATTCGTTAACTAAATGAATCCGAACTTGAACTTTACATAATTCGATTTGTTATATTCATTAGTCAACTCAATTATATATGAAATAAATTATATTGTCTTTTAAGAATAGATTTAAATATTTGCTCTAAATTTTAACCCTATATTTTTTTAATCTAATAATTTATATTTTCAAGTGAGCACAATATTTTTAAAATAATTATACAAATAAA
Organism: Vicia sativa; assembly: GCA_021764765.1. Classification (NCBI taxonomy): domain Eukaryota; kingdom Viridiplantae; phylum Streptophyta; class Magnoliopsida; order Fabales; family Fabaceae; genus Vicia; species Vicia sativa. The sequence goes on along the minus strand of CM038795.1, from coordinate 199,214,429 downwards.
ATCAATATCATATAAATTTCAATCTTGTAACTTTATTTTATTTCTATATTTTTTATTTAAAAAATATTAATTTAAAATGTCAAATAGTTGAACCTAATAAATTATATAAATATTTGTGAAACAAAATAGTTGAATCTAATAAATTAAATTGAGTTGTTCATAAATTTCATACAAGTTAAACTTAAATTGAAAAAAATTCATCATAAATTTAAATTAATATTTAAACTGAACCAAAATTTAACGAATGTAGTTGATTCGACTCGCTTTATTTTCAATCCTATCTTAAATTTTTTTGTACATAAATACTATTGTCCTCTCCTCGACACATGCATTATCAATGGGTTATTAAGACTGACAGATGCACTAATAGCCTAAGGTGAGGCGCTGGCGCCTATGACATTTATCAAGTACCCATCTATTAATAGATTTGGAGGCTTTTTATCAGGGATGTAAATAGGGCGGATTGGGGATAGTTTTTATCTCTCTTAAATTTAAATTCGAATCCTCAAACAATTCCTGTCTCCACCCTAAATTTAATGGGGATGGATAATTAAAATTTAAACCTATTTTAAACGGGTTCGGGTTAGGTTCGGGTATCTCCGTCCCACCATCATCTATTTAATAATTTTCTTTAATAAAAATAATTAATTTTTCCAAAATCAAATTATATTATAAATAATAAAATAAAACAATATCAAAAAATTTCATATATACATTTCATATATTTTAAATAATAAATACAAATTAAATTATCAAAATATTGACCACATATTTAATATTCTAAATTATCAAAAATAAATAATAATGTACATAATCAAATAAACGGAACGAGTTCGAAAATAGATTTGGGGTGGATATTAGTGTCTCCATTACCCGATTCGTCCCCATATTTTGTAATTGGAAAAAATCTAAACCTAAACTAAATACAAATTGTCCCCATATTTTGTAATTGGAAAAAATCCAAACCTAAACTAAATACGAGTTTTCACCGTCAACTTTAGAACGAGTTCGGATAAATACCGTGGATATGAGTTTTGTTGCTATGCCTACTTTTATAGGTCCATGCTCACCTCTACCCTAGTCACATGGTTCTTTTTTTATAATCCCTTTTTTCTGATAATATTTTCTATATGGGCCCTAGTAATCCCTTTTTACTTTCAATTACTATTATTTCCAAACATGCTCTTTAGAACTTTTTCGTTTATAAACTTTGTGTTGCTGTTTCTTTTTACATTCCATTTGGATATGTTTCTTTACGTAAAAAAAGAAGCAATGTATTTCTTCATAAATAAATTTAAAACACAATCTTATTTTTCTATTATGCTGCCCTATCCATTGTTGATTGCATGATCTCTTTTAAAAAAAATTGCCCCTCTTTAGACTAATAGTGCATTCATTAGTTCTATTGACATTACATGTCAAAGACTATGATATAATATGTATTTTTTTGTGCATGCCTTATTGCCAAATGACGCTTTTTTTACTGTGAAGTTTTTTGTTTGAAATATAAATATTTTGAATAATAAATAAAAAATAGTTATTGTGGTATTTTAATTAAAATATTAAATTATTTAAAGAATAAATCGCAAAAGAGACAGATAACGATTATGATTATAGAAGAGTTGAGAACCACCTCCTCTTGACAATTATAATAATTGGTGTGAAATGTGGGAAATATTTTATAACTCAAAAAAGAGGAATGCTATAATATCTTTACACCGTAGCATCTATGATCTATGCTTTATTTTAATAGTTCATGTGAAATGTTGGAAATATTTTATAATTCAAAAAATCTATGATCAATGCTTTATTTTAATAATTCGTGTGAAATGTTGGAAATATTTTATAATTCAAAAAGGGGATGAGTATTACATGGTCAAGAGTAGAAAAATATTTTAGTATAACGTGAATGGGCTCCCTAAAACTCAAGAACCATGTTGTGGAGGCATGGGTTCTTTAATGCATTGGATCTAAAATGCATTAAATCTAATGGCTGTTGATATTTTTGTGAATAAAAATATGCTGCTTTGCCGTGTACAGGGAGTCAACGTCAAAGAAGGATGATTAGAGAAGAGAGAATAGACCACTCTGATTTAAATGAATAAATAATATAAAAATATGAAAATTTAATAATAATTATTGAATTTATATTTAATTGTTCAGATTAAAAAATATTTTTAAAATTTAATTAACAATTTTTCTTTTCTAATTCATGATTTAATAAAAACAACAATTTAATCTCAATATATATTTTTTAAAATTTTATAGTTGTTATTCATTTTTGCATGTTCATATGACTTACACATTTTCACTAGATAGGATAGATATAAGACTATATTTAAATAATTTACTATTTAGAATTAATATTAGTAGTACTTTTATTTATATATATTGTTCATTATTTTATATGTCTTCCTCATACACTATGGCGAAATTTTAAAAATACTCTCTAAAATTTAAATTTTAAAATTCGGATGCATTAAATATATACGACAAATTCTCTCGATAACACGCCTTACTTATACACCACGGTGAATAATATTTGATCTTAACCAATCTTAAAACTGATTTTCATTAGAGTGAAGAAGATTAGAAATAAAAGTAAAACTTGGTTTTAAAGTCAAACATATTTTGATAAGTGCTTTAAGTTTTAAGGAATTTTGTCATGTCTATTGTTGTGATTCTGCCAAAGAAACGTGGAACACTCTTGGGATGATTCATCAAGTTTCTCTAAGGATCAACAAGAGAAAATGAACACAAAAATCCATGAAGTTAGAATGCGAAATTAATACGAGAAACATTCTCACTCAACTATTGAAACTCTTGGAGGTTATAGTAGAAATTTTGTATCTAACTATTATCTAAGAATTGAAAGTTGAAATCAAAATTTTGATTCAACCGTCAATTTAAAATATAATAATGATTTTATTGAGTTTTAGAAAGAATTTAAAGGGAATAATTCAAAGAGATGATTCAACAATTCAAAGAAATATAAAAAGATCAAATATACTCGAAATATCTTCATTTTCCTCATCATCTTCATCAAGAGGAGTAAGGAATACTCGAAGATGAAAAATAAAGATCAAATTGACTATCTATTGTTACTATGTGCTCTTATTCTTTTCTTTAAAAACTATAATGAAATGTTAGACAGTCCAAAACCCCAATGCAATCCTTCAGTATTTGTACTATGTGCTCTTGTGTTTTAGGTTCTTTTCTGTAAAGACTATAATGAATTGTTAGACAACCCAAAACTCCAATTCAATCATTCAATTAATAATGAATAAAAAATTAATTTGTATATAAATGACAAATGTTTGTCGTGAATTTGAATAAGTAATGCATATTTTTCTTTCGTTGTGAAAATGGTTCCTAGAAAACAAACTCATGGTTATGTCTCTAACTAATAGATACTCATTATTAGCCTTCTCATTCATTTTAGCACCTTGTATTTCTTCTTTGACTTCATATGGGTTTTGCATTTCAGCTTCAACATGCTCCACCTCAACAAAAAACTCTTAATGTTCCATCTTTTTTCATAAATCTTCGTACTTTATTCAACGACATCAAAATTTTGAAACCCATCTCAACTTCATTGAAAATTAAATCTCGGCCTATGATACACCTCTTGTGGTATGACTCTAGGCACCACAACCTATAAGCTTTGACTTCTTCAGGGTATCCAAGGAACATATGTAACACCCCATCTAAATACCCCGAATATATTAATTAAATTAATATCTAAATCAGCTTCAATCAGAGTTAACACGGAAAATGAGGGATGTCACAATTAATAAATAAAATCAACTTCAATTAAACAGTAGCCATGCTACAATGAGGATCAAATTCTAGATAGTTTAGTCAAATTAAGACCATGTCTTACACAGCGGAAAACATCATAACCAAAACGGAATAATCCAATCATTATTATTCCCAACAAAATTAAAGAAAACAACTAAACAACTATCTAATTCCTCAACTAACGTTCCCCAGTGTTACAATCTAATCAGAGCATGACACTGACATGCGGACATAAATGATAAGCTCTAGAGCCATCCTCAGAAAACTCCTCAGCTACTAACTTTAATCTGAAATTGTAAAGTAAGACAATCATCAATCAGAGAATAGTAACACTGGAAGACATCCTAACATGTTACGATTCCATGCAAATACAATGCAGACTCAAATGCATGTGGTACCAACACGTGACCAAGTCACCCAATACTGATCCATCCTCAACCGGATACAGTAACCATCGATTCGTCCATATACACCCGGACACGAATCCAGCCTAACCACCCATCCTCACTCGGGTATCGGTTATCGACAATCCAAGTCAAATTCCGCACAATGGGAATTAACTTCACCAAAACAATACATATGCACGCACATCACTAGCATGCAACTTTCAACACAGGTTATGACCACATCAGACATCATAAACCCTCATCAACCACAACATGATATCATCACCTATCATGAAATAATTCACCACAAAGCATAAATATGCCAAACACTTACCCTTCAATTGGTAAGACTATCACTGGTATATACATCACAACGACAACAACTAAGATCAACAGCTATCAGGTATATACAACACCAACAAAACACATGATATCAAATACCATCATGAGATACACCAATTTATCATAAACCGAATCCAACCAAAAGCATGATATTCCAACCATCATGCATACAAATAACAACATCATAAACATGCTTTACATTCACTCAGTATCAATACATCCATTACTATAATTCCACTGTTACATACACCTCAATGTGCATCAGTCAATAATTGTTTATTTGGGAATTTGACTCTTTTTCAAAATAATTTCAAGTTTTAGAAAATCTTTTCATTTTATAAGATAGAGCATTAAATTTAAGAAACAACGTCCAAAACGGCGCTCAAAACGGACTTACGGTTTGAAAGTTATGAATTTTCAAAGTTTTAAAATTTTTCAAAAAGTTCCAGTGGAACCCGGTTCCTCCCTGGGAGTAACCGGTTCCCACAAGTCCAAAAATTCACGCCCCTGGAAAAATGTATGGGGAACCCGGTTCCTCCAGGTAGGGAACCGGTTTCCAGAAGTAAAATTTCATATTTTCTGGAAAAACAACGTGGAACCCGGTTCCTCCGACACAGGAACCGGTTCCTGAGTTCAAAAATGCCATTTTTCACCATTTTAAAAGCTAGAACCCGGGTTCTCCCACTGGGGAATCGGTTCCCACGACCTTCAGACCCAAAAATTTAGTTTTGACAACATTATTTCCCAAAACCATTTTTCTCTTCATTCCAAAACGTGCCCACATGTTCCGACACCATAAAATCACTTATTCATCATCAACAACATACAATATAACATGTTTTATTCATCATTAATGATCCTATATCATACAAACCAATGAATTTATACATTCTGACACAATCTGACACCATCAGGTATACACCCATGGAAACCTAGAAATCCCCAAACTAAGATTTCCTAACATGCTATGATCTATAGCATTAAAATCAAAACCTATAATACGAAATAATCAGTCGAAATCACCCCTTACCTTGTGGGTTCTTCGGATTCTGACACTTCTAGGTCTTCTTCCTTCTTTCTCCTCTTCTCAACTTCACGTATTCTTGTTTTCTCCAAAATGACTATATTTTCCTTCTTTCCTTATTTTATTCCTTTTATTCCTCTTAACGTAAATAAAATAAATTCAATAATGTGAGTAGAGTCTTTACTCCTCACACCTCACTTTACTCAACACACCTCAATTAATTTCATAATTAATCCAAATAAATCCAATATATTAATAAATTATATTCTCAATTAAATTAATAATTAAAAATCATAATTATTTAATTATCGAATTATTTGGGGTGTCACAACTCTCCCCAACTAAAAGAGTTTTCGTCCTCGAAAACATACCTTAGAACATCGGGATCGAGTCCTTCATCGGCTCTCCAACTCCCAAGTGACATTTTCATTCTGCTAGTCCTCCCCAAGCCACTCTTACCAATGCGATCTCTTTGCCTCGCAACCGTTTCAACTCTTTCTGATCAAAGAGATACTTCAGGCTCTTATGATCACTAATACCTCAAACCGAGAACCATATAAATAATGCCTCCCCAACTTCAAAACAAATCCAACAGCTGCCAACTCTAAATCATGAGTCGGATAACTCCTTTCATGCACTTTCAATTGTCGGGAAGCATAAGCCACAACTTGCTTATCTTGCATCAACACACCACCTAATCCCATTAGTGATGCGTCATAATACACAACAAAAGACTTAGTCGGATTCGGCAAAATGAAGATCGGAGCACTAGTCAACCTCCTCTTCAGCTCTTGAAATCCTTCCTTCCAACTATCACGTCATGTTTGACATCATTTCCAATATCACTAACAAATATCCCTCTTATTCAACCACTGTAATCCCACACGATCCATTGCTATCGGGTTAAGAATGCATCAACTTCACTTACCCCCTTCACTCTAGGATACATGATTTATCACTTCATTACACTGCAACACAATTATAAGAACCTCCACCGAACCGCAATGTCCCCAACATTTATACACGACGCCAGTACCACGAGGCTACGTTCCAACGATCGAGCTTACAAATTAATACATCTATCAGAATGGATATAACACCAATAAGGCATAGAACCCTTCACCTAACAATTCTATTTTTGAAATTTCTAATAGTTTCATAAACTCCACACCTACTAACGTTTAATTTGTGACTTCCAAAAATCATACTCGCATAACAAAGTGCATCATATTACGCTTTCGCTACGCGACTCTGATTATTTACCTTAAGTCATTATCTTCATTTGATTCTCATCAACTACCAACTCTACAAGTTTCATATTTATCTCTAGACTCTCTTTAGTATCTACCAGAGAATCATTGTCCACCTTTTTACATTCTAAACCTTCCACTCTGCGGCTTCAACTCGCATACACACTCAAGTCTCCGACCTGCTAGATAATTTCCAAGTCTTTTTCATAGCCCTTTTCCTCTTAGTTTCATGCGAACTAATGAACTACTATCCTCTCCATAGAACGTCAACCACTTCACACACTATCAAGCCTGCAAGATGAGTCTATTCAACCCAACACGATCCCGTCTACTATCAACAAGAGATTAAGGGTGATCAGTTCCTCAATTTGTCAATAGATAGCCAGCAATCACAATGGAGTATAAACCACCGTACCAAACTATAATAGCGTTCCTTTAGAACTCGTGCTCGAAGTCACCCAAGCACCATGGTCCAATCATCTTCTTTTAAGGTTTACAACTTCTTCCACGCTTATTTTTCATTTGGTATCGACGATGAGATACCATCGATCAAACAATTTACATAATCTTCTTCACACTCACTTAGCATCACACGATTGTTAAGTATTTTCCCCCTCATGAGATGCTAACATACCAAATACACCATAACTCATTTTGTTCCCATTTGAAGTCCTTATCCCTACGGAGAACTTTAACGACATTCACAACTCTTAGTCTCCCTTTAAATCTCATAACATCTAGGATCCATATATGTTCAGTCTGAATCTTATTTCAAATGCAATCTCGGTAATACATCTCATCATATGATCGGTAAAAGAAACTTCCAACATTTTCTTAACACATGTCAATATTTTGACATCTTAAACATGATTGCACTTCCTATCGAATTTATTTTTCCTCTAACATCACTTATCTTTTCCTCAGAAGCTAATGTCACTTATTCATCCTCAATCGACATAAGTTGCATCTCTAATACTTTCGCATTCTTACTAACACCAACATCTCATTCATTAAGAATATATCATTCTTGACCTCGTCTCGAATAAACTGCGACTGTTACTGGTTATGTCCATAAAATCTTCCAATACCCGCAACAAATTTTGGACTTTCCCACTACAACACTACGTCAGCCTCAGATGGGTCTACCGCATTACCGTCACTTGAGATAACATGATAAAGAAAACTCACATCCTCATACCGTAATATACACCATGAAAACTTAATAAAATTCTACTCCCTTTCGAAGTTGGAATTCCCTCACAACATTCGACATGCCTTTACCGAGTTCTAGAAGCTTCTCTCTAACTATCTTCATCCTTAACCTGACCACGAAGGTAAGTTAACCTCAATTCGACTGTACTGAAGACATACTTTCCAACCAGTTGATCCATCAAATCACCAATAATTTGAAATAGATATTTAGTCTCAACCACCACTTAAATCAGTTATCAGAAATCCACACGCAACTCGTGCTACTTTCTTTCTCCTTGACTAAGGAAATTAGAGCTCCCCAAACAATACACTTGGTTTTACAAATCTATTTCTCTGCGTATCTTCCAATAGCTTCTTCGATTTTCCTAACTCAAAAGTTGACATCTTGTATGGTGTCATAGAAACAAGTTTTGTACCAAGAACGACATCAACAACAACTCCGATTCTCCTCTAACACCACTACATGATAAATAAATTACTTCCAGGTGCTGGGACCATTTTTAAAACAAAGTTCATCACATTATCTTTCCAACGCTTCAAACGGAACTCAAATCAGACATCCAAAACTCAAGTTATGAATTTTACAAGTTTTCGGAAGAAATGCTGTCAGCTTCAGGAAATCAATTCCCTGCAATAGGTAGTCGATTTCCACCTTGTGGGAGTGAGAAATCCCAAAACATCATAGAATACAAAATTTGAGATCCTAACTTCAGCATACCGCAACACACATCATTCCCCATGATTAATTGCGTCAAGTTACAATTCCAATAACCAATTCACACAACTGCATACTTTATATCAACCATTGACACTGACACAATCAATCTTTTCAAGAACACAAGAAGTAACTCACACAGACAGCTCCACAATCAACCGGAAGTGTTGCAACATTCCCACCACACCAGCTTCATCTTCTCAAAGTCATCCTTCTTAATTACCAAACATCTTCTAGGCCAAGAATATGCATCGACTTATCAAAACGATTCATAATCACTTGGTTTAACTTCAAACATTCAACCCAAGGATGACCTCAAGCTAATCCAACATCTTGCTCAGACGATGAGTCGTTATTATTCCCAGGGAAACATCAGAACTCACACCCCAAATGGAACATCATTATCCATAACATCGTCCTCCACTCCCAGTGATGCGAACAACACAAGTACTTAATTGTTACCACTTAAGAGAACTTTATCCGACCATCATACTGAATTCTCGAATTCGTAATCCCTCCGAATTTGGGAAAACTACGCAGTCTAACCAACATCCGCACTCATGTAACCAATAGCACATCGATCCAATTCTTCACACCAGAACATCTCAGAGAAGTAAAGTTTCTCCCCCACTTGCTTTTAAACCACTCCTGCAACCAGGTAGTCAGGGAAACAAGCAGTACCGACAGTGTTTCACACACATGTCGTATACCAGAAGGAGTAATGACATTAAGACACTGGTCACAACGACCGACTATGCTCTGATACAACTATTGTAACACCCCATCTAAATACCCCGAATATATTAATTAAATTAATATCTAAATCACCTTCAATCAGAGTTAACACGGAAAATGAGGGATGTCACAATTAATAAATAAAATCAACTTCAATTAAACAGTAGCCATGCTACACTGAGGATCAAATTCTAGATAGTTTAGTCAAATTAAGACCATGTCTTACACAGCGGAAAACATCATAACCAAAACGGAATAATCCAATCATTATTATTCCCAACAAAATTAAAGAAAACAACTAAACAACTATCTAATTCCTCAACTAACGTTCCCCAGTGTTACAATCTAATCAGAGCATGACACTGACATGCGGACTTAAATGATAAGCTCTAGAGCCATCCTCAGAAAACTCCTCAGCTGCTAACTTTAATCTGAAATTGTAAAGTAAGGGTGAGACTTCTCATAATTAAAGCATATTATAAGCTTCTCAATTAACAATATTTTTCAAGCATATTAATCCACCCATTTCATCATAACTTCAGATTCAATACACAATTACAACCATATAATCATCATGCACAACAATCATCAATCAGAGAATAGTAACACTGGAAGACATCCTAACATGTTACGATTCCATGCAAATACAATGCAGACTCAAATGCATGTGGTACCAACACGTGACCAAGTCACCCAATACTGATCCATCCTCAACCGGATACAGTAACCATCGATTCGTCCATATACACCCGGACACGAATCCAGCCTAACCACCCATCCTCACTCGGGTATCGGTTATCGACAATCCAAGTCAAATTCCGCACAATGGGAATTAACTTCACCAAAACAATACATATGCACGCACATCACTAGCATGCAACTTTCAACACAGGTTATGACCACATCAGACATCATAAACCCTCATCAACCACAACATGATATCATCACCTATCATGAAATAATTCACCACAAAGCATAAATATGCCAAACACTTACCCTTCAATTGGTAAGACTATCACTGGTATATACATCACAACGACAACAACTAAGATCAACAGCTATCAGGTATATACAACACCAACAAAACACATGATATCAAATACCATCATGAGATACACCAATTTATCATAAACCGAATCCAACCAAAAGCATGATATTCCAACCATCATGCATACAAATAACAACATCATAAACATGCTTTACATTCACTCAGTATCAATACATCCATTACTATAATTCCACTGTTACATACACCTCAATGTGCATCAGTCAATAATTGTTTATTTGGGAATTTGACTCTTTTTCAAAATAATTTCAAGTTTTAGAAAATCTTTTCATTTTATAAGATAGAGCATTAAATTTAAGAAACAACGTCCAAAACGGCGCTCAAAACGGACTTACGGTTTGAAAGTTATGAATTTTCAAAGTTTTAAAATTTTTCAAAAAGTTCCAGTGGAACCCGGTTCCTCCCTGGGAGTAACCGGTTCCCACAAGTCCAAAAATTCACGCCCCTGGAAAAATGTATGGGGAACCCGGTTCCTCCAGGTAGGGAACCGGTTTCCAGAAGTAAAATTTCATATTTTCTGGAAAAACAACGTGGAACCCGGTTCCTCCGACACAGGAACCGGTTCCTGAGTTCAAAAATGCCATTTTTCACCATTTTAAAAGCTAGAACCCGGGTTCTCCCACTGGGGAATCGGTTCCCACGACCTTCAGACCCAAAAATTTAGTTTTGACAACATTATTTCCCAAAACCATTTTTCTCTTCATTCCAAAACGTGCCCACATGTTCCGACACCATAAAATCACTTATTCATCATCAACAACATACAATATAACATGTTTTATTCATCATTAATGATCCTATATCATACAAACCAATGAATTTATACATTCTGACACAATCTGACACCATCAGGTATACACCCATGGAAACCTAGAAATCCCCAAACTAAGATTTCCTAACATGCTATGATCTATAGCATTAAAATCAAAACCTATAATACGAAATAATCAGTCGAAATCACCCCTTACCTTGTGGGTTCTTCGAATTCTGACACTTCTAGGTCTTCTTCCTTCTTTCTCCTCTTCTCAACTTCACGTATTCTTGTTTTCTCCAAAATGACTATATTTTTCCTTCTTTCCTTATTTTATTCCTTTTATTCCTCTTAACGTAAATAAAATAAATTCAATAATGTGAGTAGAGTCTTTTACTCCTCACACCCTCACTTTACTCAACACACCTCAATTAATTCCATAATTAATCCAAATAAATCCAATATATTAATAAATTATATTCTCAATTAAATTAATAATTAAAAATCATAATTATTTAATTATCGAATTATTTGGGGTGTCACAACATACATCCCAGAGCTCTAGGTTCAACCTTGTCTTGCCTAATATGAGCAATATTCTACACAATTAAATACTATACGTTTGTCTAGGTATGGTGGATGATCTGATGAAACTTCTTCTAGTGTCCTCATCCCCAAAGCATTCAAGGGAAACTTATTTATCAATTAAGTTGCAGTTATGATTGGCTCAGCCCAAACAAAATATATTTAACCCCACACTAACCAATATGCACCTCACTCTTTCTAGAATGGTTCAATTAAACCTTCCTGCTAAACAATTTTGTTGGGGAGTACCTGCTTTCGTATTGTGCCTTGCAATACTAGACACAACATAATAGTTGTCGAAATCTTCATTGCAAACTTCAAGACCATTTCCATTCTTAAACCTCTATAATTTCCTATCAATTTCCTTTTCGACAAGAGTCTTCCAACTTTTGAAATTTTTAAAAGTTTCATCCTTAGCTTTTTTGAATGAATACCCACAACTTTCACGAGTACTCATCAATTGTGGATGAAAAATATCTTGCCATTGAGTGTGAGGGATTCCTTGTAGGTTTCTATAGATCATCATGGATATAGTCAAGGGATCTATGTATTATTTTTTTACTTCTGTTGAACTTCACTCTGCAAGATTTACAAAATACACAAGGTTGACAAAAATCCAATTTTTCGACCTTGTCACCATCTTGTAGATTTTGCTTTCCCAATTCGATCAGGCCCATTTCATTGACATGGCTAAGTCTCATGTGACATAACTCAGTCTTCGACATAGGTTTTATGGATGCTACATCTACTGAACCTCTTACAACCTCAACCTCAAGAGTATACATGCCTTTCCTATTGATGCCTCTCAAGAATTCCTTTGGCTCATTCATTATAATATCAAATACATACTTGACACTAGTCAATAGCTTTATTGACTCGTCATGAAGCTTGAATATGAAAAACTCAATTCCTACAATTTCCCAGCAACATCGATCAACCATCTTGATCATAAAATTCCTCAAATACATCTTTGTTTGGAGTCATGTGTCATGTGCAACCTGAATCCATAATCTATTCCTTTCTAGAATTTATTCTAGAAACCAATAGTACATTAAATGATTCATAATCATCTTGAATAATGATTGCATTTCAATTGTCCTTGCCATTGCCATAACTCTTCGACCTATCAGGACACACTTCTCTAGTATGACCTTCATTCTTATAGTGGTAACACCTAATAACATGATCACCACCATAAGAATTTTGTGTAGATTTACCCTTATTCTTCTCAAACTTACCATCATTCTTTGAGAATTTTCCTTTTACGGATAATTCTTCACGAATAGTTGATGGCTTTTACTCCTTTCTTTTGTTTAAATCCATTGAGTACAAGGCTAAATAAACTTCTTCAAAGTTCAGGGACTCTTTTCCATAAAAAGATGGTTTCTTTGAAGTGAGCATGAGATCTTCATAAAACCCACAAAAATGTCAACTCTTGATCTTCATCACTGATGGTAACCTCAATATTCTCAAGATCAAGAATTAGCTTATTGAACATATCTAGTTGTTTAGTCAAGAATTTTTTTCACTAATCTTGAATGGATACATAGCTTGCTTCAGTAGAGGAGATTGACCAAAGATTTGGTCATGTAAAAACCTTTGAGTTTCTTCCACACACCTTCTTTAACACCTTACATAGAACCTTATCACCAAGACTCATTATGATGATATTGTTGACTTTCTTTATCATCATCATCTTCTCCTTCATCGTTAGGTGATAACCACTATTTATACCATAATTTCCTAATTGACTCACTTAATTTTAAGTTCATTTTGTCACCTTTTTAGGGATCCAAGTTTTAACATTGTACTGTGCACTTTTAGAGCAGTAGTTTTAAGAATAAAATCACCGTTGTAAAAATAGGTTGTGCTTTGCCGTGTCCAGGGAGTCAACGCCAAAGAAGGATGATTAGAGAAGAGATAATAGATCACTCTGATTTAAATGAATAAATAATATAAAAAATATGAGAATTTAATAATAATTATTGAATTTATATTTAGTTGTTCAGATTTAAAAATATTTTTAAAATTTAATTAATATTTTTTCTTTTCTAACACCTGATTTAATAAAAACAACAATTTAATCTCAATATATATTTTTTTTAATTATGTGGTTTTTATTCATTTTTGCATTCTCATATAACTTACACATTTTCACTAGATATGATAGAGTATAAAATTATATTTAATTAATTTATTATTTAGAATTAATATTAGTAGTACTTTTATTTATATATATTGTTCATTACTTTATATGTCTTACTCATACATTATGGCGAAATTATAAAAATACTCTTAAAATTCAAATTTTAAAATTCAGATGCATTAAATATATACGACAAATTCTCTCGTACACGGCTTAATTATACACCACGGTGAATGATATTTGATCTTAACCAATCTTAAAACTGATTTTCATTAGACTGAAGAAGATAAGAAAAAAAGTAAAACTTGATTTTAAAGTCAAACATATTTTGATAAGTGCTTTATGTTTTAAGGAATTTTGTCATGTCTATAGTTGTGATTTTACCAAAGAAACGTGGAACACTCTTCGGATGATTCTTCAAGTTTCTCTAAGGATCGAACAAGTGAAAATGAACACAAAAATCCATGAAGTTGGAATGCGAAATTAATACTAGAAGGTATAACCACGCAGTTGATTCGGATAGTCTTCTTGGAAGCCATAATCCTACAACAAATAACAAAGATAAATCCCCAGGTCCTTGAAATGGTTAGAAATGTTATGATGCTATGATATTATGAAGTCATGTTTAAATAGGATAATCCATTCTTATCGAAATAAAGTGAGCAGACTTCGTCAACCGATCAACAATAACCCAGATAGAATCACAATTCTTCGCTGTCCTCGGAAGACTAGACACAAAATCCATCGAAATGCCATCCCATTTCAAATTTGGAACAAACAACGGTTCCATCAATCCTGATGGTTTCTGATGTTTAGTCTTCGACTTTTGACAAATCAGACAGGCATACACAAACTCAGCAATTTCCTTCTTCATTCTAGGCCACCAAAATATTTTCAAGTCATGATACATCTTAGTAGCACCAGGATGAATACTCAATCCACTACGATGTCCCTCTTCCAAAATACTCTTCCTAAGTTCTGCAATATCTGGGAAACAAACTCTATCACCAAATATCATAACACCGTTTTCGTCAATTCAAAATTCACCTCCTTGACCTTGGTTGATCAATGTCAATTTATCAACTAAACCGACATCAGATTTCTGTCCTATTCGAATTTCCTCAAGAATACCACTAGTCAACTTCAACATGCCCAACTTAACACCATCAGAAGTAGTCTTACATACCAAACTCAAGTCTCTGAATTGCTCAACTAAATCTAATTCACGAACCATCAACATCGACATATGCAACGACTTCCTACTCAACGCATCTACAACCACGTTTGCCTTACAAGGATGGTAATTCAAACTGAAGTCATAATCTTTTAGAAATTCTAACCATCTTCTTTTCCTCATATTGAGCTCTTTCTGGTCGAAGAGATACTTCAGACTCTTATGATCACTGAATACCTCGAATCGAGATCCTTACAAATAATGCCTCCACAATTTCAAAACAAATACCACAGCTGCCAGCTCTAAATCATGAGTCGGATAATTTCTTTCATGAATCTTCAACTGTCTCGAAGCATAAGCTACTACCTTTTTATCTTGCATCAAAACACCACCTAATCCCATCAACGAAGCATCACAGTATACAACAAAAGATTCTACCGGATTCGACAAAATCAGATTCAGAGCACTAGTCAACCTCTTCTTCAACTCTTGGAATCCTTTCTCACATTCAGAACCCCAAACAAACACTTGACCCTTTCTTGTCAACTTAGTCAATGGCAAAGCTAACTTCAAAAATCCTTCAATAAACTTTCTGTAGTAACCTGCAAGACCAAGAAAACTACAAATTTCAGAAGCATTCTTCGGCGCTTCCCACTAAGATACCGCTTCCACCTTCGTAGGATCAACAACAATGCCATTCTTGGAAATCACATCGCCAAGAAATCTTACTTCAGTCAACCAGAATTCACACTTAGACAACTTCGCATACAACTTCTTCTCTTTCAACAATTCCAACACAACTCTAAGAATTTCTGCATGCTCTTCATCACTCTTCGAATAAATCAGGATGTCATCAATAAATACCACCACAAAATTATCAAGATACGGATGAAATATCCTGTTCATATACTCCATGAAAACACCAGGTGCATTAGTAACTCCAAACGACATAACAGAATACTCATAATGTCCATACCTCGTTCTAAATGCAGTTTTCTGAATATCCTCCGTCTTCACACGAATCTGATGATATCCAGACCTCAAATCAATCTTACTGAATACACAAGCTCCAACCAGTTGATCCATCAAATCATAAATCCTCGGCAATGGATACCGATTCTTGATTGTAACTTTATTCAACTGTCTGTAGTCAACACACAGTCTCATCGAACCCTCTTTTCTTCTTAACCAACAGCACATGAGCACCCCACGGTGAAACACTAGGATGAATAAAATTTTTCTCAAGTAACTCTTCCAACTGCTTATTCAATTCAGATAATTCAGATGCCGACATATGATAAGGCGCCATCGACATCGAACTAGTTCCAGGAACCAAATCTATAGTAAATTCCACTTCTCTCGTAGGTGGCAATTCACTAACATCTTCCAGAAACACTTCTGGAAATTCATTCACCACTGGAAATTCATCACTCTTAGCTTTTCCTTTCGCTTCCGTCAAAGAATATAACATAAATACCACAACACCATCATTAACCTCTAAATTCATCTGCTTAACTGACATAGTCACATCTTCAAGAAAAATAACCGTCTTCTCAAAATAGTTGATATGAACCTGGTTGAATTCCAACCAGTTCATTCCAAGGATGATATCAAGTTATTCTAACGGTAGTTACACTAAATCCATACCGAAACCTCTACCAAAAATCACAATAGGACAATTTCTACAAACAAATAAAGTAGTCACTGAACCCGACGCAGGAGTGTCGATAACCATACTTCCATCCATATTAGATATGTCCAAATTCAATCTTTTAGCACAATCCAAAGCAATAAAAGAATGTGACGCTCCAGTATCATTAATCGCAATCAAAGGTATGCCATTAATAAAACATGTACCTTTAATCAACCGATCATCTGGCTTAGTCTCTGATCCAGACAATGCAAATACCTTACCACCAAATTGTTCTTTCTTTGGCTTAGTACACTACAGACGAGTATGACCCTCTTCTCCACAGTTGTAACAGGTCATCATTCTCACCCTGCAATCATTAGCCACATGCCCGAGCTTCCCACACTTGAAACACTTCCTATCATTACACTTGCAGTCTTGAATTCGATGTCGCATCTCACCGCACTTATAGCACTTAATGGAAGAACCCGAATCTCCCTCACTAGGCTTCTTCCAACCACCGGACCTCTTATTATTCTTATCATAAGGTTTTCCGCGGTCCATCTGTTTCTTTCCCTTCCGATCAACATGCCCTCGAGAATTTGTTCGAGTATTAGCAAGATCCTCTTCCAGAATCCTACTACAGCCCACCAAATCAGAAAACCTTCGGATACGCTAATACCTAATTCCCTGCTTGATCTCATCACGAAGACCATTCTCAAACTTGATGCATTTGGAAAATTCTCCATCTACATCGTTGTTGTAATGAGCATAGTACTTCGCCAACTCAGTAAATTTCAAAGCATACTCACTCACGGTCTTATTGCCCTGCTTGAGCTCCAAAAACTCAATCTCCTTTTTTCCCCGAATGTCTTCAGGAAAATACTTCCTCAGAAAAGCTCTCTTGAACACATCCCAATTCAGTGCAACACCATCTTGTTCCATCTCTGTCCTAGTAGCAACCCACCAATCATCAGCTTCCTCTCCAGCATGTGAGTACCATACCTCACTTTCAGCTCTTCCGCACAGTCAATTACTCTGAAGATCCTCTCAATCTCCTTCAACCATCTCTGAGCACCTTCGAGATCATGAGTGCCTTTGAACAATGGAGGATTGTTCCTCTGAAAATTCCCCAACTATCTATCAGCACCGATACCATCTCTCAGCTGATTCCCTCTGAGAACACTAACTAGCATTCCCAAGGCCTCAACAATAACAGCATCGTCTCTTCCGTTACCTCTTCTGGCCATTGTTCTGTAACATTACAAAACAAGCTCATTAGAACACAAGTATCGACAGTGTTACCTTACACTAGTCGCATACAAAAGGGATAACGACTCTAAGACATTGGTCACAACGACCGACTATGCTCTGATACCACTATTGTAACACCCCTTCTAAAATACCCTACGAATTAATAATTAAATCAGAGTTAACATATAATAAAGGGCATTACAATTTATTAAAATAGAAATCTCATTCAAAATGTCATGCTCACTGAAGAACTTTATTAAAATAGTCAAAACCAATAATTATGTTCTACACAACGGAAAAATACCAATAACCAGAATACAATTCAATTCATAAATTATTCCACATAAACCAAAAGAAACAAAGTTCAAAACTATAATCCCAAGACAATCGTTCCCCAGTGTTACAACTACCAGAGCATGACATTGACACGTGGATAACTAGATGACACAACTCTATAAGCCATCGTCACCAACTCCTGAGCTCCTAACCTTAATCTGAAATCATCAAAGTAAGGGTGAGATTTCATCGCAATATAAAATACATTATACGTTTCTAAAAAAGCAACAGAACAATTCAATACATTATTTCACCCTCATTAGTATAATTAGATTTCAGTACACAATTGCAATTTACACAGTTCACTATGCACAATAACAACAACAATGAAATTATAGCACTGGAAATCATTCTAACATGTTATAATTTCATACAAATGCAAATGCACGACTCTATGCATGTGGTACCAAAATGTGAACTAAGTCACCAACATCGATTCGTCCATAGTCACCCAGACATGAATCCAGCCTCACCATCCATAATCACCCGGGAACGGTTATTGGCAATACTCGCTAATTCCGCACAATGGGAATTAGCTACCACCAGAATGTATATGTATATGCATGCACGTCATAAAGCATGCAACATTCAAATAAGTTTATGATCACACCAAAGGCATAAACGAAATCAAAACCAAAACATGATATCTCCACTGATCATGCACACATCAAACAGCATAAACATGCATTTCATCCACCAAATCCTGATACAAGCAAATTACCACAGATATCACAATGCATACACACCAAATATGCACAAGGTACAAACTGCATAATTCGAAATCCGACGCATTTTCAAAATAATTTCAAACTAAATAATTTGATTCATTTCATTAAATAGGGCTTTAAATTTAAGAAGCAACGTCCAAAACGACGCTTAAAACGGACTTACGGTTTGGAAAATACAAATTTTCAAAGTTCGAAACATTTTTGAAAATAACACAGTGGTAACCGGTTCCTCCCAGGGAGAACTCGGTTCCCACAAGTTTGAAATAACACGCCCCTGAAAAATGTATGGGGAACCCGGTTCCTCCAGGCTGGGAACCGGTTCCCACACAAAAATGGTTTTTCTGTAAAACTACTTGCGGATTTTGTATGTACAATAGAGGTTTATAATAGATAAATATTATTTTGGTCTCTTAACTATATCTTTGAGTTCATATTGATCCTCTAAAGTTTTTTCGTGTCATTTTGATCACTTAACTTTCAAAATATTTTATTTTAATCTTTTTTATCTAACTAACAATAGATTTCAAAGTTTTTTTCCCGTTAATTAGACAAGAAGGATTAGAATAAAATATTTTTGAAATTAAGGACTAAAATAACACGAAATAAGCTATCGGACCAATGTAAACCTAAGACATATAACTAAAAAATTAAAATAGATATTTTATTTTTATAATATTATTTCTGCAGGTATATCTGCAGAATAATTTACGGCAAATTTATGTTCCATAAAAAAAATTATTTTAATTAATAAAATTACAAACAAATTCGCAGGTATTTCCTACATATTACTTTTTGCAGAGTAATCCTAGAAGTATTTCTAGTAATAATCTTGATCGATGACAATGTAAAAATTTTTCACACTATATCATCCATATTTTTTTAAATCTTTTTATATAGTCTTTACTATATTTAGAACGGGAGTGGATGGTCTCCATTGTCATTTTCATTGGATTTGGTCCAATTTAGATCTTAACCATTAAAAGCCAAATATAGTATTATTCATTTATATTTATAATATATACTTCAGTGGCCCAGATACTGAGAAGTAAGATCATGCAACATTAAAAACGCTGTTGGTAAAACGAGATTGTCAACTCAAATAAATATTTCTAATGCATGTCTCCGTATTGAATTGAATGTAGTACATACCAATAATTGATGTAAACAGAGTCATAGCAGACAAGGGTTCCTTGAAGCAAGCGATCAATCATGCGATCGATGGCCGACAGAAAGTTTTACGGTATGAGAGATTTAGTGCTTAAAGTCGTTTTCATTTTGTTGTCTAGGATAAAACTCTGAAGACGGCTAACTAAAACAAAGAAAATAGACTAATTAAAATCAGGAAATGCAAACAACTGTTTCAGAGACGCTAAGAGAATGTTTGAAATGCTTTTTATAAATTCTATTTTAATTTTTGAAATTTTAAATTTAAAAATTTATTGAATATAATATTTTACAAATATATTTTTATAAACTCTTATCTGTTTTTTAATTTTTAAAAGCAAAAAATTAAAATAGCTAAATCGTGTGTTTGATTTTTATTTTTCAATTTTTAAAAACTAAAAATAAAAACTATTTCAAATAAGTCATACGTGTTTAAAATAGAAAGAATGTTTGGAAATATTTATATTTAATAAATTAAAAATTAAAATAAATGATTTTTATAAATGGCCTATTTTTTTATTTAATAGCTTTAAAGAATATTTCCAGAACATTCCTTAATATGATCCTTAAAATAATAAATTATTTCTTTTGTTTAATCGATCAATTCCGATTCACATATGAATCGAGTATCTAATTTTGTGATTTAAAAGAATAATTTACTAGCTAAATATTATTTTTACAAAACATCGAACTATAATAGTATGAGAACTATAATAGTATGAGAACGATTCTTCCTAATAAACTATTTTAAACATGTAATTCTTGTGTTTTTTTCTTCGAACTTGCTCTTGTGTGATAAAAGCATTTTCACTTCATTAATGATTTTTCTTTTTCAAAATTGATTGGAGTTTTTCCAAGTATAGAACTAAAGAGTAAATACTATAGGTTCTATTACATCCTCAGGTCACGAATATAAACATTTTATTTTTTATTTTTTAAATAGTTGATATATTTATATATAATAATAATTTTATATATTATTTATTCAATAAATTTACAAAAAGTTATTTGTTAAAATAATGACAGCACTATGCCATAAATGATCTACGAAAGCGTTTTTTTTGGGCTTTAAAAGCGCTTAAAAGCGCTAGGTGGTTAAAAGGCTTTTATTCAAAAAGCGCTCAGGCCACCTATGAAAGCGCTCTTTAAAAGCGCTTTCATAGGTAGGCACGAGCGCTTTTTCAAAAGCGCATAGGTGAATTCGGAATGCGTGTCGCAATCTAAAGTAGGCCTATGAGGCGCTTTTGTAAAAAGCTCTATGAGCACTTTTACCAAAAAGCGCTCTCGTAGACAGGCCTATGAGAGCGCTTTTTACTTAAAAGCGCTTTCAAAGGTTTTCTACTGAAAAATCTAAAATTTAAAAAATTTCTAAACCTGCACTTTTTTGCAGCAAACCTGTAATTCCTAAACCGATATTTTACAATCTAATCTAGAAATACCAATATATATTAGTTTTAATCCAAATACCAAATGTAATTCAAATACCAAATATTATATATATACAAATACCATTATAATCAATTCATATCCAAAATATATATACACCATGGTAATTCAATATTAACATGTTTTTAAACGTAACAAAATACAACCTAAAAAATCAGCTATATAACACTAAGTAAAACAATCCTAATCTACATATATATCCAAGGTCCTGATCCTGCAATATGAACATAATAACACGGTCAGTGTTATATACACAAAACAATATATTCATAATTAACCAATTTTCACACAGCAATGTATTCGTACCTTATTATAAGATTCTTAGCTCAATAAAATATTGGCACAACTCCTCTTTGAGTTCTTCCAATTGACGTGGCGAGTAATATGGACAATTGTATTGATCAAAATACTACATTACAAAACAAAATATATGCATGATTTAGTTTAATGTAATAAATTATATGCAAAATCCGATAAGTAATAAAACAAAGTATAAATCCATACCGTGATTGGAATCTCGATTTCATTCATTTGAATGATTTCTTTGATAAACTTCAAAACGAAGTATCCGCAATCTATGCCGTTTTGTTGTTGAGGGCACTACATAGAAAAACAAATAAGATTATACACATCTATTGTTTTATCAAGTAGCATAAATATTATAAGCAAAATTGTTGACATTTATATACCTGTACTTTTATCCAATTAATGTTGTTTGATTTAGACCGTGATACCCGTGCTTCCCTTTGACATCAGAATACTTGTATTGAACTGATGACAAAATTAAAATATTTATTTAGAACAATGACATAGAAATAATTAAATATATAAACACAAACGAATATTTAGAATAATGTCACTTACGTATCAATCAGTAGCTTCATTTCCGGATAATTTGTCCAATCACCGTCAACCGAATTCAGGTAATAGACCACTTCTTTTATGGGATTGATAGCAAGCAACAACCAGTGACATCTATAAATTAAAGCAACAATTTAGAAGCGAATTTTAATGTAAAAAATACAAATATTAAAAGGAGCTTAGAATGAAAATCTAACCCTGTATTATACGGCAAAAGATACAAGCTCTCTGTACTGGCAGTTGTCATGAATCTTTCGACCAAGTGTTCTCTTACTGAATCAGGTTCCCTAGAAATTGTTGCTCCGCTGACACGGGAGGAAGACACGAAACGGAATCTATTTGACAATTGATTCCCGCGCATCAATTTGTCAAATAACATCCTTAAATAAAAACATAATTAATATTAGACTATTTCAATTAAATGTTTTAAAAAAATGTTCAACCAATTAAATAATATATTGATCGGGTTACCGGATGTACGAGTGCATCACACTGATGCCTAACTCTCGATGATGAAAGATTTGTTCCATGTCCTCTAATCCAATTGTTTCGGTACATGGAAAACCAAATACAATTTCATCCACATCGATTTGACGAATTCCATCATTCATCAAATCTGATGTGCCAACTAGTGTCTCCAGACACTGTCGATACCTAGGCACAAATTTACGGACAGGAACCTTCTTCTTAGGTGGAACCCTACTAACTTTCTGGCTCACTGTGAGTGATCTTGAGAAGGTACCTTAAAAATCATATAGAATTATGTAAGATACAAAGTTATGCAGTTTTTTATTCTGATCATAAATGAAACACTTTAAAAGTACCTGTCTTTGCGATGCAATAGACTCGCCGCGCTGCAAAATCCCTTTATCCTTAGATGCGGGTTTTGTAGGAGTCTAAAATTACCATGTAAAAATTCAGTCAGAACTGTCAGTTGAATACTTAAATATTCATAATGGTTTTCAACATACGATCATCTATGAAGATGAGGTCGATGGCCATGCCACAAAAGATCCTACCGCATCTCGCAGCAATGTGGTCTCCGCAACAATGTCAGGTACCGGTAGCAATGCATTCATATCTAAAACAACATCAACCGATACCTTCATGTGGCCATCCGGGAGCGGTCTATGGTGAATTAAATCTCCCGAGGTGTTGTGCACTTTTCCCTTGCCAACTACCCGATAAGTCGGAGACGCTAGATACAGCTGACAACATGAAATGCCCTAAACCAATAATAACCGTTAGACTTCCTTTAATGTTGACAATAATAACCGTTATAATTATACTTTCTCTAAATATAATGGATTATCATCTTAATTACCTCGGGAAATTTATGTTGACAGTTGATACTAGCCTTGTCACTAGTTTCTTTCAACTGTGAACTGCTCCTTTCTGCCATATATCTCTCTTTGTCCCTCTGCAGTTCACGGACTTGTGCTTGTAAATCCTGCAATGTTTGCATCACTTCTGCATTGCTAGGATTTCTTTTTCTTGGATTGTTATACAGAGAGGTAGGAGTCACACCATGGCCTTTACCCCTCACTCGTCCCGGATACTCAGCAACACATAGTGCTCGACTGAGTACGCTCCTGATATTCGGGTCATCACCCGTGGATACCGATTGCGATATAGTCTCCTGTAATTCATTTAAATATCGATAATTAAAGACACAACGTTAATTATATATTAATTAAAGACATAATGGTATACTTACACACTCATCATAAACATGTTGCAGATCGGGGTTAACAACTTGATCTCTGCCAACACGAGCTTCCTTCCACAGCACATGTGCAGGTAGTGATGTTTCGTCACTCTGCGTCTCTTCCAACTACGCATTGTTACAAATAATAAATTCATCAATACACATTGTTACAAATTAATAATACACATTGAGAGAATTAATAAGATCGTAGAATTGAGATTTACTTACAATTTTTTCCTGTAAGCGTGCATATCCCAAACGACCTTTTTTATATGGATATGCGGGTTTTGACGCTCTCTCACGATTTACAGCACTCACTTTCTTGAAATTCTCGTCTCTTCTTTGGCCCACAAAAGCAACCCATTCTTCGGGTGTAATGAAGCTCTCATATTTCTTTGGTCGTTCAGGATCCTCTTCAACAAAATTTCCTTCATCGTCTTTAAGAAACTTATTTGTCAAAAATGTTCTCCACCCTCTATGTCTTTTTCCGGCCAAGCCCATTATATACTTTTTGCGGGCATCTTCAATGTTAAAAGACCTCTACAAAAAAACATACGCATAGAGGGTGTTAGTATATGTAATTTAAAAACAATATTATCGTCAAAATAAAGCAAATAACAACAACCAAATATGATACCTTTATCTCGGTCCAAATTCTTTCTTTAGCCTCATCCAACTCTCCTTTTTTCCAGCTAGGAGTGGTGATCGGAATGTGCATACGAACAAGCGTACCGATGTAGCTTGTCAGCTTTGCAGAATTAGACCCAATTAGTTAGTCATCATTATTCCAATCTACATTATACATAATACCTCTATCTCTATCACGGATGATTCCCCGCATGATAGTTATGCCTCGTTTGATGTCCTTATCTGAAGTATCTTGTGGAACATTATCTTGTGGAACATCTCCTTGTGGAACATTTTCTGAATTATCTTGGTTACTAGCCATTTGACCTGTAATAAAGAAAAATTCAATTAAATTAAATGACATGTATAAAATTCCATAAAGCAAAAAAATGAAATGACGTATATTTAAATTTTATTGGATGATATAGGCTATATATATTATACTATAATGAAAAAAATGAAATGATATAGGCTATATATATTATACTATAATGAAAAAAATGAAATGGCATATATATACATTTTATTGAATGACATTGTCTATAATTATATATACTATTACCTTTTTCACTAACATCTCTTTCTTTTCTTGGTAGGAATATGTTCTACTCGTCTCTTAACAACGCGGACGGTTGGATTGATCCAAATACCCTCATTATGATCATTTCTAATGCATGATTCATTCTCATTTTGATCATTTCTGGTAAAAGATTCAATGTCAACACCAGTATCGCCTTGATCTCCAATCTTTTCATCAATTACTTTGTTAGAGAAAAGCACTATAGACCATTTCGTACTTGTCGGATCAATGACATAGAACACTTGTTTAGCTTGAGAGGCTAGAATGAAAGGCTCATCTTTGTACCCATACTGTTAAGATCCACTTGCAAAATCGACTTATCCATCCGTATACTATTATTATTTTCAACCCACTTGCAACCGAATATAGGAATCTGAAATTTCTCGTAATCAAAGACCCAAATGCGCTCGATAACCCCAAAATACGACAGATTTGCAAATTTCGGGTTTAAGTCATTCACACTAGATATGTCCATTGCTTCAGCTACCAAGGTGACACCACTATTTTGCATAGTACTTTTATCATCTTGTTCTTTGGTATAAAATGTGTATCCATTAATTGCGTATGCGCTATAAGAAAACGCAACCAAACTTGGACCATATGCTAAACATCTCAACCTTTCTATCACTGAGGCGGGATCTGAACGATACTTTGAATAAATATGTTCCTTAAACCATGGTATGAAACTTCGATTGTGCTCTCGTACAATCCAATTCTCATTTCTATTCGAATTTAAACCTCGAAGAACACCCTTGTGTATTTCAACATACGGCTCAACCTCAATCTCATTGTGCAGAACATACAAATGCACTTGATCCCGTTCGACCCTTGATACTGTCACAACTTTATTTCCAATTAGCTTCTTACCTTCTTTTTTTTCAACAACATGAGATTTGGGGAGTCCAATTGATTGAACATTTGACAAATATTCAGTACAAAACTCAACCGCCACTAGTGCAAAAAATACTTTTTAAATCTTACATTTTAAATCACATGCTATCCACTTGATTTAAAAAATGAAAAGTTAGGACATCCATGACACTTTTTTAGTGAATATAAATTAAGTTGGTTTACCTGATTTAAAAAATGTATTTATAATTATAAAATAATTATTTATAATTAAAAAAATCATTCCCTCTCTATTCTGCGAAAACATATGTATTCCCTCTTTTTTCATTCATATCTCATCTCAAAAATTGACAAAAAACCCATTTCTTTACCTCTCTTCCATGAACCCTAACTTCTCACTCTCATCTGCAAAATAAACCCTTCGACGGCGAAACAACCCTTCTTGTTCACTGTACCGGTTGAGTAACAAACCGTTCCTTCTCACAATATCGGCGACAAAACAAACCCTTCCTTATCACTGTACCGGAGGCAAACCGAGCTCTTCCTTCTAACTATACCGGCGACACTCACATATTTCTCTCTCTCAATAATATATTTTCTATCATTTGTATCTCTTTGGCTCATATATTTCTCATTTGTTTCTCAGCTTCCAACAATAGAGCTGAGTTTTTCAGTACCAAGACATTCAAATCTGTAACCTTCAACCTTGGTAAGTTTCTTTCTCAAACCCTAAATTGTTATGTATTTGTTTTTTCTTCTAATTCTTTCTTCTCAAGCCATAATCTATTCTACAATCTTGAAAATAATGGATGATTAATTTCTTATGGATGATTAATTATTATATGTTGTTGTTGTTCTTAAATTCTAGAGAATTCTGATCTTGAGAAGCTTAAGTATAATCTATTCTTAATTACTAATTTGTATAAAAATATGTTATGGATAGTGTCATGGTTTGAAGTTTGGTTACTGTCATGGCTTAAAAACTTGAAATGTTCAAGGATAAACCAACATTTTCTAAAATTCAGTATACTTTGTTTTTCAAAATGAAAAGGAATAGAACTTTTTTGCTTGTTGTGGCGGTGATGCGGTCTGTCGCGGATGCAATGTGGTCTAGTATGGTGGAGATGCAGTCCGGTACGACGATGATATGGAAATTCCATGTGATGGGAAAACAACTAGGAAGTTAAAAACAGAATGTAATGCTGTGAATTTCCTCAAAGAACATGCATCCATTAACTTTAATTAGGACTAGGGACCAAATACAAAATGAACACCTTCAATTTTAACTATTTCAATACCACCTTTTCCTCGACCTTTGTTAGATGTCCTCTAGTTAACAGTAACTGAAGCTTGTGTGTTGATTGAGAGCCCATAATCTAACTCTGTAATATATAAACAATATCAAGATTGAAAGAAGATGATAATTAGAAATTGCTTGTATGAGTCTTAGCTATCGACTTATTTCACTTATCTGGATTCAAATTGGAAGCCAGACTAATAGTGGAACCATGTTTATATGAATCTTTTATTCTGAATCAACATTTAGAAGTCAATTAACATGGTATTGAACATGGCAAGAGAAAATGTATACAAATTATGATAGCTTTACTTGACTCTAGACATAGAAAATGTTGTTTATTCCTTAATACTAAGACCTCTCATAGGAAGTCCTGTGCCAGTCACAAGTTATCCATAATTGAAAGAATTAAAAAGTGATCAAAATATAAACCAACCAATCTGGAAAAAATCAGCAGCCATAGATGATTATAAACATATTCTCCTAAATATATTTGAAGCAACATAAATATTATCCATAGACTTTGTTTGGTAAAACAACTTAATAAAGACCATAAGCTACATGTTGTTTGTTAGTTATATGAACATCACACATGTGAGAAGTGGTCCTAAAGTTTACTGCAAGTGGATTATTAATGAAGATAACCTTCTAGGTGTTTTTGGTAGGTGGAGTTAATTTCTCTTTGACATGGCTATGTACTGCACTATTATTACTATATATTATACTAGCATGTTCAATGAATCAAGACTATTATTATATAGTATTATGGAGATTAATAAATACTATAGCGTGTCTTTTAACTAATATGTAGTAATTATGTAGTTTTATAAATTCAAATGAAGAATTTATAATGTGTCTTTTAACTAAATATGTAGTAAATAGTTTAAAAGGCAAAACAATAATCAGTGAGAAATGGAAGGTGAAAATAGATTTTAAATGTGAAATGAAGTTGCTAGTTTCACTTATTGGTCTTAGAGACTTAAGAACTAGTTGAAGTATCACTTCATGAAGTTATATTCAAAATGCTATAGTCTGTTTTTAGTTCTTTCTTTCCTTCTCAATTTAGAGTGCAGTGTATCCTCAAACTTAAATCGTTGAGAATGAAAGTGATCTGCACCAATTGTTATGCATTGGATTATTAAGCAAATTGAGAGGGGGATAACACTACTGTGTTATTCATTTTCCATTTTACAATCATGTTTTGTTGATGTAAGAATTAGTTTTCATCCATGAAACTTTCTCCCTCTCACATGCTGAAACACTAAAACCTTGAAATACTAAACACCAAAATACTAAAATCTGAATGTGTTAACTTCAAGATTAAAAATAAAATTCCATGAACTAGTTAACTTGACCATGTCTCAATATAGAAAATCAAATTCTGTTGCTGTTTTGTCATACCCCAAATTTTGACCTAATATACCACTTTACATTTGCATCATTTGCATAACTAACAGCTCTGACAGCATTAATCGGGTGTGGATTTCACAGGTCAAAATTAGGGTTTCATCAAATTTTCATCTGATTCAAAAGGCAACCAATTAGGGTTTGAGTTTTTCTCACCTCATTTGATCTATCTTGATCAAAATATCAGCCTTCAATCTTCAAATATCCATTTTCTCTCACAGATCAATCAAGGATCGACCAATTAGGGTTTTGATCGGGCAGGAGTTTTCTCTGACTTTTTGAGCAAGAAATGACTTTTTTGGATAGATATTGGTCATTATATCTTAGATACAACATTTTGACCTAATTTCTGGATTCAAAACATCACAGAAGTTCACAGACTTCATCAGTCAATTTCTGAAACATCTGATGAAATTTCATCTGCACTGAAAAGTCAAACTTTGACTTTTGGTCAAAATTTTCAAAACAAAACTTTTTCAATCATCAAAATACTTCAAATGATCCATCATGATCATAAAAAATCAAAGATTTTGAAAAAGTCAACAAAAAGTCAAAAGTTCTAACACTTGGAAAATTTTCTAAGTGTTGAAATTTCTTATTTTTTCCAAACTTCATGCCATTTTTTCACCTAGTTCCATTTTGAATTGGAAAAAACTCAAAACATGAAAGTTGTAGCTTGTGAAACAAGCTTTCCAAAATGTCCAAGAACTCTCAAATCCATGGATTCTAGCTATACTTTTGAAATTGAAACATAAGGCTCCATGAACTTGATTTTCCAAAATCCAAAACTTCAATTATAGGTCATTTTTGTGTTTTCTTCATCTAGAAGCTTTCCAACCATGCCAAATGGATCATTGAGCTGATAAATATCAGCTAGAGGTAATAATTGAGAGGATTGGATCAAAATTGTAAAAATGAGCACATGGTAAAAAAGGAAACTTCCTTTTGCTTTTGAAATACCATTCTTGCCCTCTAAGTTATCCTTGAATCACCAAAAGCTTGTACCTCTTGCCTAACATTTCAGAATCTTTTGGCCTATAAATGGATCACATTTCAAGTCCAAAACCACACCAAAGAAAATGCAAAATCATGCTTTCATTCTTCTTTCTTGAAAATCAAGTAACATAGTGTAAAATTGCCAAACATTGCATTTTTGAAAATCAGTTGAAAACATGTTAAATTTTGGTGTCAAACATGCTTCATGATCAATATAAAACTTGTGTAGAACTTAAAAACAACTTGATCAAAGCTGAAAAACAGAAATCACATGCCATGGACACATGCTTGTACAAGCTGCCTTAACTTTCGAATTCTACTCTAAGCTTGATAAACTTGTGATCTAACCACTCAAACATCATCTATGAGCTTCATAGACATGGTCCAGATCAATCACAGCCAACTGTAACAACTCTAATCCATAAATCGAAGTGTCATTTTCAGTCTGTGCAGGTTGACTTGGTTGGAAAGATTGAAGCAAGCTCGAAGCAAGCAGACCACTTCTACACCTTCCATACATGCCGCTGATGCTCAAATGATCAAGAAACAAGCTCTGGAAACGCTCTAATACCTTCTTCGATTCTCACTTGAACAGGTTAGAACACGAACTTGGATATCCATTTTCTTTGAACTAAAACGAAAAAGCTCATGGCCGTTTTGTTTCTGCACTCATAACGATCAATAGCCCTCAATAAAATCAAGGAATCATCACTCATACATAATTTAATTTGAATTCTCAGTTTTAGGGTTCATAGTGGTTCCCAGAAATCCAAACATGCTAGGCTTAATATAAATGCAATTAACAGTCATATTCATGTTCGTGTTGAAAAATCGAGCAATTTTGATGTTTACATCATTGAATTTCGTTGAGAAACGAAGATTGTAGCTGGAATTGATGAATCTGAAGATCAAAACGAAGAACATAGCTTGCGCGCGTGTTCTTCATTTTTAAAATTTTCAAAATTTCCAATGCTTTGTTTACACGTGTTCTAGTCCACTAAACACCAAGGCGCGTTTGTCCCAGTGGTAGCTTGCTTGCCTTTAGTCCTTTCTGACACGTGGTCATCCCTTTGGTCATGGGTTCAACTCCCATCAGGACCATTCTTTTTCCAATTTTTCATGTTTTTTTACAAAACTTTCACAATTTTTTTAACCAATCAAAACTCCTTATTTTAAGGTGATTTTTTGAACACTTGCCAATAAATACATCTATTTTATGATAGTGCAAAAATTTTCAGAAAAAACTTTCATCTGATCATATTTTAATCGAGCCGAAAACGACGTTCTGAACACTTTTTCAAAACCTCCTTTTAAGGTGAAATTTTCAAGTTTTCGACTTCCGATTTTTTTCAAAACTTTTCATAAATGAACCTCACATTTCAAAACATTTTCAAATCATTTTCAAATAATTTTTTAAAACATTTCATCAAAACTTACATCTTTTACCACGATCGATCTGATTTAAACGATAAAATCAATTTTGTTTTCTCTCGAATTTCTCAATCGATCATGGGCCACCCTTATGGTGTAAGTCCCAACCCTTTTATGTACATATTTAGTTTTACTTATACATACTCAAATCATCATTGTCAATATTCAAACATAAACAAATTTCGTTCGTTTGTTTATACACCGACACCATTGGTATTGAAAGGAGCATTATTCCCTGTGAAACTGCTTTTAAACCAATGGGCCTCCCTCACGGTGTAAGTCCCATAACATTCTTTTATGTACATAATATTTCTTTGTACATATCAAACTCTCTTCAAATACATACAAAATTTTTATCTGTACATAACACAAATACTTTTTATACTCAAGTACGGACAAACTTCGATCGTTTGTTTTTCATTTCACTTGTGTATACACAAACCAACATTCTTTATGTACATACATCTTTTCCTTGTACATATCAATTTCTTTTTATACAAAACTTTTATCGTACATAATCTGATATTTTTCTGATAAGCGTCGATCGTTCATTTCGTTTTCAGATATACTGAATACCATTGGTATTAAAAGGAGCATTATTCCTGTGAAGCGCTTTTAAACCAATGGGCCTCCCTTATGGTGTAAGTCCCAACCCCCTATGTACATCCATCTTTCTCTGTACATAAATACTCGTTCGTGTACATATTCACTTCCTTGTACACAGTTCAAACTTGTAAATAATCAAGTTACGCTCGTTTTAAACGTTCGTTTCACAGACACTTGTTTATATTTCATAAACTTCTGTAAATAAACATCATTGCATTATTTATATTTCCTTCATAAACTCTTGTGAATACATATCACACACACACACACACACACACACTTGTTTATACAACTGTCTAATCATAACATAACAATTAGTCTAACCAATAGGTTCCCCACAGTTGTAGCCTCTGCTTGGGCTTCATACAAGATAATTCATCTCCAACATGAATTTAGCCTCCGCTTGGGCTTCATACAAGATAACTCTCCCCACAGAGTTCAGCCTCCTCTTAGGCTTCATATAAGAAAACTCATTCATCTGAGTTTAGCCTCCGCTTAGGCTTCATATAAGACACACTCCCCTATTGAGTCAGCCTCCTCTTGGGCTTCGTTCAAAAGAACTCCTCATTGAGTTTAGCCTTCTCTTGGGCATCATACAATGAAAGAGACAGAAATCTCTTAACCCTCTATTGGGCTTCCAATACAAAGAATCACCCACGCTAAGATAGAACCCTGAAAGGATGGTTTCCCAGTGAAATCACTTTCAAAATCCCCAGAGAGTAAAATTTCCCGGTGAAATTGCTCTTAATTCCAAAAGGATGGTTTCTCGGTGAAATCCCTTTTAAAACAAAGCCAGCCATACCCTATAGCTTCCTCTTGAGCTTCATACAAGGACCCTCGATGACCCTCGATGACCCTCGATGACCCTCGATGACCCTCGGAATGCCTCCTCTTGGGCTAACAATACAAGGACCCACGGGCTTCTTAAAAGCATCCCTTTAAATCCAATCAATTTCTCCTTGAGATTTAGACATCTATCATCTCTATGGAAGAAGTATCTCATCTATCACATCACATACAGTCAAAAACTTTTCAAAACTTTTCAAAACTCTTTTCAAACTATTTTCAAACAAAATCATCTCTTAATTGTAAGTGGTAACGCTTGTACACTCAAGCAAAACGCCCAATACTTACAGTTAAAAGATTCAATCACTTTTTTTTCAAACATCTTTCTTAAACATGTAAGTGGTAACGCTTGTACACTCAAGCAAAACACCTAATGCTTACGACGAAAGATTTTTATCAGTCAAACTTTTCAAAAATGTATGTGATGACATAGATTAGATACATTTTTAATTAAGATGACATTTGCCTGTCTCTTACTAACATCCCCGTTGCTTTCCACTAGCATAAGTGGGAACTACGATTGCTCTGACTTTCTCAACATCCTTTTGAGAATACGTAGGCACAAGGTCTCATCCTTGCCGAGCAAATTTCTATCTCTCTCAGACCAAACAAACCATAGAACCCGGTAGATCCGAGCTACAAATGCTCTGATTCCCACTAGGGGATATGTATGCAGAAGATCCATAGATCTTTGCGAGCACAATAATAACAAAACCTAGAATCCACATAATCTATCATTCTTAAAATCCCAAAGGAGAAACTTTCCCAATCATAGAAATAGCAAATTAAAACACACAAACATATCAAATATATTCATATATAAAGCTATAGATAACTATATATATTTAGGGTGCTCCATCTATTCCCTTTATATAACAATCCCCCTTACTCAGAATCTCCCCAATGCGTTGCGTCTAGTTTACGCTAGTCGTTACGCATACCAATATCAATTGAGGGTATTTCAGCTTTCCCCTTTTTCATAATCATTAAATCATCTTTCTTGTGTTGAAAATAATAAAGCTTGATGCTCGCGGCATCTTTATAAACAAATCAAAAGATTAAATCGTTTCGAGCCCGAGAATCCGAACTCACGTTCGCATCCTCTAGCGCGTCACCTTTTAACGCGAACATGTTTCAATTCTTCTTCTTCCATATACTATCAGCAAAGGGATCCCAACAACTATACTAGAATTTCAAGTGATGATAATATTTCTTATTTTAGTTAACTTTGCTACAAGCTCTAAATTATAATTATTCCATTTGTCATCAATCAATTATGTAATTATGTAAGGAAAATGAGAGTAATATTGATGCTGGATATTTTTGTATGTCATTAATTATTACTTTTTGTGTTATTGTATTAATCATAATATTATTAATGCTGACATGTATTTTAGAAATAAATGAGCATGTGATCATATTTATAGATTGTGAATGTATTGATTCACAAACTTGTTAATCTGTGCCACTGCTCTTTCACCCATGATTCCATTATCCTTAGCTAGTGAAATCTTCTGATTGCATTATCTTGTAAGGACTAGTGAAACAAAGCTTATTGCAGCTATTCTTCTTGTACTGTGAATTGAGTCACATTCTGATGATTTCTTTGTTTTGCTTCCACGATATCCAATAACTACTTGTCCTTTCCTAAGGGTTGTTTGTGCATTTGGAAGAAGACATGTGATTGGAGTTAAGGTTTTGGAGACACCATGCAAGTTTGTTAGAGGAAGCTGAGGTTTTTGTTTAGGAAAATATAATTTCATAAAATTAACATTACAGAGGTTGTATATTTAACCCTTTAAAAAATTAAACAATACTTTTTTGAAATAGCAAGTATAGTATATATAATCTTAAACAGGTTACAAATGTCTCTATTAAGTGACGCTTATGCAAGAATGTAATTTGTTACATATAATATACAAATAGATCTAAGAGAGAGATAGATCAAACGGTATAAAATAATAGCAATTCGATATCAAAGACAATAATCATAAGATTTTATACTAAATAAGTAATCACAAAACAACAAAAGATAAATACTAAAAAAAAGAAGTGGTTGGCACAGTTTCTATCAAACCAGATCCTTTTCAGAAGATGAAAGATGGAAGAAAGAGGTCTATACAATATGTCAAACCTTCTAAAAAGAACCATCCCAACAATGATTAAAAAAATGAAGAATTACACATGTGTGGAATTAACATAGTTAATGAGTCAAGTCAACTATGAAAAAAAGAACACAACAGAAGAAAAACACTTTTGCACCATCTGTTGAAATTCCACACACCGACCTTGAACACAACAAAACAACCCCTAGGAAAACAAATGAATCATATAGGTGAAATTTTGAAAAAACAGACATCAGATTCTCCAACCGCAGGACTTTCCTTCATGTATCTTATACTCCAAAATCCTTAGCAAGGGAAAAAAAAGATCGAAAGCACTGCGATAAAAATAGTTGTTGAGTAAACTTATTGATGTAGATTAAGTAAATATTAATCCTTCAACTTGTTAATTATTATTGATGATTAATGCCTGCCGTATGCTTCTTAGAAGATCCTTTGTTGTCACACATTTTTCCTTCTTCATCTGCAACATAAAGATTAAAAAGCTTCGTTACTTTTTGACCTTTTTTTAAATGTGTCGAACCGATTTAAATAAATACTTTTGAATCAGACTAACCGATTTAATAAAACATTTTAAATCGGATTATATCTGATTCAAAAACTACAACTTTTTAAATCATCCAGAATTAAATCGGACAACCAACTGATTTAAAATGTCATTTTTAACCGATTTAAAAAGTTTTTTTTGTACTAGTGCACTTCTTCAACAATGTATCTTTCGGCAATACAACCCTCTGGTCGACTCCGATTTTTCATATACCCTTTTAATATTTTCATATAACGTTCAGCAGGGTACATCCATCTCATATAAGCTGGTCCGCACAATTGTGTCTCTTTCACAAGATGAACGACAAGATGAACCATTATGTCAAAAAACGAGGGAGGAAAATACATTTCAAGCTCACAAAAAGTAACAACTATTTCTTTTTGTAATGTTGGTAAGATCTCAGGATCGATCACCTTACTGCAAATTGACTTGAAGAAAAAACACAATTTTGTTATTGCTTCTTACCTTTTCTCGCGAATAGAGCGTATACCTATCGGTAGAAAATGTTCCATTATAACATGGCAATCATGCGTCTTTAAACTCTTTAACTTGAGGTCTTTCATAGACACAAGTCTTCTAATATCTGATGAGTAGCCTTCTGGAACTTTAACTTCACTCAGAAACTTACACAATATTTTTCTCCTTTCTAGATAGAGTGTAAGCAGTGGTAGGTATGTCTGTCTTCCTTTCTTCACGGGTCCCAATTCGGTTCTTATTCCCATGTCTACCATGTCCTCCCTTGCTTTAAGGCCATCCTTAGACTTCCCTTTTATATTGAGTAACGTACCAATAACACTGTCAAATACATTTTTTTCAATATGCATCACATCAAGAAAATGTCTTACGTACAAAGATTTCTAATATGGCAATTCAAAAAAAATCGACCTCTTCTTCCACCCACCTGTGACAACTTTATGTGCAAAAGGCTTGCCAAACTGAATATTCACATCTTTCACCTTTTTAAAAATTTGATCACCTGTCAATCCAAGCGGAGCTCTACGTTGTTCGGTATCTCCATTGAACGCTTTTCTCCATCCACGATACTGGTGTTTAGAAGTTAAGAATCTACGATGACTGAGAAAGACATTCTTCTGACAAAGTTTCAATCGCATGGTATCGGTTCCGTCTTCACAAACAGGACACACTTTTTCACTTTTAATGCTATACCCGGATAGATTTCCGTATGCTGGAAAATTGTTAATTGTTCCAAACAACATCGCCCTCAAGTTGAAACTTTCTTTCCTATAACCATCATAAACCTCCACACCGTTCTCCCACAAAATCTTCAAATCTTCAATTAATGGTTCCAAGTATACGTCTATGTCATTTCCTGGTTGTTTAGGCCCAGAAATTAACATAGATAGCATCATGTACTTATGCTTCATACATAGCCATGGAGGTAGGTTATATATAATAAGAATCACAGGCCATGTGCTATGCGAGATACTTTGAATACCGTGTGGGTTCATTCCATCAGTAGACAATGCCAAAGCGAAGGTTTCTTGCTTCTTTTCCAAATTCAGGATAATCATTATCAATTTTCATCCACTGTGGAGAATCTGCCGGATGTCGAAATTTTCCATCAATAATTCTTTCATCTGAATGCCAAGTCAAGTGTCTTGAATCGGTTTCACTACGATACATCTGTCTAAATCTCGGGATTATAGGAAAATACCATAAGACTTTTGCCGGAGACAACTTTTTCTTATAACGAGGGGCACCGCATTTTGGACACTCATTTAACGATGCATACTCGTTTCGAAACAAAACGCAATCTTTTGGACACACATGTATCTTATCATAGCTCATGCCAATAGAGTACAACATCTTTTTGTCCTCATACGTTCGATTGGGAAGAACATTATCCTCTGGTAGCATATCCTTCATAAGGGCTAATAACTCTGTGAAACTTTTATCCGACCATCCATTGCCGGCTTTTAAGTTGTACAACTTTAACACCGCAGACAATCTTGTGAATTTTGTACAACCATTATACAACGGTTTCTCTGCATCGCTTACCAACCTCTCGAACATTTTGGGACAATCGTTAAGATCTTCTTCAAGCGCTTCTGCAATTTCTTCGACTCGATCATAATCGTATGTATCTGTGCAATCATCATTTGAAACATAGGTCCTCTTATCCCCCGATTCAACATTCCCGTTACTTTTCTCACCATGCATATTCCAACATGTATAACTCCTATCAATTCCATACCGAATTAAATGCGATGCCAACTGAACTGCGTCAACCCGGTTCCCATAACAGCAATACAAACAGGGACATGTCATTTGACTGGGGTCTTTGGCGTGCGCAACAGCAAACTTAACAAACTCGGAAACACCACTCTCGTAGTCTTTCGACAATCGATTGGAATACATCCATGTCTTATCCATATCAACTAATTAGTGCACAAAACAGTATACTGCGTTTCTGTCAAAATGCAAAGTATACACGGAATGAATCCGTATCAAGAAAACACAACATACGAAAGACAATTTAAGACAAATTCATCACAATATATACCAGTAATTTGAGGAAGAAAGTTACCTCAGATGTTTTGAACTCTAAGAAACGCGGAGAATGAGCGTCGTACGTCGAACTAGGCCGGGAAACGCTGCTAATTCATAGAAAATAAAACTTTTATTAAAAAAAATAGGATGAATGTACATGAATGAATGTAAGTGAAACTAACATGATAAACCAAATTCAATCCAAGCTATAAATAAACCGTAACAGAATCTGAAAAATCAATTGCAACTTTCTTATACAAATTCCTCAACCAAGAAAAACATAGATGAAACAACATCATTGATAAAACACACATATAAAATTAGTTACTCTAACATAGAAGAATGGTCCTAAAAAGATGAAACACACATATAAAACTAGAAACTAACCAAACTAACCATAAGAAGCAGTTCTATGAACATAAACTGAACTTTAATTTCTAATTACTATTTTGTTGTTATATAACTAACATAAGAACCTAAATTATTAGTTTTTGGTCTTTAACACGGAACAAAACTGCACCACACTGTCACTTTCCACACACAACAAAAGATAATTTTTCTAACTAAAGTTATTCTACAACCGAGAGCAGTTGTTGTACAAAAGCTTACTTCTTGACTGATCATTTTTTTTCTTTCTAATTTTGCAGTAGCATAACTAGGATGTGACCACTCACCCATGAAAAAACAAGAAATAAGAAACAATGCACCACACACATTCAATAGAGAATACACAGTTTCACTAATGCATTAGAGACACTAAATGTTCACCCATGTCAAAAAATGCAACCGTTCACAGAGCAACCGTTCACAACAACACAACCGTTCACAGCAACCGTTCACAACGACACATCGAGAATGAGCAAACAAAGATTGAAACAAAACAGGAACAGGAACAGGAACAGGAATGAGCAAACAAAGATTGAAAAGAAACAAAACTTACCTGAACAGCAATGACGGAGTGCAAGAATGGCGGCGAGAATGAGAGAAGACGAACAGGAACAGGAACAGGAACGGAATGCAAGGAAGACGAACAGTAACGGCGACAAACGAACGAACAGGAACAGGAACGACGACAGTTGTTGAATGAGAGAAACGAACGGTAACAGGAACAGGAACAGACTGAGAGAAGACGAAGAAGAAATGAACAAATGAGGGCAAATTTCGTATTTAGTGATATTTAATTTAATTATAAAACAACCTACGAAAGCGCTTTTAAAAGCGCTTTCTAAAGCCCACATATGAGAGCGCTTCTGAGGTAAAAAGCGCTTTCGTAGGTCCCCATATAAGAGCGCTTTAGAAAGCGCTTTCGTAAGTCCACATATTAAAGCGCTTTTCAAAAGCGCTTTCATAAGGCCACCTATAAGAGCGCTTTTCAAAAGCGCTTTCGTAGGTTAGATATTTCAAATGCCTATGAAAGCGCTTTTTGAAAAGCGCTTTCTTAAGGGAACCTATGAAAGCGCTTTTTTAAGCGAATTTTTTTTTAAAACCTACGAAAGCGCTTTCTCTTAAAAGCGCTTTTGTAGATGCGCTGTCAAAACTTACTTTTGTTGTAGTGCAGGGAGTATATAACATTTGACGTTCTAAAAGTTATATAAAATAAAACAGTCAAAATCAAAGTGTGTATAAAAATTAAGATGTTTTTATGGTATTACTTACATTTGACATTTTTCTCTTAACTATCAGACACTAAATTCTTTCATGTAGAGTTTAAAATAAATGATTGTTGTTATATAAACTTTGAAAATTAAATGAATTCAGATTTAAATGAGCACTCTTAGAATGTCTTAGAGCCTACATGCAAGAATATTCACAAATATTCAGGATAATGCAGCATATATTTAAGTTTGTATAAGATCAATGAAAACTTAAATATAAGAAAGATGAAATCTAAAAATTTGTATGAAGGGGATGTGGGGTTATCCCTCCTATTTGGAGTGGCTCAAATGGATGTGGATTGTTGGTCTGTGTGTGTAAGTCTTTGTTATTATCCAACAAAGAGGAATATAATTTAGATGTAAGAGACAACGAGAAAAATTAAAGAGAATAGTGAAATTCTGCATCTCCATTTTAGCATAGAGAAGTTCCACAAAATCGGAGCTTGCGCACAATTTAACGATCATATTATCCTAAAATTTTGTCGCAATATTCATGACTCATAGGAGTACATTATGCACGATGGAGATTAGATTATGCGATTTTTAAGTTCGTCTGTCGAGTCCATCTTTGAGGTGCAAATTCTTGATGTTTTTTTGGGTTGTTTGTCTCTCTTGATTCTTGTTGTATTCCAAGATTGATTCTAAATCTCG
The DNA here is from genome assembly GCA_021764765.1 of Vicia sativa. NCBI lineage: Eukaryota > Viridiplantae > Streptophyta > Magnoliopsida > Fabales > Fabaceae > Vicia > Vicia sativa. Next base: position 199,173,989 of record CM038795.1, on the reverse strand, counting down.
ATGAAATTTATGTATGCCTTTAAATAATGTTAGATAGAACCTTTATTATACCTATTGTTGATTATAGTGAAGATTTTAAGTGGCGTATGAGTCACATGATTTTTTACTCCTTATTAACAAAGGGGTTTTTGTAACGCCGGTTTAATTAATATTATATTATATTAATATTTTCGAATTACCGATCGATAATTATTTTGCGATGAGAATATTTATATTAATCAATATATCTGATAATATATTTGGCGACGTTTCGTTTGGTCCAGTTTTTATTCCGTTCGGTTCGGTAAAATATTATTCGGACTGATATTTAATTCTCGGAATTATTTTAATTAATTGAATTAAAAATATTATTAGATATTATTTAAGGTGTTAATTAATTAATTAAGTAGGGGTGTGAGGACAAATGGCTTAGGATTGGGTTTACACCCTTAGTTTACTAGTAAGGAAAATATCATGAAAACACTTCCCTTTGTTTTTCTTTCCATTTGAAAAACAAAACCAAACTTAGTAACCTTGGAGGAAAAGAGAGGGTTTTGAGAAGAAGGAGAAGAAGAAGAAGAGGAGCAAGATAAGAGCAAGGTTGGGTTGTAGGATCATCAAGAATCATCTAAGCTTGTGAGGTAAGGGGTTTGATTTTCCTTTCCATATAGTTAGGGTTTTGGTTGATATATTGTGGATTTAGGAAAAATTGATACGTTGAGGTATGAGTTTGGTTGGTTGATTGTTGAAATAACATAGGAAGGTTGAGTTAGGAGTATAGATTATTGGGTGTTTCATTGCTAGTGTAACGCCCTGTTTTTATTAATATTATATTATATTAATATTTTCGGATTACCAATCGATGTTACTTTGCGACGAGAACAATTATGTTAATTAATATATCTATTAATTTATCTGGCGACGTTTTGTTCGGTCCGGGTTTTATTTCGTTCGGTTCGGTAAAACATTATTCGGATCCGATATTTAATTCCCCGAAATTGTTTTAATGGATTGAATAAATAATATTAGTATGTTGAATTATAAGAATTGGTTAGGGGTGTGAGGAGTAATTGATGAGATTTGGGTTTTCACCCCTGGCTTACTAAATAAGGAAAATACCATTATTAGAACCGTTTCTCCTCATTTTCCTTCCATTCATAACACACCAAGCCAATCAAGAGCAAGAGAGGAAACTAGTAGAAACATAACTTATAAAACCACATTTCCTCATTTTTCTTCCCATTTGGAAAAACAAACCAAGAATAGAAACTTGAGAGCTTGAGAGAGATAGAGGGTTTGAAGAAGAAGAAGGTGAGGAAGAGCATGAGAAAGCATGAGGTTGGGGCTTTGATGGAGCACCTTGCAATCAACCAAGCTTCCATGGTAAGGGGTTTGATTTCTCCATCCATATAATTAGGGTTTTGATGATTATATTTTGAATTTCGGGATAAAAAAATTAATAGTTGGGTTATAGGGTTGGTTGATGGTTGAAACAACTTTGAAAATATTGGGTTAGGAGTATGATTTGTTGATGTTCTAATTGCTATACTAGTAGAACTAAGTTGCAAAATAGAAATGAAGAAAACTGTAAAACTATAAGCCATGGAAACAGACTGTATGCAAGTGAATTTGGAGAAGAAGAGATGAGTGGCGTGGCAAGGGGGGAGGCGCCCACCTCCTATGGTGGGGCGACCGTCCCCAAGGGTAGGGCGACCGCCTCCCTTCTCTTCCTTAAACCGGGACGCACATCCCCTTGTATCTTGGAGGGGAGAGCATTTTTCTGCGTTTTCCAATTTTGCTGTTTTCTCAAATTCTCTGTTTTCTGCAGAATTTCCTCTTCTGCATAATTTCTTTCTGTTCCTGTTAGTTTTCCATAATTCATATAGTACTAGTTAGTATTAATAAAATATAATTAGGGGATAAGATAGCCGATTAAATTTAGGACCCGATTATGTTCCAATTTTCCGATTCCGGTAAATTCGGCGACGGAGCAAGTTGCTCCGAATTCAACGAAAATTGACGTGCTAGTTAAGTTTGACGTGTAGAACGTAGTGGTGAGGTTAGTTTTTAGAAATTACGAGTTTTTACGAGATGACCCGAAATAGGCCAATTTACGGTAAAATTGAATCAGATTTCGTTTTAGTGGATTTAGGACACGTATGGACAATCCGATTTCGATGTTGACGATTATGATTAATGCCCGTTATTAGGAATTACTTTCGCGACGATTATTGACGTTTTGACTATTTTTCCGTTTTTTGGAATTTAGTGAATGAATTGGTGATGTAGTGCGATTAAACAAAATGGTTGCGACGACGTATTAATTAATGAATACTTGATGATATGCGATGCAATGATATATGTCTTTGTACATGATGCTTATATTGATGTTGTTAATAAATGCTTCCGATTTGTGAATGCATGATTTTGATGATGATGAATTATTAGTGATGTTTTGCATAATGCAAATATGATGCGATGGTATATTTATCTTGATGTGGATAAATTATAGCGATGTGGGATTTATGCCAATTTTGACGAGCGATGATGGAGTGTTTGTGTTGTGTTGTTTTATTGTCGAGTCACATACATTGCATAAGCGAAGAGGGCTTTTATGCCAAGCGAAGAGGCTTTTATGCCAAGCGATGATGGCTTTTATGCCGAGCGAAGATGAGCTTTATGCCTTGTGTCCCTAATTATGGACAAAGCGATGGGTACCACATGCATAACATAATCGTGTCTCATGGAGTCGATTATGTTTATGTTTGAGTCGTTTGGCGTTGAGTTTTGTTGATTGATGAATGATATTGAATTGCGATGATATATGATGTGATGAGGTTTGTGAAGATGGGCTTTTATGCCAAAAAGCGATGATGGGCTTTAGCCAATTGGAGATGATATTATTTATGTTGCTTATGTGATTAACATTGTTTGGTATTGTTGTTTGATGTCGTTGTTGATGATTGTTGAGATAATTTCGTGGTGATGAACGTTTATGTGTTGTTGCGACGCTTTGTGCCGACGAGGTTATGATGATATAGTGTAGATTATACACATTAGGATGACGAGTAAAGTAAGCGAGTTTGATTATGTGTTGGAATTACACTTATTAATCTATACCCTTTATAATTCCGAAACTATATATATATATATATTTTATCATGCCTTTAATTATATGTTTTGGAGTATCTCACCCTTTACTTGTTTCGCTGTTACCTTTATATTGGTAACGCAAGGAATGAAGGAGTCTTTAGTCCGATAGTCGAGTCGGTGTCGCTCTGATACGTAGCACTCGGGGGGAAATATTTATGTTGTCCTTGTTGTTGTTTTCTTTTTGTAAATAAAAACCATAATTTATAAGAATATGATTTTGATGAGGAAGTTTAATAAACTAGATGATTTGACGTTTATGAAACAATTTATGTTTTCCAACAATGCTATGTATCTTAGATTTATACTTTAAAGCAAACTGTTTAAAGTGAGTTGTTTTTGAAGGTGTGATGCCTCAGTATTAAATTTATGAAATTTTAATTTACTATGATTTTCATATTTAAAACCTTGGGTAATATTGGGGTGTTACAGCTAGTAGTAGGAATTGGAAGTTATGAAATGAAGAAATTATAAAAGCTGTAAAACCTAAAAAACCAGAAAAACTAAAATGCAGAAAAGATTGGAGAAGAAGCAATGGAAGCCGTGGGGCAAGGGAGACGCCCACCTCCCATCTAGGGCGACCGTCCCTCCCCTAAAGGCGCCCCCCTACCTTGGTTCAATCTGGGATGAACGTCCCATTCCCTGTGGGCACACAATGAAAAATTGGTTCGCTGTATTTTGGTTTTCTATAAATTGTCTGTTTTCTGCATAATTATGCTTTCTGCATAATTATGCAGTTTACTTCTATTTCTAAATTTTTCTCCAATTCCATATACTAATAGTTAGTATTAATAAAATATAACTAGGGCATAAGTTAGCCGATTAAATTTGGGACCCAATTATGTTTCGATTTTCCGATTCCGGTAATTTCGGCGACGGAGCAAGTTGCTCCGAATTCAATGAAAATTGACGTGCTAGCTAAGTTTGACGTGTAGAACATAGTGGTGAGGTTAGTTTTTCGAAATTACGAGTTTTTACGAAACGACCCGAAATAGGACAAATTACGGTTAAATTGAATCGGATTGCGTTTTAGTAGATTTAAGGCACGTATGGACAATCCGATTGCGATGTTGACGATTATGATTAGTGCCGGTTATTAGGAATGGCTTTCGCGACGATTATAGGTGTTTGAATATTTTTCCGTATTTGGAATTTAGTGAACGAATTGATAATGATGTGGTGTGATTAAACATAATGTTTGCGACGATGTATTTATTAATGAATACTCGATGATATGCGATGCAATGATATATGTCTTTGTACATGATGATTATATTGATGTTGTTATTAAATGCTTCTGATTTGTGAATGCATGATTTTTGATGATGATGAATTGTTGGTGATGTTTTGCATAATGCAAATATGATGCGATGATATATTTATCTTGATGTGGATAAATTATGGCGATGTAGGCTTTATGCCAGTTTTGATGAGTGATGATGATGTTTTTGTTGTGTTGTTTTATTGTCGAGTCACATACATTGCATTGGCGAAGATGGGCTTTTATGCCAAGCGACGAGACTTTTATGCCAAGTGCTCCTACTTATGCACAAATCGACGAGTACCACATGCATAACATAGTCGTGTCTCATGGAGTCAGTTACGTTTATGTTTGAGTTGTTTGGTGTTGGGTTTTAATTGATTGATGATGTTGAATTGCGATGATATATGATGCTTTGTTTGGTAATGATCCTTAGGATAAACATGTAATGAATATGATTTGATAATTTCATAATAACTATGCGGTGAATATAAACGATGAGTTTTGCGATGATTTAACTTGATGAAATGCTTAATGCAAATATGATGTGATGATGTTTGTGATGATGGGCTTTTATGCCAAAAGCGACGATGGGCTTTAGCCAATTTGTGATGATTTTATTTATGTTGCTTATGTTATTAGCATTGTTTGGTGTTGTTGTTAGATGTTGTTGTTTATAGTTTATGTGTTGTTGTGATGATTTATGTCGATGAGGTTATGACGATAAAGTGTTGAATTATTCACATTAGAATGACAATCAAAGTAAGTGAGATTTAGATATGTGTTGGAATGCACTTACTAACCCATATCTTTTATCATTCCAAAACTATATATATATATATATATATATATATATATATATATATATATATATATATATATATATATATATATATATATATATGCTATCATGCCTTTAATTATGTGTTTTGGAGTATCTCACCCTTTTCTTGTTTCGCCGTTACCTTTATATTGGTAACATACAGGTTATGAAGACGGAGTTTCTAGCTGCTGTTAGTCGTGTCGGTGTCTCTCTGATACGTAGCACTCGGGGGGGGGGGGAATATTTATGTTGTCTTGTTGTTGTTCTTCCTTTTGTAAATAAGAATCATACTTTATGAAATATGATTTGTTAAGGAAATATGATGTGATGATGTTTGTGATGATGGGCTTTTATGCCAAAAGCGACGATGGGCTTTAGCCAATTTGTGATGATTTTATTTATGTTGCTTATGTTATTAGCATTGTTTGGTGTTGTTGTTAGATGTTGTTGTTTATAGTTTATGTGTTGTTGTGATGATTTATGTCGATGAGGTTATGACGATAAAGTGTTGAATTATTCACATTAGAATGACAATCAAAGTAAGTGAGATTTAGATATGTGTTGGAATGCACTTACTAACCCATATCTTTTATCATTCCAAAACTATATATATATATATATATATATATATATATATATGCTATCATGCCTTTAATTATGTGTTTTGGAGTATCTCACCCTTTTCTTGTTTCGCCGTTACCTTTATATTGGTAACATACAGGTTATGAACACAGAGTTTCTAGCTGCTGTTAGTCGTGTCGGTGTCTCTCTGATACGTAGCACTCGGGGAATATTTATGTTGTCTTGTTGTTGTTCTTCCTTTTGTAAATAAGAATCATACTTTATGAAATATGATTTGTTAAGGAAGTTTAATAAAAAAGATGTTTTGATTTTTATGAATCAATTTATGATTTCCGACGATGCTATGTATCCGAGATTTATACTTTAAAGCAAACTGTTTAAAGTGAATTGGTTTTAAAGGTGTGATGCCTCAATATTGAAATGATGAAATTTTAAATTACTCTGATTTTTGCATATAAAACCTTGAGTAATATTGGGGTGTTACATTTTTCACGCTAAAATTGTGTTGTGTTGTTTGGTGCATTTTTTTGATTGGCATTGCATTTGGTATTTGAGAGAGATTGTGTTGTTGAATTATTCCTCTGCGTTTGTGATTTCCTCTCATCAAGTGGTATTAGAGTTGTGGTTTGATATGTGTAATATTTGAGACAAACACATCTACAATGGTGAATTTAAATGGTTCCAATTATAATGTTTGAAAATAAAAAAATGGAATATATGTTTTATGTGAAGGGTTGTCATTAATGAAAAACCCAATGGAAAAAGTGATTAAGAATAAACTTTGTTTCATAGATAAATTTGTGGTTATATTCGTCAATGGGTGGATGATAATGTTTTTAATAATGTGAGCTCAATGAATAATGATCGCTCTCTTTAGACCAAACTCGATGAGTTGTATGCAAGAAAGACATGGAACAATTAGTTGTTATTGTTCAAGCAATTGATGTCATTGAGGTATACTAATGGTTCACCAATGACAGATCACTTGAATAATTTCTAAGACATTCTAAATCAATTATCATCGATGAATCTTGCTTTTAATGATGAAATTAAAGGTTTGCGGCTTCTTGGTATATTGTCTAATTCTTGGAAGACTATTAGGACATCCTTGTCTAACTCCGCTCTGAATGGTATCATCTTGATGAACTTGGATAAACATAATGTTTTGAATAAGGAGTTGAGGTGTAAGTCACAAGGTTCTACATCACACTGTGAGGTATTGGTTATCGAGTCAAAGGGGGGACATCAGAGTAGGGGTTCAATTAATCGTTGGGGTTTACGCGGTGGATCACACTGATGCTCAAATAGATTATATCATATGAAGTGTCATCATTGTGGGGAAAATGGGCTCATAAAGAGGTATTTTTTGTAAGTTGAAAAGGAAAAACAAGAAGAAGAGTTACAACAACAACAACAACAAAAATGAAGGTAACAATAATAAATATGTTGATATTGTTGATGATTGCATTTTTGTTTGTGATAATTGTGTAGAGAATGTCAATCTATCATGTGATGAGATGGATTGAATGGATGATAGTGGTGCTTCTACTCATGCAACCTTGAGATGTGATCCTTTTCAAATTATGAGACATATGACTATGGGGTTGATCGTATGGGAAATAATGGGCAAGCTAATCTCATCGGAATAAGAGATATTTTTGCCAAAACTAGCAATGGGACTACTCTTGTTCTCACAAGCGTGAAACATATTCCGGAACTTCGATTCAATCTTTTATCCATTGTAAAATTGGATCATAAAGGATATGATAATTCTTTTTTGGACAATGAATGAAAGATAAAGAAAGGCTTAATGATGGTTTCTATAGGAAAAAATAATTCGAATTTGTATATCATCTAACTTGGATTTTCGAAGTGTTACATCAAAACTTGTGATAATGATAACTCATTTGAATTATGGCACAATCGTTTGGGTCATATGAGTGAAAAATGTTTCAGCATTTTGGAAAAGAAGAATATGTTGTAAGGTGTCTCTGATTAAAAGTTAAAAAGTGTACATATTATTTGGAGGGTAAGCAAAGGCGAGTTTCCTTTATGTCATCCAAACCAAAGAGGAAATTGGAAGTGTTATATTTAGTACGCTATGATGTGTGTGGTCCGATGAAGACACAGTCACTTGGTGGTGCATATTACCTTGGGACTTTTTGAAACTATTGGTGAAATCATCAAATAGAATATCAATGAAGTCACCATCAAATGTTTTTATCCCACGAGAGGAAAGGAAAACATCGAGTAAACTTGAGAGGGAGAGATCATGGTCTTTCGACCAAGAGATCGAGTAAAGGAGTCAGTTACGCGAGGGGAAGGTATTAGCACCCCACACGCCCGTAGTACTCTACGGTATCGACTTCGACTTTCTATCTATTGGGTGTGGGTATCTATTTACAACCTATTTCTAAGGCAAAGTGAATGAATGCAAAGTATTATGTACAAAAAGAAAGGTTTCTTTAGTCGTGATTGCCGCGGTTGCGAACCTTTAGTGCATATGTACCCCATTCATGCAATTAGGGATCAAAACACTAAGTAGTTATCCTAAAATATTTTGGTGGGTTGCAATATTTTTTATGAGAAATTTCATTTCTCCTCCTTGCAATTGCAATTCGTGTTTGGCGTTGCAGCTTATCGAAAGTCTCATGCTCGACCACTCGCACACTTAACAATCCGTTTGGATTTGAAAAAGAATACCCTTATCAAAAAGGTTCTCATAGAAAAAGGTCTGAAGACAAAATGGTTTGAAGTTGGTGGATTGTTTTTACCTTAGCGAAAGGATTTGAGTTTATTAACGTGTTTTGAGATTTGATAAATAAAAAGGTTTTAGTTTTACTATGCAAAAGGGGAAAAAATATCTAAGGGGAACTATCTAGCTCTATCCCTAATGTTATCATACAAAGGTGACCCTAAGTCAAGGATGAAAAGTTAATCTCTACCTATGTTGACATGTATGGATGACTATCCTAATGTCTAATCTTGAAAGCTACCATAGTTGAGCGGTCCTAGGGGAAACTATCCTAATATCCATCATGGTTGACCAACAAAGGGATACAAAGGAAGGAGGCAAGCAAGTGCTTTGGCAAAAGCATATAAACAATGCAATGCACAAACAAATGATACATAGAAGCGCGGGAAGAAAGAGGAAATAAAGACCAAAGCCAAGGGCGGCGTGTCACCCGAGTCTACCAGGAGCTTTCTTTCGGAGAAAATTCATAGCCACAGAGAGCGATTCTGAGTCAACCAGGAATTTTCTCTATGGGAAAGGGATTCACGCCTTGATATGAATTACCAAGTGTGAAGATTATATGAATGCAAGTATCAGAGCAGGACGATGCGAACTCCAGACAAAGCGTAGAGGGTCAGAATGGGTAACCCTTGCCACTATATATAACTCGATAAAGGAATATTTCATGATTCGTGTGAGCTGGGATGACACAGACTGTACTGGGCGGGGGTTTGTTGTTAACCCTTTTATGTGCGCCTTTATCATTAGGACTTAATGATGATCCGATAATAGGTTTCCTAACCACCACGCCTCTATTCAAGCATAAATAGTAAACACATACTAAAAAATACTTAATCACATGCAGGGTTTTAAACACACCAAACACAAGTAGCATACTATATGCGGAATTTCCCTAAACGGGTCTTTAAATAAACCAGAGGGGTTCCTAACATTCTCCAACAATGGAATTCCCATCATGCATATCTATTCGTACTTCTCATGACAAGGAAAGCGGTAAACACCCTACTTCTCATGCTCTCTAGAAAAGCGGTAAAAGAAAGTTGTAAAAGGGTAAGAAAATACCGAACTAATAACAATCCGTGAAAGCTATAGCAAATAACAAATAATCCGTAAAACTTTGTGAACTTTTGACAAGCAATAAAGAAAATCCGATAAGCAATGCATAGAAGCATCAATAAGCATGGTCAAGATGTGTAGTGGATACATTCGAATTCCAATAGAAAAACCATGCAAGGGATAACCATCTAGAAAATACAAGTAGACAAAGCACAATGTCATATGAAAAAAATATAAGACGTGTATCATACACATCTGTCCAACGGGACACCTGCACTAGATAACCATCCATGGCAATGCAAGCCAATAATGCACAACGACATATGCATAGGACAAGAAGGGTGTATCGTACACATCCAAATCAAACAAAGAAACCTGCACGAAATACATTAACCACAATATATTGTGGCAACATGGAATGTGTGTCAACACATCCGTATCATAAAACCTACACAAAAATACATTAACCAATGTATAGCGGCAAACAAAATGTGTATCGACACACCGGTACAACAAAACCTGCACGAAAAATACATTAACCAATGTATAGAGGCAAACAGAATGTGTATCATACACATCCAAATCAAACAAAGAAACCTGCACGAAATACATTGACCAATGTATTGTGACAACATGGAATGTGTGTCGACACATCCATATAACAAAACCTGCACAAAAATACATTAACCAATGTATAGCAGCAAACGAAATGTGTGTCGACACATGTGCAATAACAAAACCTGCACAAAAGTACATTAACCAATGTTTAATGGAAAACAGAATGTGTGTCGACACATCCGTATAACAAAACCTGCACAAAAATACATTAAACAATGTATAATGACAAACAGAATATGTATCGGCACATACATACAACAAAAACCTGCCCAAAAATACATTAGCCAATGTATAATGGCCAACGGAATGTGTGTCAACACATCCGTACAACAAAACCTGGACGAAATTACATTAACCAATGTATAATGGTAAACATAATGTGTATACCTCCCTACAACAAAACCTGCACAAAAATACATTAACCAATATATTGAGGCAAACAGAATGTATGTCGACATATGCGCAACAAAAAAACCTGCACAAAAATACATTAACCAATGTATAATGGAAAACAGAATATGTATCGACAAATTTGTACAACAAAAACCTGCACAAAAATACATTAACCAATGTATAATGGCCAACGAAATATGTGTCGACATATCCGTAATACAAAACCTGCACAAAAATACATTAACCAATGTATAATGGCAAACGGAAGGTGTATCGACACATCCGTACAACAAAACCTGCACAAAATATAATTCATGCAACACACTATCCAAGAATAAATGCTACGAGTTAGTAGAAAGCAATGTTTTCCGATCGCCCATGGTAACATGAAGTTACATGATCGAAAAAAACTCAATGTACCTTGCACGAATAACGAAAATGCTAGAATTAACAAGGAAAGTGATTATTGGAAGCACAAAGCTCAAAAGCGATTATTCACAAGCTAATGTACAAGTATAAGCATGCGAGAAATGAAATAAAAACTCAAAAATCGGCTCTGAAAAGCACTTATTCGAAAATTAATTGAAAAATTCAACTTGTCGGAAAAAGCTAAAAATCACATGGTCGAATGCAAACGTGCCAACGGATTCCAAAATTTATCAGGGGGTGTAACATATATATATATATATATATATATATATATATATATATATATGTTATACCGCTGTTTACGGGGGTGGTGGTTGAAAAAACAATGTAAACAGAGGCGGAGGCAAGAGAGAAAAGGAAAACGAGATCCAAAATTTCCTCTTTAGAACAACAACCACCACATTCATTTCCCATCTTCAACATACTTCTCCTCCACCATTTCAACTCCATCGTTGTTACTACCTCCGCCGGAGACTAAACAAACACCCAACCGCCAACACCCGCTGTCTTCACCTCATATTCTCATCGCCGGTCACACCCCCTGTTTCTTCATCCATTTTCATGCTCCCTCGCCTCCACATCCAACCGCCACCATACCCCTTCGCTCGACCCTCCATCAACTTTACCTCCAACCTCCAAACTCACTCTCTCACTCATCGCCGCAACCACCATCTCCCCCACGTTCTCTCTGCCGTCATCTTCCATCTCCACTGCCCCCAACCATTCCCTCGTTATCTCCATACAAACTTCTTCGCTCTCCTTCAAAGCTCACCAACACTCCCTCTGTCTCACCCGTTCCATCCACAGCAACCCATCATCACCATAACACTCAATCTTCCCATCTTCTCCGTCGCGATTTACTCCCTCCGTTCTGTTAATTACCCTTCCTCTCTCTCAACTTCCATCGCATCTCCACCCTCCAAAACAGCCCTCAGCCACCTCTCTTCTCAGGAGCCTTCCACCGTCTTCATCATCTTTATCAGCATCATCATAGATACATCAAGGTTTTCCATCGTAACAACCTCTACCTAGCTTCAAATTGATGGTTTCGACGCGTTTTGGTAATTTTCTATCCTTACTTGTTTATCCTTGTTGAATTCATATAACTGTAATGCTTGGTATTGTCTCTGAAAAATTCTTATGCTGCAAATATGCCACGTTCTGATATGTTAAATGCTAAAAAGATTTGGTGCTAATTTCTATTAGTTTTGAAATTGTTGTTTGGTTGGTTCCATTATGCTGAAAATTATAATTTGAGTTTCTTTAATTGTCTTAGCAAGTTCTGTAAGTAAATCTGACTTGTTTAAATATATAAAATACTTAGTATTATTTTTATTCTTATATTTAGTAATGTAAATATATAATTATGTATATATTACTTTTATTCTTATATTTTATCCAATTTATCTGTAAATAAATTCAAATTATATTATGGTGATCCTCATCGTGTTGCAATTCGAACTTTGAATTAGATTTTACTTTCGAATGTGTATGAACACAAATATATCGTTTGACTTCATAGATTTTACTTTCGAATGTGTATGTCCAATAATCAATAGTTGAGCTATGTAAGCTTTTCTGCATTGGTTTCGTTTGTATCTCGTGTGATGTAGGGATCTTTATCTGATATTTATCTGATGTGCCAAGCTTTACCTGATGTCTTGAGGACTACTTGGACCATTTTCTCGCACCACGCGATGGAGTTTACTTGATTATTCGAATTGGTTGTATTGCTTGTTTATTTAGGTTTTTTTATTGTACTCTTCAATTTGATTTATTCCCCATTCATAAACTTGTATCCTCATCCCCATATAGTTTGTAATATCTTAGAACTTTATCTCTTTGTGTGTTTTAATTACCGATTAATTACGTGTTTGTCATCATATTAGAACACATAGCCTCCTCTTGGGCTCCTCATCAATGAGCAGGTATACATACACAGTGCACACTCGCACACATTCATAGTTTGGCCCTGGGCTTTTCTACAACGACAACTATCCGATCGATTGTCCTAATCGGTCGTTTAGAATACTAGTGTCACGCTAGTCCCACTTTCTAGGAGCATACATATAGCCACCTTGTATGGGATCGCTTGCTTTCCTACCTCCTTACTTCTCTAATTAGATTCTCATATCCTCTTGGTCCACATACCAAGCCTTTCCAAAAGGGTTTAATAGTTGAGTTTGGGCATGGCCATTCTCACGAGATTAATCAAGCTTCGACCTTGGTTAATCATAAACCGATTTCTCACCTTGGTCCACATACCAAGTGTTCCATGCAATAGGGTTTCATGGTTGGGAGTAGGAGCACCTTCTCTCACGAGGTTAATTAAGTACGACCCTTGGTTAATCATGACCCGATCAAATTCTATCCACAAACCAAATATCAAAAAACTTTCATAATCAAAGTTCCAAACCTCAATCCTACATCGAGTGGCTTTGAAAAATATTTTTCATAATAAACTCTGAGTATTTATATCGTTGGTTGCTAGACCAATTGTTTAAATACTTGTGCAAAATAAACTCTGAGTCTTTAAATCGTTGGATGCTAGACCAATTGTTTAAAGACTCTTAATAACGCGAACCTCGTTTCACTTTACCTTTTTTATAAGAAAACTTTTTGGGATGATAGATGACTCATTGAGCATTGAGCTCCTCTAGTTTCTAGTATTTGAATCGTAGGATGCTAGTCCTATTGTTCAGTACTTTTCACCCACTTAAAATCAATCTTAACTCATTCAATCTTTTTGTGCGTCCGAGCACCTTTTATCTTTAAAACTGTTAGTGTTTTAAGTTGGCATTACTTTTTGGTAAAACTAGGTTATGACATGTCTTGATAAATGTCATGACATTCAGAGATTGAAGATAAATCATACTTGACAAGGATGTTTAATGGACAGCTCAGAACTAGAAGATAAAAGCTGTGCTGGAAATTCTGCAGAAAATATCCTGATGTCATAACAGATGTTATGACATTCGGCAGACATTGCTCGAAATGCTTTTTTCCTGAGACTTTTCAGGAAGTTTGTTGAGCTGCTATATCATGTTTTTCTGTTACTAGAATGTGTAACACCCCAAATCTACCCAAGGTTTTATATACCAAAATCAGAGTAATTTAAAATTTCACAAAGTAAATACTGAGGCGTCACACCTTCCAAAGCAACTCACTTTAAAAAATTTGTTTTAAACTATATATCTCAGATACATAGCATCGCCGGAAAACATAGTTTGATTCATAAACATCAAAACATCTTCTTTATTAAACTTTCTTAATAAATCATGTTTTCATAAAATATAATTCTTATACATAAAGGAATAACATCAAAAGAACAACAACAAGACAACATGAATATTCCCCCCGAGTGCTACGTATCATAGCAACACCGACTCGACTAACAGCAGCTAAAAACTTCATCTTCAAAACCTGCACGTTACCAATATATAGGTAACGGCGAAACAAGTAAAGGGTGAGATACTCCAAAACATATAATTAAAGGCATGATAAAATATATATATATAATTTCGGAATTATAAGGGTATAGATTAATAAGTGTAATTTCAACACATAATCAAGACTCACTTACTTTACTCGCCATCCTAATGTGTATAATCTACACTATCTCACCATAACCTCCTTGGCATAAAACGTCGCAACAACACATAACCCTGCGTCACCACGAAATCGTCACGAGCTAATACATCGCTAATTAACACGGTAGTCTTAAACAACAACATCAACCAGCAACATTAAATAATGCTAGTAATATAAGCAACATAACAAATCATCATAAATTGGCTAAAGCCCATCTTCGCTTTTGGCATAAAACCCATCATCACAACATCATCACATCATATATCATCGCAATTCAATATCATCCATCAATCAACAAAAAGCCAACGCCAAACAACTCAAACATAAATATATCCGACTCCATGAGACACGACTATGTTATGCATGTGGTACCCATCGCTTTGTCCGTAATTAGGGACACTTGGCATAAAGCCGATCTTCGCTCCGCATAAAAGCCATCATCGCAGCATAAAAGCCCTCTTCGCTAATGAAATGTATGTGACTCGACAATAAAACAACACAACACAAAAATAACATCATCGCTCAACCAAATTGGCATAAAGCCCACATCGCCATAATTTATCCAAAACAAGATAAATATATCATCGCATCATAATTGCATTATGCAAACATCATCAATAAATTCATCAAAAGTCATGCATTCACAAATCGGAAGCATTTATTAACAACATCAATTTAATCATCACATTGCAAATCAACAAGATTCATTAATAAATACACCGTCGCAAACTTACGCTTATTAACGCCGCATCGTTATCAATTAATTCACTAAATTCGGAACGAAAAATAGTCAAACACCTATAATCGTCACGAAAGTCATTCCTAACAACCCGATTAATCATAATCATCAACGTCGAAATCGGATTGTCCATACGTACCTTAAATCTACTAAAACACCGTCCGATTCAATTTTACCGTAAATTAGCCTATTTCGGGTCGTTCCGTAAAAACTCACAATTTCGAAAAACTAACTTCACCACTATGTTCTACACGTCAAACTTAGCTAGCACGTCAATTTTCATTGAATTCGGAGCAACTTGCTCCGTCGCCGAATTTACCGAAATCGGAAAATCGGGACATAATCGGGTTCTAAATTTAATCGGCTATCTTAACCCCTAATTATATTTTATTTAAACCAAGGATTTCTTGGTGGGATTGAAAAATTTGAAGGAAACAGAATGTATTGCAGTGATTATGCAGGTAACAATTATTTGACAGGAAACAAGATTTTGCTGTAAACAGAAAACACCACAACAAAATCCCATTGCCACTTTCTTCCACACTTGGGACGCACGTCCCTTTCCTTTGAAGAACATTGAGGCGGCTGCCTCAATATCCATGTTCCATTCTTCCAATTTTTTTTATTACCCTGCATATTCCATTTTCATATTACCCTGCGTTATTCCATTTTCATACAATCTTTTTTTTATTCCATTTTCAAACACTCTTTTTTATTCCATTTTCAAACAATCTTTTTTTTATTCCATTTTCAAACACTCTTTTTTTTTTTTATATTTTCTTGTTTTCTAGTTTTTTTACAGGTAGTTTTCTTCACCATTTCCATTTCATTTTCATTCTACCATACTACTAATAATATTACTCATAATCTCTTCACCTAGTACAACTTCTCTAAATATTTTCTACAATCAACCAACTAAACCCTATAAACAAACTATCAAGTTTTTCCTCAATCCAAACTAATTCCCCCAACCCTAACAACAAGAAATGGAATCAAACCCTCACACACTCAACTCAAAACCTCAACACCAATTTTCAACTCCTCTAAGCATTTCAACAATCAACCAACAAAATCATAAAGCTCTACTATAAATTTTCCCCAAATCCAACATATATCATCAAACCCTAACTATAATGAAATGGAAGAAATCAAACCCCTTACCTCTAGATTGGTTGATCCATTGTGATGCTCCAAATCTCAACCTCAAGCTTCCTCTCTTGCTCAAGATCTCCCTCATCTTCTCCTCTTGTTCTTCTTCTCCCAAAACCCCTTCTTTTCCTCTCTAGTTTCTATTTTTGGTTTTGTGTTCATCATGCAAGGAAAAGGAGAAGAAAATGGTTTTTATAACTTGTTTTCTTACTAGCTTCCCAATTCTCATGTTTGGTTTTTGGTATTTTGGAATGGAAGGAAAATGAGGAGAAAATGATTCTTATAATGGTATTTTCCTTACTAGAAAACCAAGGGTGAAAAACCCAATTCTAACAAAATGCTTCTCACACCCCCTTTCTAATATATCATTAATATAATTAATTCCATCGATTAAAATAATTCCGGGGAATTAAAATATCGGATCCGAATAATATTTTTACCGGACCGAACGGAACGTCGTTAGATAAATTAATAGATATATTAATTAATATAAATATTCTCATCGCAAAATAATTATCGATTGGTAATTCGAAAACATTAATATAATATAATATTAATTAAAACAGGGCGTTACAGAATGCATGCTCACGTAGCTGCTAGGTTAATCATAGTTAAACCTAAATTGGTTGTTGAACAAACCATGTTTTTAGGATTAAATTAAGTGAACCCTAGCTATCTTTATGGAAGCCCAAAACTGAAGTTTCAGGACTACTTCTATAAAAGGAATTCAACCCTTATCTTTACTGTGCGCTTTTGTCTGTTAGAAGATTTATGTTGTATTTTGTGTAATTCTAGTTTCGTCGTGAGCCAAGCAATTATCAATTGATAAGTGCCTTGGACTAGGATTTGTTTGTAAGGGTAGTTTATCACTCAAAGCTTTGAAGCACGAGTGTTTGTCTCTTGATTGAAGCTTTAAAGCAAGATCAAGATAGTTTATTGAAGTGTCTTCACAATTCAATTATTCAATAGGTTGATATCACCGGTGATTGAGGGGAGTAGAGAACTCGTGTCTAAGTAGGACTTAGATTGAAGTTGCATTGGGTAGGTTTTAAGTGAAGGAGATAAACTGGTTGGTTTATTCCTGAATTAATTCTACTAATAGTGAATTTCCTCCCTGGCTTGGTAGCCCCCAGATGTAGGTGTAGTTAGACACTGAACTGGGTAAACAACTTATTATGTTCTTTACTGCTGTTTAAATTTATTGTGTAAATTGTTAACAGAGTGTCAGATAGTGTGTCATAACATTCTCTGTGACATCACATATCTGCTGCCAGGAATTTCAAAAACTTTTTGTGATTAGACATTAGTCATTTATAATGGAGACGCTCTTCCTCTATCCCCATGGTTTTCAACTTCTCCACTTAGTACTAGAGGCGTTCTTAAACCCTCCCTCATGTTGGTGCGTAGTCCTTTATTCTTTATCACACCTTGTGGGCGTTTAGACGAGTCTTCTCCTTTAAAAAATGATGAATTGTCTCTTCATTTAAAATCAACCAACAAACTTCTAGCATTTCCTAGAAGAACTACGGAGTTTTGAATTTCCCATTGCACGAGGGAATACATAGGCATAAGGTTTCGAAACCACGGCGAACTCAAAGTTCTAAATATAAAAACCCTCTCTTTCTTCTCCTTTCTCGATCATCAATTAGAAGTTAGCAAATTCAATAAACACACTTAAACACACACGAACTAAACAGGTCCCATCTGTTCGAGTTAAAAAGTGACGCGCTAGGGAATCGAATATGAATTCGGATTCTCTGGCTCGAAACGATTTACTCTTTTGATTTGTTTATAAAGATGCCGCGAGCATCAAGCTTTACTATTTTCAACACAAGAAAAATGATTATGAAAAAGGGGAAAGCTGTTAATACCCTCAATTGATATGATATGCATTACGACTAGCAAACTAGACGTAACGCATCGGGGAGATTCCGAAAGGGGTTTGTTATATAAAGGAATAGATGGAGCACCCTAAATATATATAGTTATCTATAGCTTTATATATGAATATGTTTGATATGTTTGTGTGTTTTAATTGCTATTTCTATGATTGGGAAAGTTTCTCCTTTGGATTTTTAAGAAGGATAGATTATGTGGGATCCTAGGTTTTGTTATTATTGTGCTCGCAAAGATCATTGGGATCTTCATACATATCCTTTAATGGGAATCGAGCATTTGCAGCCCGGATCTAAAGGGATCTATGGTTTGTTTGGTTTGAGAGAGAAAGAAATTTGCTCGGCAAGGATGAGACCTCAGCCTACGTATTCTCAAAAGGATGTTGAGAAAGTCAGAGCAATCGTAGTTCCCACTTATGCTAGTGGAAGCAACGGGATGTTATTAAGAGACACAGACAAATGTCATCTTAATGAAAAATTTATCTAATCTATTTTATCACATACATTTTGAAATGATTGATTGAATCTTTCGTCGTAAGTTATAGGTGTTTTGCATGAGTGTACAAGCGTTTCCACTTACGAGTTTTAGAAAGATGTTTGAAAAAGATGATGGAATCTTTTAATTGTAAGCATTGGGTGTTTTTCTTGAGTGTACAAGCGTTACTACTTACGATTAAGAGATGTTTTTGTTTGAAAAGAGTTTGAGAAGTTTTTGATTATATGTGATGTGATAGATGAGATACTTCTTCCATAGAGATAATAGATGTCTAAATCTCGAGGAGAAATTGATTAGATTAGGGGGATGCTTTTAAGAAGCCCATGGGTCCTTGTATTGTTAGCCCAAGAGGAGGCATTCCGAGGGTCATCGAGGGTCCTTGTATGAAGCTCAAGAGGAAGCTATAGGGTATGGCTGGCTTTGGCTTTAAGAAGGGTTTCACCGGGAAACCATCCTCTTAGGATTAAGAGCAATTTCACCGGGAAATTATACTCTATGGGTTCTATCCTAGCGTGGGATTCTTTGTATTGGAAGCCCAATAGAGGTCATAAGAGATTTCTGTCTCTTTCTTGTTTGATGCCCAAGAGAAGGCTAAACTCAACGAGGAGTTCTTTGAACGAAGCCCAAGAGGAGGCGACTCAAATAGGGAGTTATCTTATATGAAGCCTAATGGAGGCTAAACTCGTATGAATGAGTTTTCTTATATGGCCTAAGAGAGGCAACTCGTATGAAATGAGTTACCTTGTACAAAGCCCAAGAGGGGCTAACTCTGTGGAGAGCCTAGTGGTTAGACTAGTTGTTATGTTATAACTGATGTTATATAAACAAGTATGAAGTTTATTCACGTGAGTATGAAGGAAATATAAACAAGTGTGTAAAATTTATTTTACAAGTTTGAATGTGAAGGAAATATAAACAAGTGTGTGTAAACTAACGCTTAAAACGAGCATAACTTGATTATTTACAAGTTTGAATGTGTACAAGGAAGTAAATATGTGTATACGAATGAGTATGTATGTACAAGGAGATGTGTATACATAGGAGGGTGGGACTTACATTGTAGGGGAGGCCCATTGTTTAAAAGCGTTCATCCTGAATAATGCTCCTTTAATACCAATGGTATTCAGTGTATATACAAGTTTAAATGAAAACAAACTGATTTAAGTTTGTCTGTACTTGAGTATTTACAAAGGTATCTCAGATTATATACAAGTAAAAATTGGTATGTACATAAAAGAATGGATATGTACAAGGAAATAATTATGTACATAAAAGAATTTTGGGATCTTAATCGCGGAGGAGGCCCATGATCTGCTAAGAAATTCGAGAAAACGAGTTCTTTTATCTTTAAATCGGATCGATCATGGAAAAAGAGTGTAAGTTTGTTGAAAAGTTTTGAAAAGATCTTGAAAGTTTTTGAAAGATGAGGTTTACTTACAAGAAGTTTGAAAAGTTTCGGCTCGAAAGTTTAAAAACGCCTTTGAAAGTGCTTGAAAAGTACTCAAATGTATCGCTTTCTACCGATAAAATATAATCGAATCTAGTATTTTTGAATTTTTTGACACTATCATAAAATAGATATGTTAATTGACATGTGCAAAAAATCACCTCAAAATGAGGAGTTTTGATTGGTTTTGAAAAAGTCAAAGTTTGAAAAAATATGAAGAGAAATGAAAAGGTTTGGTAAAATGGTCCCAAGGCTACTAACCCGGACCGGGCAAGGCGTGGCAAGGCAAAGTCTTAAGAGTGAGCTGGCAATCACGTAAGTAATACATCCGGTATTGATTTCAAACCATGTTATAATATTATAAACTAAATGTTTGAATTTGAAAAACGTACCAATCATCTTCTTCTTCCCCGATCCTTCAATCAGCCATGGTTTCTTTGTTTCTCAATGAAATTTCTCGATGTAAACATCAAACTTGATCGAAATTGAACCGTGAACATGATGATGTGGTTTAATTTCATTTATTTTTAGTTTAACATGATGAAATTCCCAGAAATCACGAAGAACCCTAATTCCTAAAAATCAAATTGAAAATCGTGAATGGACATGGATTCAAGCAATTAGTTTAGGGTTAATGATCGTTGATAGTGTAGAAACAAACGGCCAAGAGCTTTTTTGAACTGGAAGCAAGAAATCAAGGAGTTCAAGTTGAAGTACTTACCTCTTGAAGTCGGACTTTGATTCTTCAAGGAGTCAAGTATGAGTCGCTTTAATGATCGCATAAAGCACCAAAGGACTTCAAGGATCGTGCTGATGATACCGCCACTTTGAAATAGCCCGATCATTCTAACCAAGTCCACCTACAGTTGCTTGAAGTGAAACTTGAATTGATGTTAGAGGTATTACAGTCGAGATGGTTTGTATCATCCATGTGGAGTATGTTGATGATGTTTGAATCAAAAAATCAAGCTTAGCTTGAGCCAATCATTCGCTTGAATGATAAGGCGCTTTTTGCAAGCTTTGAAATTTTGAAATGAAAATCTGGTTTTAGCTGTTCTTAGATTGATTTTAAGTTTCAAACCGCTTATATGATGTTTATGACATGTTAGACACCAAATCTCTCATGGTTTTTCACAAGTTTTGAAAATGCAAGAATTCTCACTTTGCACTATGTTACTTGAAAATTAAGAAAGAAAGGAGAAAGCTTGCTTTTGAATAGCTTTGGTGTAGTTTCAATGGCAAACATGACTCTTATTTATAGGTCAAGATTTTAGATTAGCAAGCAAAGAGAATTGGCTTTGATTTGGACAACTGCTAGAGGGCAAGAAAGTCATTTTTGCCATAAATGCAAAAGGAAGCTTCCTTTAACCATGGTTAAACAATTCAACTTGATCTTATCTCATCATAATTACTTTCCATCTGATTTTTATCAGCTCTATCCTCTGGCTAGGTGGCATGGCTTCTAGAAGGAGAAAACTCAAAATGACTTATAATTTTGAAGGTCGTACTTGAAAATCATGGTTTTGAGCTCTATGTTTTCAAAAGTATAGCTAGACACCATGGATTTGCAAGTTCTTGGACATTTTGGAAACTTGTTTCAAGGGCTACAACTTTCATGTTTTGAGTTTTTCTAATTCCAAATGGAACTTTGTGAAAAATGCCATGAAAGTAGGAAAAATGAAATTTAACAATTGAAATTTTTTCTAAGTGTTGAAAATTTTGACTTTTTGTTGACTTTTCCAAATTTCTTGATTTTTTATGATCATGATGGATCATTTGAAGTATTTTGATGATTGAAAAGTTTTATCTTGAAAAGTTGACCAAAAGTCAAAGTTTGACTTTTCAAAGCAGCAGATGAAATTTCACCGATGATCCAAATCGACCGATGAATTTTGTGAACTCTCGTGATGTTTTGAATCCGTAAATTAGGTCAACATGTTGTATTGAAGATATAAAGATGATTCTCCAAACAAAAAGGTCATTCATTGATCAGAAAATCAGTGATTGCTTATCCTCGATAAAAGCCTAATTGGTCGATCCCCGAGTATCAGAAAAATTGACATCTCAAGATCGTAGGTTGATGATTGATCAAGGTAGATCAACTGAGGTGAGTGAAACTCAAACCCTAATAGATTACCTTCAATCGATGAAAATTGATGAAAACCCATTTTGAATTCGTAGGCTTTACACCCGATTAATTCCTTGCTCGAATCGTTAGTGATGCAATGATGCGAATGTAAGGTGGTATATTAGGTCAAAATTGGGTATGATAGATGCCCCTATTTAAGTTTCTTTAACCCGAGATATGAAGATGAAGATCTTCGCCTCGGAGCAGGTGTGAAGAGACTTAAATATCGTAATGCGCAAATTTTGGACCTAAGATACCAAAATGCTGATGATGCAAACGATCACAGAAAGTTCACCCAAGAAATATCAAAGATTGATGCATGAAGATCGTGAGGATGAATCAATCTGCTCAAGAAAGGAGAACTCGCTTTTGTCGGGAATCAAGCAAATGTTTCACGGGAAAGTAGATTCACAATGTATGTGAATATCTGCTTTCATTGGGAAACGAAAATTACCTTCACGCCTCGTGACAATGTTAATAAAATGAAGATGATATTACCAATTATCACCCTAGTGATAGTTTATGGTAATGAGTTCAAGATATTACCAATTATCGTCAAGTGATAACTATAACAAGGTAATTCTTGAGAAAATTGTCGAGTATTCACCAGTGAATAATGTATAATGATGGAAACAGATCTCAAATGAGTTTCTATTTTCACAGCCTACATTTTGTTGTGGATCTCTCTCGAGAAGATGCGGCATTTTGATTGAAAAGACACAAGTTTTCTTTAGATGTAAGGACATTGTGAGATTGAACTTTCATGATTTGAACCCGACAAGAACAATCGCTTTATGACAAGTTTCAAGATGAAAAAGAAATGCAACCTCGATGATGAGACTATTGCTGCTTTGAGGCGTATTTTTTTGTGAAATCTAATCCTGAATGGTCAGATTTGGTTCTCATCCAGAATGAATGGAAAGAAAGGGTCAATCAAGACTTCGCTCCCAATGAGTAATGCTCACTGGGAATAGGAGAGAAAATGTATTTTCTCTTTGGAGATAATCCATCGGAGAGATGACATACCCATATGAGTACATGTAACTCAAACCAAAGGATATAGAACAAACATTGAGAAATGCAGAAATGCATTAATGATGCTATTATGTATGATGAATGTTATGAATTTCATATGCATGCTGACGATACTTTACAAAGACAACAAAAAAGGGTATTTGGGAAAAGGACTACGTCACAGTTCAAACAAATACTCAGCAAAATCTTCCGCAATGGTGTAGACATTTACTGATGAAGAATTTGAGTTGCATGCTTTAAACTTTCTGAAAAAGGCATTTTATTGGCAACTTTGTCGGGAATTCTTTTTTGGATAAGAATAACATCCTTTGATGATCTCTGTTGAGGAGAAGAGGACTTCTGCAGCAGTTGTTCTATCTTGCAGAGGTCGAAACACTTCATGGAGAAAACTGTTTGAAGTTATTCCTGTGTTCATAGTTCAAAGGAAAATTTTGCTTTTATTTCAAAATTTTGAAGTAAAAATTCATTTAAAACCTTTTAGTTTCAAAAAGTGATTTTCACAATAAAAAGCGTTATTTTGTAAAACAGAATAAAGTAAGAATTGCAAACAAATGGGCACAAGGATCAAATTTTATTTAATAGAATGGTAATCAGCCAAAGGCGTGATTCCACGAACTATTTACAAGAGTTGGAAATGATAATTTATTGGGAAAAGGCTACATTGAAAGCAAATAACCACTATTATCCCTAACAACTTTGAATCCCAACCGTGTCTTGTTTTAAGATTTGATTGAAGATCCATGATGGAAGATTCTTCAGACTGACGGAACCTGACCGATCATAGCTATTTGTCATTTTTTTGTATCCTTATTTTTGCATAGATTTCCTTTTTCGTGTTTTCAATCTATCGTGATAATTTCGCTTATTGTCTCTAATTTTGCCCTCGACCGCCTTTTCGTGTTTTCACCCACCAAGACGCTATTTTTGCCTTGCCGCCTTTCGGTTTTCGACTTATCGAGCCGTTTCTTTTGTTTTTAGACAAAGTATTTCGACCGCATCAGATTCATGTGGATGCGGAGTTCATCGTCATTCATGGTTGGAGAGTCATAGCACCGCCTTTAAAAGCTTCTTTTGACGATGTATGGGCCTTCGTAATTAGGAGTCCATTTGCCTTAACTGCCGAAAAGATGTAATCTTTTTAAGACGAGGTCGCTTCTCTAATTTCACGAGGTCGGGCCTTTGCGAAAGCTTCTTCATCCTTCTTTGATATAGTTGTCCATGACATAGAGCCACGCTTTTCTTCGATTGTTCCCTAGTCGATCCGCTTTGACACCATTCGCCTCGAGATAACTTAGTTTCCATGAACCCCCATCGACGGAATTTCAACTTCTACGGGAGCACCGCCCATACCATATACTGAAAGTGGAGTCGCCTGAAGTGCGCATCAAGTACGATACTATGCAGCAGAAATGGCAAGATTTCATGCCACCAGTAGGTGATGACCATCTTTGACGATCTTTTGATGTTCTTGTTGGCAGTACCAACGGCCCCGCTCATCTTCGGCCGCAGAAGGAGATGAGTTATGATGCTCGATTTTGAATTTCACACGCTTCTTTCATCATTTTGTTGTTCAAGTTCGATCCATCGGTTCGTAATGATCTTACTTGAACTCCATATAGGCAAATGAGGTCGTTTTGATGAACCTTACAACCACTTGTCTTGTAACGTTGGCGTAAGATGCCGCTCACCCATTTGGTGAAGTAATCAATAGCCACTAAATGAAACGATGTCCGCTGGACGCTGGTCTGATCATCCCAATCATGTCGATGCCCCATACGGAGAAAGCGCATGGAGAAGAAATAATATTAAGTAGAGTTGGTGGCACGTGGATCTTATCCGTAGATCCGCACTTGGACATCATTTGTTTACGAATCTGATTCCATTGTTATCCAATAGTATCCTCGCCTTCAAATCTTTCTCGACATTGTATGTCCATTTGAACGGGTTCCAAAGGACCCTTCATGAACTTCGTGAATTATCATGTCTCGCCTCGTCCGCCCACGATCCGAGCAAAAACCATGTCGAAGTTTCTTTTGTATAACACATCTTCATTCAAGAATAAATTTCTAGAAAGCCACCTTAGAGTTTTCCTATCTTCGCATTGTACGCCCTTGTGGGTACTCCCGAG